>OZ014522.1:403696960-404143165 GCA_963966055.1 Lathyrus aphaca | reverse complement strand
AGATGCCAGAACTGGGGCATGCCAAATGTTTAAAGTTGGGAACATGAACAGTTGCATTGCATTGCATATAACCTGTTTGTCTGTTTTGCAGGTGTCGCATCAATTACTAACGGGTTTTGTGTTTCAGGCGCAATAGCTCCTCGTAAAGTTCGAGAACGACCAGCAGTGCACAGATACCCAACCAAGGTTAACAGAGAGAGAGCCATGGATCAAATGCAGGCAGATTTGGCAGATCTGAGGCAGAGAATGGACAACTTCATGACGTTAATGGCCGGAATGGGGCAGAATCAAGAACGTTTGCGAGAGATGGTGGAGAATCAGAATCGGAACGCTGCTGCTGCTGCTAATGCTGATAATCATGCCGGTGCGGGCGCACGACAGGCTGGACCTCAGGTTATACAACCAGGGGCGACTGTAGTCAATGACGGGATGCATAACATTCATGTGGACCACCAGGAGGACCAGTTCACTTTACTTGATGAGACCGAGGGTCAAGGGGTCGAAATGAACAAGAGGTTTGAAGAGATGGCCGAGCAGATCAAGGCTATTCAGTCCCAGAGTTCTTTGGGATTCGATATAACAGACTTGGGCTTGGTTCCGGGAGTCAGAATTCCGTATAAGTTCAAAGTTCCTACTTTCGAGAAGTACAACGGCACTGCTTGCCCAAAGACCCATCTGCAATCGTATGTTGGAAGAATTGCTGCGCATACAGACGATGAAAAACTGTGGATGTATTACTTTCAGGATAGCTTGGTGGGAGCTTCCCTTGAGTGGTACATGAAGCTCAGCAGGGTCAATGTCAAGAGCTGGAAAGATCTCGCTGAGGCCTTCGTGAAGCAGTACCAATATAACATGGATATGGCTCCAAATCGCACCCAGTTGCAACATATGGCTCAAACAGCAAAAGAGGGCTTCAAAGAATACGCTCAGAGGTGGCGTCAGCTAGCTGCCAGGGTGCAACCACCACTGTTAGAGAATGAGATGGCCGATATGTTTATGGGTACCCTCCAGGGGGTATTTCTTGAGAGATTGGCATCAAGTTCTGCTACAAAGTTCAACGATATTGTCATTGCGGGAGAAAGGGTCGAAACGCTGTTGAAAATGGGGAAGATACAAGACCCCAGTGCTAGTAGTTCAAATGGAGCGAGGAAAGCTTTTAGCGGACCTCCAAGAAGGCGAGAAGGAGAGACCAATGCTGTATTCGGCCGAAGCCAGGGTCGTAGTTACAGAAGACCTTATGGGCATGTGGCTGCTGTTACTATTCCTGCAGCTCCCGTACAACAAATGTTACCTCCACCACAACAGCAACAACAGCAACAACTTAGAGCCAACTACCAGCAAAGGCCTTATCAGCCAAGGCAGGCTCGTCCTGCTAACAGGGTGATTGAAGCTATTCCGATGACATATGCTGCCTTGTTGCCGAGACTACTGGATTTGAACCTTATTCAATTGAGGACTTTGGCACCACCACCTCCTGGAGAGCTTCCAGCTGGTTATGATGTCAACGCGCGATGCGCTTTTCATTCAGGGGCACCCGGGCACTCAACCGAGAAGTGCAGGGCGCTACATCACAAAGTTCAAGATCTCGTGGATTCAAAGGCAATCAACTTTGCGCCACCACCAAATGTCCACTCGAACCCTATACCTCACCATGGAGGGGCAAGAGTTAATGCTATTGAGGGTGATGACAAGTTGAGTTTGGTACTAAGTATTGGTGAAGTCAAGACGCCGTTGAGGGTGGTGAAAGAGAGACTGTTGAAAGGTCAAGTATTTCCTGGTTGTTCTCTCGATTGTAAAGGCTGTATAAGTGCTGTGAGTGGCTGCGAGAAATTGAAGACGGGTTTGCAAGAGTTGATTGATGATGGTTCTCTACAATTTAGCAAGATTAGTAATGAAAAGGCTGATGATGTGTCAACCATTACTATCTTCTACGATGAAGCTGACATGCCCGTCAGACAAGAGCCAGTTACTATTTATACTCCTCAGATTAGTCCTGTGACTATAACTGTGCCTGGACCAGTGCCATATACTGATGATAGGGCTATTCCGTGGCATTATGGTTCTGATGTCTATGTGGCGGGACAGAAGATGGAGAGTAGACCTGTTGCTGACTTGACTATTGAAAATGTGGGAGGTGCTGGAGGTTTTACTCGAAGTGGCCGTTTGTTTGCTCCTCCTGCACTGAGAAAGGATCCCGAGGCCGAAGCTTCGTCCAAAGACAAAGGAAAGCAGACTGTGAATGATGAGTCGAATACTCCTGTGGCTGGGCAGGGGACTTTTGAGAAAGAGGTAGAGGAATTTATGAAGATCATCAAAAGGAGTGACTACAAGGTGGTTGACCAACTGAATCAGACGCCTTCGAAGATTTCTATCTTGTCACTGTTGATGTGCTCACCCGCGCACCGAGAAGCCTTGCTGAAAGTACTTCAAATGGCTTACGTTCCTCAAGAGATTACGGTCAATCAACTTGAAGCTGTTGTTGGAAGTGTCAATGCTAGCCATGGATTGGGCTTCACTGACAGAGACCTCACTTCGGAGGGAAGGAATCACAATAAAGCACTGCATATCACGATGGAATGCAAGGGCGCTGTGTTATCCCATGTTCTTGTGGACACGGGCTCTTCTTTAAATGTGCTCCCGAAAAAGGCGTTGATGAAGCTTGACATTGATGGGGTTATTCTGACACCGAGTGATCTAGTGGTTAAAGCTTTCGATGGTTCAAGAAGATCCGTTTTCGGAGAGGTGGAGTTGCCTGTCAAGATAGGCTCTCAAGTCTTCAAGAGTGTCTTCTATGTCATGGATATCCAGCCTGCGTATAGTTGCTTGTTGGGCAGACCGTGGATACACGCAGCGGGAGCCGTCACTTCAACCCTGCACCAAAAGCTTAAATATGTGGTGGATGGCCAGGTCATCACAGTTTGCGGGGAAGAAGATATATTTGTCAGCCACCTGTCGACATTCAAATATGTAGAAATGGACGGAGAAATTCACGAGACTTTGTGCCAAGCTTTTGAAGCAGATGTCAGTATCTTGACTCCGGTGAAGAAAAATAACGAAGGCACGTCAATTCATTCCTACCGGGAAGCAAAAGAGGCCGTCCAATCAGGCAATGCCCAGGGCTGGGGCAAGTTACTGGAGGTGGAAAAGAAGGGTGACAAATTTGGCTTAGGGTATCAACCTGGAGGGTCTACTCAGAGTGGTAAAGCTGTTGCATTCACAAGTGCTGGGTTGCTCAACCGTGATCAAATCTGTACGGCAAGTCAAGACGGAGACAGTGACAAGGACTGGGACAACAATTGGATCCGCCCGTGTGCACCCGGCGAGGAGCTAGGAAATTGGTCTGCCGAAGACATTGTTCAAGTCACCTGGCTCTCAAAGTAATTGTTTGTTTCCTTTCATTAGCATACTGCATTGTCAAGTCCAGCATTCTGCCCAAGATGCTTGGATCCATTGTATTGGGCCACCATGTTTTGTTTCGCATTGTTATTTTTGCTATGAAATAAAAGGACATTTTCAGACAAACTGTGTTCCCTTTCTTTGTTTTTAAACTTTTTCACAAAAAACAATATAAAAATGGCAATGTGTTTTCTTTTTTTGCTTTGTGTTAGCGTCTCTTTTCAAAATAAGCAGATTCTGAATGAGCACATCATTTGTGCAGCGCTGATCATCCGGATTCTTCGGATAACGTTCCTGCTATGACTATGCATGACTTCGATAATCCAGTCTACCAAGCTGATGAAGGGGTTGAGGAAGACTGTGACCTACCTGAAGAATTGGTCAGATTGTTGAAACAGGAGGAACGAGTTATTCAGCCTTATCAAGAAGAGATTGAGACCATCAACATTGGCAGTGAAGATGTAAAGAAAGAAGTCAAGATAGGGGCCAATCTGCAGGCCGACGTCAAACAAGAGCTGATCAGTATGCTGAGAGAGTATGTGGATATCTTCGCTTGGTCATATCAGGATATGCCAGGATTGGATACCGATATCGTGATGCATAAGCTACCCCTGAGAGAAGACTGTCCTCCTGTGAAGCAAAAGTTGAGAAGAACTCGCCCGGATATGGCGATGAAGATTAAAGAGGAGGTGCAGAAGCAGTGGGATGCCGGATTCCTTGCCGTGTCTAGTTACCCGCCTTGGGTAGCTAATATCGTACCAGTACCTAAAAAGGACGGCAAGGTCCGGATGTGCGTTGACTATCGAGATTTGAACAGAGCAAGCCCAAAGGATGATTTTCCGTTGCCACACATTGACGTGTTGGTCGACAGTACTGCTCAATTCTCAGTATTCTCCTTCATGGATGGATTCTCCGGTTATAATCAGATAAAAATGGCGCCGGAAGACATGGAGAAGACAACGTTCATTACCCCGTGGGGAACATTCTGCTACAAGGTCATGCCCTTCGGTTTGAAGAACGCTGGGGCAACTTATCAACGGGCGATGGTCACGTTGTTCCATGACATGATCCACAAGGAGATCGAATGTTATGTGGATGATATGATTGCAAAGTCCAAAGACGAAGAGGAGCATTTGGTTAACCTAAAGAAGTTGTTTGACAGATTGATCAAATACAAGCTGAGGTTGAATCCGAACAAGTGCACCTTCGGAGTGCGTTCCGGAAAATTGCTGGGTTTCATTGTAAGTCAAAGAGGAATTGAGGTAGATCCTGCTAAAGTGAAAGCTATTCAAGATATGCCTGCACCAAAGACAGAAAAAGAAGTGCGCGGGTTCTTAGGTAGATTGAACTATATTTCTCGGTTCATATCTCACCTAACTGCCACGTGCGAACCGATATTCAAACTGCTAAGAAAAGAGCAAACAGTCAGGTGGAATGACGATTGCCAAAGAGCTTTCGACAAAATAAAGGAATATTTGCAGGAGCCCCCAATTCTGATGCCTCCAGTGGAGGGGAGACCATTAATCATGTACTTGACCGTGCTAGAAGGGTCGATGGGGTGTGTGCTCGGCCAACATGACGAGTCTGGTCGAAAAGAGTATGCCATTTATTACCTTAGCAAAAAGTTTACCGACTGTGAATCCCGATACTCACTGCTCGAGAAAACTTGCTGCGCTTTGGTATGGGCTGCTCGCCGACTGAGGCAGTATATGTTGACCCATACCACACTTCTCATTTCCAAGATGGACCCCGTCAAGTACATCTTTGAGAAACCAGCATTGACCGGAAGGGTTGCTAGATGGCAGATGATTTTAACTGAATACGACATCCAGTACACTTCTCAGAAAGCCATCAAAGGAAGTGTATTGTCGGATTACCTTGCTCAGCAACCTCTTGAGGATGACTATCAGCCGATGAGATTTGATTTCCCTGATGAGGACATCATGTACCTCAAGACAAACGATTATGAGGAACCACTTCCGGAGGAGGGGCCTGACCCTGAATCCAAATGGAAGTTGATGTTTGATGGGGCTGTCAATATCAATGGTCGTGGAGTTGGTGCCGTACTTATTACTCCTGAAGGTGTCCATTTACCCTTCGCTGCCAGAATTACTTTTGGCTGCACCAATAATGAAGCGGAATACGAGGCGTGTATAATGGGAATAGAGGAGGCAATTGATCTTCGGATTAAGAACCTCGACATATTCGGAGATTCAGCCCTCGTCATTAACCAAGTTACCGGCAAGTGGTACACACATCAAGAGCATTTAGTTCCGTACAGGGATTATGCTAGAAAACTGTTGACATTCTTCACGACAGTTGAGCTCAAATACATACCACGGGACGAAAATCAATTTGCCGATGCTTTGGCCACTCTCTCTTCGTCGATTAAAGTCCTATGTTGGAACTTTGTGCCCAGAATTGACATCTCCAGGCTTGACTCTCCCGCTTATGCTTTCTCTGTAGACGCCGTGTCTGACGAGAAACCTTGGTATTTCGATATCAAGTTATTCCTGGAGAAGCAAGAATACCCAACAGGGGCATCTTCCAAAGACAAAAAGACCTTGAGACGACTCGCTGCTAGTTTCTTCTTGAACACAGACGGGGTTTTGTATAAGAGGAACTTCGACATGGTCTTGCTCAGATGCGTGGATAGACACGAAGCAAGCCTGTTGATGCAGGAAGTCCATGAGGGATCTTTTGGTACCCATGCAGGAGGGCATGCTATGGCAAAGAAACTTCTGAGATCAGGGTATTACTGGATGACAATGGATGCAGACTGTTGTTCATTCGCTCGTAAATGCCACAAGTGCCAAATATACGCAGATAAAATGCATGTTCCTCCTAACCCGCTCAACGTCATGTCATCTCCTTGGCCTTTCTCTATGTGGGGCATTGACATGATCGGGAAAATCGAGCCAACTGCTTCGAATGGTCATCGCTTCATCCTGGTCGCGATTGATTACTTTACCAAGTGGGTAGAAGCAGCGTCTTATGCCAATGTCACTCGTCAAGTGGTGGCAAGGTTTCTGAAAAGAGATATCATATGCAGATATGGAGTACCCGAAAGGATTATTACTGACAATGGTTCTAATCTCAACAACAAGATGATGGCAGACTTATGTCGGGACTTCAAAATACAGCATCACAATTCTTCTCCTTACCGACCAAAGATGAATGGTGCGGTAGAAGCAGCTAACAAGAATATCAAGAAGATTGTGCAGAAAATGGTTGTCACCTACAGGGATTGGCATGAGATGTTACCGTTTGCTTTGCATGGGTACCGAACGTCGATCAGGACGTCAACAGGGGCAACTCCCTTCTCTCTGGTCTATGGCATGGAAGCAGTCCTGCCTGTTGAAGTGGAGATTCCTTCACTTCGCGTGATGATGGATGTCAAACTGGATGAGGCTGAATGGGTGCGTGCTCGTTACAATCAGCTATGTCTAATTGAGGAAAAGAGATTAGCGGCTATCTGTCATGGTCAGCTTTATCAGAGGAGAATGAAGCGGGCATTCGACCAACGAGTACGTACTCGAGAGTATCGAGTGGGAGAGCTTGTATTGAAGAGGATCGTTCCTCCAGGTTCAGATAACAGGGGCAAGTGGACCCCAAACTATGAAGGACCATTCATAGTGAAGAAAGTATTCTCAGGAGGAGCGCTGATGCTCACCACTATGGATGGAGAAGACTTCCCATCTCCTGTTAACTCGGACGCAGTTAAAAAATACTTCGCATAAAGAGACCCGCTGGACACAAAAACAGAATGTAAGTCCAGGCAAGAAAAGGGCATCCCGGCGAGCTAAAAACAGAATAAAAAGCTCGGGCAAAAATTAGGGAAATGAATAAAAAAAAATGTGTACACCCGCTGAGTTGAAAAGCCGCATTGGACAGCTCAGGCAAAAAAGGGTATCCCGGTGGATTGAAAACCCGAGAGGGCGATCCACGCAAAATAAGGGAATAAGCGAACAACTGTGATCCGAGTTATCTGAACCACGTCATCGTTTTGTACAGTTTGACAATGTCGGAAGGATAGGAAACAGTCCCCTCATCCTCTCAGAAAGCCAAAACAGAATGGAAAGTCTTGAAGACATGCAGGTCATAGCAGAAATGGAACTCCTTGGAATGCCGTGTACATTGCCATTAGGATAGTTTCTTTTCTCAATTTTTTAGTGGCTACCTCTTTCCAGGTGGTTGCTTCCTGATGTAAATCTTTGCCTATTCAGAGGCCATTCAATAAAAATAATATTCAGTCAAAAAAGCTGTGTGTGTTTATTTTTGTTTACAAAATGTCCTGAGTTTTGGCAAAAATAGCATTGCATCTAAACAAGGTGATAATTTTGAAAAGAAAACTGACATGCAGGGAAACTGTAACCCTCTTTGAGCGTCGGGTGACGATGGATGAACCGATCATTCCATGCAAATCCCCGGGACACGCGGGTGTGTTCTGTTGTTGCAGGTTGCAGGTTGGCGTCACATTCTCCCAAGCGATTTGATACTCCCCGGCATAGTACTTTCCCAGCAGAGTACTTTCCCAGTAGAGTATCTCCCCAAGCAGAGATTTCCTTTCCCAGCAGGTACCTGAAGCCTGGCATCTCCAACAGAGATTCTCCTCCCAGCAAGCCTTGGCAGCAACCCAAGCGAGCTTTTCTTCCCCAGTGAAGTAGCATTTCATTCTTCCCCAGCGGAATATATCCAGCAGGTGCCCGAAAGCCTGACATCATCAAAGATGGAATTAGTAGTCCATTATCCCCATCAGAGTATGCCTATCAGGTACCTGAAAACCTGATATCCCCTCAGAGTCTTGAATCATCAGATGCTCTCCCCAGCCAGAGTATTTGCCCAAGAAGCTTCTCCAGCCAAGTCTGAGGATGTTCCTGTTCCCACAGTGGTCATATTTGATTTTCGCTTCCGTCAGTGAAATATGTCCACAGCAAAGTTGCCGTACTTTGGGTATTTGATGATGCAGCCAGGTATTCATCACCTCAGTCAGAATGTGTATCCAGACCTCTTGACTTGTCTTCCCCTGCGGAGTCGTATCTCCTATTGCCGATCAAGCATCCGTTTGTTGCTCGTCTGCAATCTTTAACACTCGTATGTGTTATCTCTAAGCAGAGTTATCCCCAGCAATAATGTATCTGCTTTATCGTTGCTCGTCTGCATCTTTTAACGCTCGTCTGTGTTAGCTCTGCGGTTTTGCTCGTTTGCTTTTCCCCAGTTGAGTCTATATCTTTTAGCACTCGTCTGTGCTCGCATCTTTATTTGATGCCCATCCTCTTTCAACACTCGTCCGTGCCTTTTCCCCGGCAGTTTCCTCTTTATTTGAGGTACTCTCCAGCAATCTTCTGTGCTAGCATCTTTGTTTGATGACCATTCGCAGCTCTCGGCACTCGTCCGTGCCTGCTAGTCTTTGAAGTTTTCTCTCCCCAGCGAAGTTGCCTGTACTCGTTGGGGCGCGTATCTTCATTTGGTGCTCGTCCGCATCCCTGCAGCACTCGCCCGTGCATGTCGTTCCTCTTTATTTGAGGCGTATTCCCTAAGAAGTGCCCAGTGCTCGTCCGTGCTCGCATCTTTATTTGATGCTCGACCGCATCTTTTAGCACTCATATGTGCTTGTTACTCCTTTGAAGGTTGCTCGGCGCCCGTCCGTGCCTGTTGCTCATCTGTTGCTCGTCCGCAACTCCTCAACACTCGTTTGTGTTTGATTGTATCCGTTGTTGTTTGCTCGTCTGCAAATCCCAGCACTCGTCTGTGCTTGGAGATGGCCCCAGCATCGTCCGCAACCTCCCAGCACTCGTCTGTGTTCGGTATGGGATCCTTCGCTGCACTCGTCTGTGCCTTGATATGTATTCTCCGCTGTTGCTCGTCTGCAACGACCCGGCACTCGTCTGTGTTTGGTTAAAGCTCGTCTGCTTTTATTCCCCAGAAGTCGTTTGTGTTTTGAAGCTCGTCTGCTTTGCCTGGATACTCGTCTGTATCATCCTCGGCACTCGTCTGTGCTAGCTTGCACCTGAATGTGAAGATATCTCTGTGACTACTTCAAATGCTCGTCTGTGTTTGAACTTCCGGTATTCGTCTATACCAGTGGCTGATACTCGTCTGTATCATCGCCTGAAACACTCGTCTGTGTTTCTCAGATCATCGTCTGATACTCGTCTGTATCATTGACTTAGGGCACTCGTCTGTGTTGTCTTGATGATCACCCAATACTCGTCTGTATTGAAGAGGTTTCGAATCCTGACAGTGGGAATTAAACGTCGAAATGGTTACCGGTCCTGGCGTAACAGGTAAATCCGAAGGAGGCTCGTCTGTCTCAAGCACCAATTATGGTAGCTGCACCTGGCGTAACAGGTTTGCTCAGAAGACTCGTCTGTCTTGTACCATATATCCGCGGATAATATATGAAGAAGGTTCGTCCACCTTGGTTGCATGTCTATCCCACAGACTTATATGCATTTCCGGAGCCTGCGTAAGGGTTATCCGAAGAAGACCCGTCCGTCTTATTCCACTTATCTGCGTAAGGATTAGTGAAGGAGATTCGTCTATCTCGGGCTATTTTGAAGATCCTTAAGGGCTCGTCCGCTCTCTGCACCTGGCGTCGCAGGTCATTCAAAGACTCGTCTGTCGCAGATGGTTGTATTGCAGTGTGTTGAGGACTCGTCTGTCCAGATCCTGGCGTCACAGGATTGTTTGAAGACTCGTCTGTCAATTGGTTCTTATTTCAGATATCAGTTCCAACTTGGAAGAAGCTCGTCCGCTTCTTTCTCCCCTGCAGTCCCCAAAGCGTCATCTGGACGGGTTTATTTCCCGGTGTTGCATTCTTCGTCAGAGTGCAAATTTCTGGTCTTCTTGGTATTCAATCACAGTTTATCTTGAATGGTCGATAGCTCGCTGCTATCGTCCTTTTCGGATTAACTGATGATTGAATAGGGGCAGCTGTAACACCCCAAATTTGCCCTCTTCATTTTAAGCATCATGTCGCATCATAGTCATCATAACATACCATATCTTTAGCATTTTTTTTGCATAGAAAAATGAGGCATAACACTCACATGTTCTAGCATAAGGCATATGACCAACCATCTGGAAGGTTTGAAGCACCGCAGATAAAAATCGAGAGCATGGTGACCAGGCAAAAATTTCACAGGATCACTCTGCACAAGCTCTGTACCATGTTCAAAGCTTAAAAAGAATGAAAGGATCGAAATCAGCTTGAAACGGCGGGCGCCGGCATCATTTTTGAAGTTTCCCACCAAAAGGGGGGAAATTCAAATTTTGCATGCGTTAACCGGTTAACGCATATGGTTAACCGGTTAACAGCTGCGAAATTTGAATTTCCAGCAGCAAATTTCAGCATGTGGTTTTGGCTCCATTTTCCAATTTTCTGATTTTTATTCATTTGAATTTCATTTGAATTTGAGAAGGATCTAGAGCATGTATCCAAACCTCTTTCCAACCCTAAAACCTAATCACATTACCAAGCCATATTTTTTGGATCCCAAACCAAGATTTTGGGCCCCAACCCTAAACCATATATATTCCATTTCTCTCCAAACCAAAGGATATCTCCCTCATTTTTCACTCTCATTTCTGAATTTTCATTGCTCTCACTCACAATTCTCTCACTTTTCTCTCCCAATTTTCCAAATTACTCAAAGTTCCTCTTTGAAGATCACACAACCTTGCCTTGAGGTGTGTAGATCTTGGAACTAGACCTCCATCCATAGCTTCTTTGCATCATTTTGCTGGTTTAGTTGGTGATTCAGATCTGGTTTGGGATCTAGAAGTGCTTTTGGATCCAAAATTCTGCATCAAGAGCTTGATCTTGCATTTATTTTGCATGGAGTGTGGAGCTTAGCATCGGATCTTCAAAGTTTTGCGCGAGATCTATCATTTTCAGCATAATCAACAATTACCAAAGCATACCTCCGCTTTGTAGGTTGGTTTAATTTCAGATCCAACTCTGTTTTTGGCTTATTTGCATTGCTTGTGCTTTAGATCCACCATGTGTTTGTGTAATTGATTGTGTTGCATGATTTGATTGTTTGATTGGTATCCGGATCCGATTGTTAGTGTTCATGAGCATAATGTTATGGATTGATGTGCATTGATCTATTTTTCCATGTGTAATTGAGTGCTGGTCTGGTGCAGCTTATTTGAATAAGCTGTTTTGAGCTGCTGTTTTCTGCAGGAATTTGCTGCTGTTTTTACAGTGTTAACCGGTTAACGCATATGGTTAACCGGTTAACGCCCTGTTTTTCTGCGTGTTTGGTGCAGGTTTTGACTGGTTAACCGGTTAACGCATATGGTTAACCGGTTAACACTGATGCAGATTGGTTTTTTGGGGCTGTTTTGAGTTTGTTTGATCCCTTTGCTTGTGCTAATTGCCATGACTCATTGTATGATCATTAGACATGATGTTTAGGGTGATTAGCTTGCTGTTTGATGTATGCTCTCATGTTTTCGACGCGTAAGTCGTGTGTTTGCTGTGCCTGGCATGATGATTGATTTTCATTTTCAAGTACCTTTGAACATGATTGATCCCATGATTGTTTCTTGGTCAATTTGCTGGATTTTTGCTAACTTTTCAGGGGCTCATGGTAAGAGAAGTGTGGATGTTTATCCACATTTCAACTTTTTTCATCTTTCCTCTTTTGTTATTTGAACTAACCCTTTGTTGTTGGGCTTAGGCCTTTCTCATCCCTTCTTCTATCTTCTTCTTCTCTTCTTCATTAGGATAGAAACCTCACAAACCTAGGATCATCCATGCATGTTAACACTTAGGATTATTTTAGTCCCCCTTTAGCATTTTACCTTTATGATCCTTTTTGGTTCTTTTCTCTTCTCATCTCAAAACTCTTAAAAAAACACTTTAATAAATGTGAAGTGATGCATTGATCCATAGCCTTATTCCATGAGGTATGCTTGTAGTCTTCCCATCTTGGGATAGTACATGTTTACTTTGTGATGCACAAGTCTGATCAAGGTATCTTCTTCATAAAGAAAAGCATAAAAAACACTTCTTCATGTAAATAACCAAAAAGCACTTAATAATTAAGCGAGTTAGTGAGCCTAAGCCCTAATCTTTGGGTTCAAGTTTTGGGGATCTTCTCCTTACTTGAGTGTGCTTGTTCTATTATTCCATCTTGGAATGTAGTGACAAGTGCACATTCCATTGATGAGAGCTTGAGTTCACTTCCTTGTGACACACTCATAAAAGCTTCTAAAAAACACAAAACAAACAATAAGCGTCTTTCCTTCGGGAATTCTTTTCTCATCTCCTTCGCTCCGTACGCGAACTTGCTCCTACTTGTCATCTTGCAAGACGGTTACGCACTCGTCGTCCGAGCCTGCAACACCTGAGCAATGGCATAGGCGGTTCAAGCCTTAATTCACAAGCAATTTCCTTTTAGTACCCCTAGTTAGGGGAACTACGGCGTCTCTGATCCTCATTATCCCGATGAGGTACGTAGGCAGCGGGGTAGGGCCCGTTCGAGCACAATCTTTATTTTCCCTACATTTTTCCTTCATCTCTTATTTCAGTTCTTTTCCAGTTCTAGTTTCTTTTCATTTTCATTTTTCTTTTGCTGCATCTTTCATACCCTCACCCTTTGAAACAGTTTCTTTTGCAAGCGTGGATCCCGTCGGGTACGGCGGACGATTTGGGGTGCTAATACCTTCCCAGGTCGTAACCGACTCCCGAGCTCAGTCTCTCTGGTTCGCAGGACCCGTGTCCTTCCTTTTCGTTTCTTCTGGTTTGTGCAGCATTACCATTCCCTTTCTTCGGGATAAAAATGCATGGCTGGCGACTCTATTCTTTTTCCGCGCCACTTTCGCGTTTGTACCAGGATGGAAATCCTCGGGAGCGACACTCCTCAGAATCCTAATACATCCTCTCCTCGATACAATCCTAATGCAAGATGTGCATATCATTCTAATAGTCTAGGACATGACACCAACAACTGTTGGGTGTTGAAAAACAAGATTCAAGACATGATTGAAGCTAGGGAGATTGAATTTGACCCTCCTGGGACCCCAAATGTGATCACTGCTCCTATGCCCAACCATGAGAAGACTGTTAATGCTGTTGATGAGATTTCCTATGTCTCCTCAGTAGCAGATGTGACTACTCCTCTATCCATTATCAAGAAGAAGCTGGTGCAGGCTGGATTCTTTCCAGGTTGCAATGAAGACTGTTTCTATTGTGCTTACAAACCTGATAGCTGCTGGAAGTTGAAAGATGGTATTCAACGCCTCATGGACAATTACACTATATTGTTTGAGAGAACTCCTTATGTGGAAAGTATGTGCGAACATCTAACTCGAAGTACAAAGCTTAAAGATGTAGCTATGGTTGATAAAGTGCCAGTGAAGATTACCTCTAAAGGTCCTGTCAGGATTACTGCTGAAGGCCTTGTGAAGATTGTTGCTGAAGCTAGAGTGGTTCCCATGATCATTACCACTTCTATCCCTGTTCCTTATACTTCTGATAAAGCTATACCCTGGAATTATGGTTCTGGTGTTTATATCCATGGTGTCAAACAAGAACCTGTTACTGATGCACCTGCTATTGATGTTAATCTTGATGTTGATAATATTGCTGGATCTAGTAAGATCACTAGAAGTGGAAGAGTCTTCTCCCCTCAGAATACCTCTAAAAGTGCAGTTACTCCAACTACTGATGCCCGGGGCAAGGGTCCTGTAATTGAACCTGTGCAAGCTGAGGCACCGACTGCTGAAAATCTTTCTAAACAAATGGAAGAAGTATTGAATATCATTCGCAAGAGTGATTATGATATTGTTGACCAGTTGGGGCATACTCCCTCCAAAATCTCCATGTTATCTTTGTTGTTGTGTTCTGAGGCTCATGCTAAAGCCTTAATCAAGTTCTTGAAGACTGCTCATGTGCCAAATGAGATTTTTGTGGATCAATTTGAGAATTGTGTGGCACATTTGACTTGTCATAATGGGTTGGGCTTTTCTGATGCTGATTTGACTCCTGCCAAGAGAAACCATAACAGAGCTCTGCATATTTCCATTGAATGTAGGGGCACTACTTTGTCTCATGTGCTGGTGGACAATGGTTCTTCATTAAATGTGCTCCCTAAAGAGGTTCTAGACAAGCTCATTCCTGAAGATGTTGTGTTAAGACCAAGTGATGTAGTGGTGAGGGCCTTTGATGGTTCAAGAAGAGTGGTACATGGAGAAGAGGACTTTCCAATCAAAGTAGGATCTCAAGTCTTCAACTCTACTTTCTATGTGATGGATATTCGTCCTGCGTATTCTTATCTACTTGGGCGCCCCTGGATCCACGGGGCAGGTGCTGTGACTTCCACTTTGCATCAAAAGTTGAAATATCCGGTGAAAAACAAGGTTGTCACTGTCTATGGTGAAGAAGAGTACAGGGTGAGCCATGTGAATACTTTCAAATATGTGGAAATGGAGGGTGAGATGGTTGAAACTCCGTGTCAAACATTTGAAGTTGTTCCTTGCCCTGCTCCTGTTCCTCAGTCTGTCCCTATTCCTAAAAGAGTTCATGTGGTTACTAATACATCTCCTGCAATGGCCTCCCTCAAAGATGCTAAGGTTGTGGTTGCAAAAGGTGGTTCTGCTATTTGGGGTCAGCTTCCCAACATCCCTTACAAGCCTGACAAGTTTGGTTTGGGTTTTACTGCAGAATCTCATAAGGTTGTTCGTCGTGCTCGTGCTGTTCGTATCACCAATCAAGGGGTCATAAGAGAGCAAATCAATGTTGTGGGTGACTGTAATGAAGACTACAACCTGGATGATTGGATCTTTCCTACCGTGGGTGATGGACTCAACAATTGGAAGACTGAAGACGTTATTCCTATCTCCTTTAGTCAGGAGTAAATACTATTACTGTGTTTTTATTTTAAGTTTGTAACTTCGAACAATAAAACTTTTAAGCCTTGTGTCTTACCCGGGGTACAATGGTATGCTTGTTTCGGGATGTCATTTCATTTGCATACTTCATTCAATAAAAATCAATGGACGTTTCGTTCTCGTAAATATTGTGCTCCTTTTCTTTCTTTTATATTTTATTTCTGTTTTATCAGCTATGTGTTCTTACACACACCCACATCACTAAAATGCAGATCCTCATCCACTCTGGATCCTGTTGATAATAGTTCTACTATTGCCAATTATAATTTCGAGAATCCGATCTATCAAGCTGAAGATGGAAAGGAGGAAGATTGTGAAGTACCTGTAGAGCTTGCTAGGTTGTTACAACAAGAAGAGAAAGCTATACAGCCACATGAAGAGTCAATCGAAGTTGTGAATCTGGGAACTGAAGAAAACAGGAAAGAGGTCAAGATAGGGGTTGAATTAGAGGAGGGTGTTAAGAACAAATTGATCCAGATGTTACGTGATTATGTGGAGATCTTTGCCTGGTCTTATGAAGATATGCCAGGGATGGATACATACATTGTGGTTCACCGTTTACCGGTAAAAGAAGATTGTCGTCCGAAGAAGCAGAAGGTTCGTCGCATGCGTCTTGAAATGTCAGAAAAGATTAAAGCAGAGGTGATGAAACAGTTTGATGCAAGGTTCTTAGCTGTGACTTCTTATCCTCAATGGGTTGCGAACGTGGTACCAGTACCTAAGAAGTATGGTAAGGTACGTATGTGTGTAGATTATAGAGATCTTAATAAGGCCAGCCCTAAAGATGACTTTCCACTTCCACATATTGATGTTTTGGTAGACAACACTGCTCAGCATAAGGTATTCTCTTTCATGGATGGTTTCTCAGGTTATAATCAAATCAAGATGGCACCTGAAGATATGGATAAGACTACATTTTTTACACAATGGGGAACTTTCTGTTATAAGGTGATGCCATTTGGTTTAAAGAACGTCGGGGCAACATATCAGCGTGCTATGGAGGCTTTGTTTCACGATATGATTCATCATGAGATAGAGGTATATGTGGATGATATGATAGCCAGGTCCCAGAATGAAGAACAACACCTTGTTCATCTACATAAGCTGTTTGAGAGGTTGAAGAAATACAAGCTGAGATTGAGTCCAAACAAGTGTACTTTTGGAGTTAGGTATGGTAAACTCTTGGGTTTCATTGTCAGTGGAAAAGATATTGAAGTGGATCCTGCAAAAGTAAAAGCTATACAAGAGATGCCTGCTCCCCGTACTGAAAAGGAAGTTAGAGGTTTCTTGGGACGACTTAATTACATTGCAAGATTTATTTCCCAGCTAACTACTACCTGCGAGCCAATCTTCAAGTTGTTGAAGAAAGATCAGGTAATGGAATGGAATGACGAGTGCCAGATAGCCTTTGATGAAATCAAGAGATATCTCCTATAACCTCCAATCTTGATGCCACCAGTTGATGGGAGACCCTTGATTATGTACTTAACAGTGTTAGATAACTCAATGGGGTGTGTGTTGGGGCAACATGACGAGTCTGGTCGAAAAGAGCATGCAATATACTACCTTAGCAAAAAGTTTACCGACTGTGAAACAAGATACTCACTGCTCGAGAAAACGTGTTGCGCTTTGGCATGGGCTGCTCCCCGACTAAGACAGTATATGTTGACTCATATTACTTTGTTGATTTCAAAGATGGATCCAATCAAGTACATATTCGAGAAACCTACTCTCTCCGGACACATAGCGAGATGGCAAATGATTTTAACAGAATATGATATACAGTACACTACTCAGAAGGCCATTAAACAAAGTGTTGTAGCTGATCATTTGACTCATCAGGTAGTGGATGATTATCAGTCAATGAGTTTTGAGTTCCCTGATGAAGACATTATGATTATTACCAAAGAACCTGGACAATATGACGGACCGGAACAAGGATCCCGATGGACTATGGTTTTTGATGGAGCTTCTAATGCGCTTGGTAATGGTGTTGGTGTTGTGATCATTTCCCCTGAAGGTTATCATACCCCAATTACTGCAAGACTTTGTTTCTATTGTACTAATAACATGGCTGAGTATGAGGCATGTATCATGGGTGTCAGAGCTGCCATTGAGATGAAGATTCAGTTCCTGGACGTATACGGAGATTCAGCCCTGGTAGTTAGTCAGATTAAAGGAGATAGGGATACCAAGCATGAAAATATCATTCCTTACAGAGAGCATGTGTTGTCTTTGATCCCATATTTTGAAGAGATTACCTTTGGACATATTCCACGAGGAAAGAATCAATTGGCAGATGCATTAGCCACCATGGCATCTATGTTTGAGATTAGCTGGGATGATGAAGCTCCCAAGATCACTATTGACAGATTTGAGAAGCTTGCATATTGTAATGAGATTGACACTAAGGAAGTAGAGGGAAAACCTTGGTTCTATGAACTGAAAAGATATCTTGAAGCTCAGGAGTTCCCTGAAGGGGCATCTGTCAAAGATAAGAAGTTTCTGAGGAGGTTTTCTGCTAAGTTCTTTTTGAGTAATGGAATTTTGTACAAGTGCAATCATGATTCGACTTTGCTTCGTTGTATGGATAAGAAGGAAGCAACAAAGATTATGGAAGACATGCATGATGGGATTTGTGGCACTCATTCTAGTGGTCATACCATGACAAAGAAGATATTGAGAGCATGTTATTATTGGTCTACCATGGAAGCTGACTGGTATCAACATTCCAAAACATGTCACAAGTGTCAGATTTATGCTGATAAGGTGCATATACCTCCAGCTCCATTGAATGTGTTGACTGCTCCTTGGCCTTTTGCTATGTGGGGCATAAATATGATTGGTGAGATCAAGCCTACTGCTTCCAATGGGCATCGTTTCATCCTGGTTGCCATTGATTACTTTACAAAGTGGGTGGAGGCAGCCTCATTTGCATATGTTACTAAGAATGTTGTGGCTCAATTCATTAAGAATAATCCCATTATAGGTATGGCATCCCTGAAAGGATTATCACAGACAATGGCTCTAATCTGAACAACACTATGATTACTGACCTCTGCACGCAGTTCAAGATCAAGCATCACAACTCTTCTCCGTATCGTCCAAATATGAATGGGGCAGTAGAAGCTGCTAATAAGAACATTAAGAAGATTTTACAAAAGATGACTGTTACGTATAAGGATTGGCATGAGATGTTACCATTTGCTCTTCATGGTTATCATACTACAATACGTACTTCAACAGGGGCAACCCCATTCTCCTTAGTCTATGGTATGGAAGCAGTTCTGCCCATTGAAGTTCAGATCCCCTCCTTAAGAATCATGAAGGATGCAGGCTTGGATGAAGACGAGTGGATTCAGACTCGACTAGACCAGATAAATTTGATTGATGAGAAAAGGCTGGCAGCTGTTTGTCACGGTCAGATGTACCAGAAACGGATGATCAAAGCTTTTAATAAGAAGGTTAAGCAAAAGGTATATCAGGCTGGTGACTTGGTAATCAAGCGTATCATATTACCACAGGGAGATCCTAGAGGAAAGTGGATTCCTACATATGAAGGACCATTTGTGGTCAAGAGAGTATTCTCAGGAGGTGCCATGATGCTTACTACTATGGACGATGAAGAATTCCCACAGCCCGTAAACGCAGACATAGTTAAAAAATACTACGCATAAAAAGAGACCCGCTAGGTTGACTGGCCTAGGCAAAAATAAGGGCATCCCGGCGAACCAAAAGGGTTCGGGCAAAAATTAGGGATATATATATATATAAAAACTGTACACCCGGCAAGTCGAAAACCTGAAAGGGCGGCTTGGGCAAAAAAGGGTATCCCGGTGGATTGAAAACCTGAAAAGGCAATCCAGGCAAAAGTTAGGGATTAAAGTGTATGACTATGTCTCGTTGGATCACTCATATAACCCATATCAGTTGTATTACCAGACTCAAGTTCAGACGGATAAAGATCAATCCAATCATTTCCATTTCGACAACAAAGGATGAGATACTTGAAGAAAATGGCAATAGTAGAATTGAAACTCAATAGGATTATTTTTCACATAGCTGTTTTTCTTTGTTTTGTAAACTTTTACGACGAATTCCTCTTACTAGGATTTCTGTCTCCTTGTACAAATTTGCCTGTGTATAGGTTACTTTATAAAATAAATAAAATCTCGTCTTTGAATCCAGATTTACTTTTACCTTGTTTACCTAAACGAAAACGTCCATTGGTTGTGTTTGAATGTATGTATGCTTTTGAATATGATTGATGTTTACCAGAAATGCATAAAATGCAGTAATAGTATTTACTAAGGATGAATGAAGGTAGGAATTCAACGAAGCTTCGCCAGTCTATCCATACAGAATAATGACTTCAAGTAATTTCTCCCCTTGGACTTATGTCCATCTCTTTTATCCTCAGTCAGGATACTCAGGAATTTATTCCTTCAATAAAAGTACGACGAACGAAAACGGGAGGTTATAAGTACCATACTGTTGCACCCCAAAATTTGCCCTCACAATACAAGACTTTGTGTGCTAAGAAGGTTCACAAGGTTCACAAGACCTTTCATGAGGTTCATGAAGTTTACAAGGCACTTTATGAGGTTCACAAGGTTCACAAGACCTTTCATGAGGTTCATGAAGTTTACAAGGCACTTTATGAGGTTCACAAGGTTCACAAGATCTTTCATGAGGTTCATGAAATTTACAAGACACTTTATGAGGATCACAAGGTTCACAAGACCTTTCATGAGGTTCATGAAGTTTGCAATACACTTTATGAGGTTCATAAGGTTCACAAAGTTCATCATGGGTCAGAAGATTTGACAATTCCCTCAAGCAAGGCATTCTCCTAAGTAGTGCATCCAAAACTAGGGTTTTGACTTTAATCAGGCTAAATGGATTTCCAAGACTTCAAGGGAGCTTCATAACATCTTATATATGTTTAAGAATCCCCATGACAAGTTTCAAGACTTTTCTCAAAGGTTTGCTCAGTCAAATAATCAGATAAGTCAAAATCAGTCAAAGCAGTTAAAAAGTCAAACTGAGGTCAACTGTGGTCAAACCAAAGTCAAACTTCATGATTTTTTGACAACATCAAGTATATGAAGTAAAATTCATCATTTGATCAAGGGTTGATCATGATTCATCAAGGAGATTTCAGATCATCAAGAATCAGAGGTTTCTAAATTAGGGTTTCTTCAGGAAAAGTCAACTGAACTTTGACCAGCCATAACTTTCACATGCTTCATCAAGAATTTTCCATTCAAAGCTCATTTTGAAGGAAATTGAATTCTCTACAACTTTGTGTCTCACAAGCCAAGCCCATAAATGCTTCATTTGGAAGGTATGAGCTAAGACATTATAGGTCCTTTTAAAAGTCAACAAAAAGTCAACAACTTCAAAAGGGCATAACTTGAGAATGGTAAAAGATATGGACATGAATAGGACTCTTTAAGCTTTCCAAAATGTCTAAGAACACCCTCATAGCATTAAAATTGAAGGATATGTGCCCTTGCAAAGTTGGGAAATTTTTGAGTGGTGTATAAGGAAAATAGGGTCTTAAAACTAAATTCTTCCAAATGGGCTTGCAATCTTGTGATCCAAACTTCACCATAACACCAAGCACGACCCAACCCATATAATTTCTGATTTTTTTTAATATTTATTTGAATTTTATTCATTTAAATACATATTAAATCAAAATAAAATCAAAAAATCAATATTTAAGTGTGATTCTTCTTCTAGAAAATCATAAAAGACATTTAACATGAATCCACACTATCCAAATTCGTGCTCACCCTTTGAAGCATGAAGAGATTTGATTTTTGGCCAAAATTGGAAAGGGATTTCTTCATCACTAAGGTATCCAAAAAGCCCAAAGAGAGAGTCTATTTTTTGACCTAATTCAATCCACCATATATAGACAAAGAGAACACAAGCATTGGGACGAATTCTTGCAGCCATCAACCTCACTTTCAAACTTTCAAAATCATCAAATTTTTTCAAATTAGGATTCTAATTTTTTGTAACTTTTCAGGTGAATTAAGGACAGCAATCTTCTCCCTGAACATCATTGATCATGTCCCAATAATCATATGCATCAAAAACAGCATAAATGCCCTCAACTGAATCGAATTTTATGTGTGTTTTAAGTTTTTTCGAATTCATGGTTATACTTGATATAAATTGTTTTTGATGATTTAAGATTGTTCATGATGTATCATAGAACGATTCTGGATGTTTGGTTTGGAGCTTTCGTACAGGAATCACATTCGGCCATGGCTAGGGTTTCAAACCCTCATTTGGGATTTTCTTATTTAATAAGTTTAAATACTTATGGATGATGCCAATAGAATGTACAGGTCATAAGGAATCGAATGGTATAATTAATTTTGATTATTGGTACAGCTTTCATGGTGTTCTAATAACCTAGGGTTAGCTGCCAAATATTTTTCGCAGGAAAATTGGTAAAGGAATTCGTAGGAAATTCCGCAGCGCTAGAGGAAGAAGACGACCCTGCGCGCGAATTTCAGTTTTTGAATTTAGAATTATTATTTAATTAATGTTTTGCATTTCATATCAGTTGGAAGCAAGTGGCGTAGTGGCAAGCGTATACGCGTATAAGGCAAACGACCTGGGTTCGATTCCCAGGTTAATCTTTTTGTTCAAAATCTCTTTTATTTTGCAGGTTTTTTATATAATAATTAAGAATTGTTCTGTAAGCACGTGGTGTGCGTAGCTCAGCTGGTTGGTTTGCACATGAGGGAAGCCAGGAGTCCTGGGTTCGACCCCAGGCTCCAGCAGGTAAGTGGTTTTGTTTCTTTTTATTTATTTTTACCTTTTAATATATTTTAATATAATTAATATTATTAATACTAATTCAAAATCTATTTTTTTAATAAAAAACTCAAATGTTATCCTTATGTAAATTATAATGTAAATATTTATTCTCTAAAAAATATTTTTTTATTATTCTTCCTAAATAATTTTATTAATCTATATTATATATAAGTTGTAAATATTTTATTCAAATCTTATGTAAACTCTAAACCTAAATAAAACCCTAGTTTCATGTTAATTCTTAATTTATTTATTTATTTCAATTAGGTATATTTAATTCATAATTTGTATTTTTTATATGTAAATAATTAAACCCTAAATATTTTTAAAAACCTAATTTTCACAAACCCCAATTTTCTTTTACCTAAAATTTAATTCTATTATAATTCTCAATTTATTATTTATAAATCTTAATCATGTATATATATTATATAATTTGTTTATAATTTAATTCTTGTATATAAATATGTTTAAAATATGATTAAAATTCTTAATTTAATTTTGTAAATATAATAATTATAATTAACCTTATTTTCATAATATGTTTATAATTAACTTAATTTTTATAATTTGCATATAACTTAAAATTTTATGATAATTAGTATATAATTGTTTATATTTTCTTAATCTTAAAATAATAATTGTTTATATAAAAAAATTGAATTTTTAATTACTATGCTAATATTCTTGTTTATTTTATTATTAATTTTATTTATTTTCATATATTATTACTAACCCCATTTAACTTTGTATTATTTTTATTATTATTTTTTACTAACCCAATTATTATTATTATTATTATTTTGCTTATTTATTTAATTTGTTAATTATTATTATTTTGTAATTGCTTCCTTTATGTAATATTGTAATAGTATTATTTAATATTTATTTTATGCTATGGTTAGTAAAATAGGGAGTGTAACATGTTTGTATGTTTAAAATTAA
This sequence comes from Lathyrus aphaca, assembly GCA_963966055.1. NCBI lineage: Eukaryota > Viridiplantae > Streptophyta > Magnoliopsida > Fabales > Fabaceae > Lathyrus > Lathyrus aphaca. The sequence continues at coordinate 404,120,077 of OZ014522.1, read as the reverse complement.
TTTAGATCACTAATTAAAAGATAAATATTTAAATTGTACACTCACACACGTAAGTCGATCTTTGATCGCCATCTCACTTCCTTAAGGATACCTCTCATGTTGCTTAATCAAAAGGTCAAGTAGGGTGTATAAAGCAAAGTCCCTCATTTCACATCATCTAGTCCCTTAAACAGATAAAAAGATCAAGTCCCTTCAAATGTTGCCTTCGTAATGATCTTGTCCCTTTCGAATAAAGATGATAAGTCCCTTCGAATTGCTTATACACCCCACAGTTGCCTAAATAAACAGATGTCCCTTCACTTGTCCCACACATCCAAGGTAATGACTACCTATTCCTTAATAATAGGGATAGTCTTACCACTTAAAGGATTCAAGAACAGAAAAGACGTAAACTTAGAGTAGGTTCCTCTTAGATACTTGCTCACTTTTCAAAAAAAACATTTCAAACACTTCACACATTTTAAACAATTTTCAAAACAAAGGTTTTTTACGCATCCGTACATGGATCATTATGAAACTCTTAAGAAAATTTGTATTCACACACTTCACATTTCAAAAACATTTTAAAGTGAGCTAAGTAACTAAGAGCCCATGGATAACCATGGATGTAAAGGGTGCTAACACCTTCCCTTTACATAACCTACCCCCCGGATCCAAAAATATTTTAAAAGGTCTTTCCTGTTCTTTTATGCCTTTCCTTTGGATAAAATAAAAGTCGATGGCGACTCTTGCTATCCGCAACATAACTAAAGTCAGTTCTCCCACCGTGTTACACATACCATCAAACAAGACGGGAACGAAGTCCTCATATTCCTCAGCAACGAACCAGGATTTATTTTCCCTAGCCATCAGTTGTTATACAAAGATACCCAGACGTTTCAGGCTGCATGATTCATACATACATCATTTACATCATATCATAGCATACGCATCCATAAATGCATAAAACATTTACTTAAGAGCATCATGCCATACATGCATACATGTTGCATGAACTAACATTTTCTTTTCAGGATAAACACTATCAACAATTCAAAACAGTTCAGAGACAATCTATACGAAGATCTAGTACTGATACTTAATTCAGGAATAATCGCTACAAAGATTCATTTCTGATAATCAATACTCAAGTTGTCCTTGGAAGGGTACATAAATGATCTATACGAAGATCTAGTACTTAATCCAGGATATTTCCAAAGGATATAATCGTTACGAAGATTTATTTCCGATGGTCAACTATCTTTGGGATAGTGTGTAAATGATCTATACGAAGATCTAGCACTTAATCCAAGAAAGTCTTTCAGAAGAAATTCAGGGATAATCGCCACGAAGATTTAATCCTGATATTCTTTCTATCCTTGGGATGGTATATAAATGGTCTATAAGAAGATCTATTACCTAATCCAGGATATTTCCAGAAGAGATAAACGTTACGAAGATTTATTTCTAATGGTTTATTCAACAAGTTTATCTTTGGATGGTACATAAAGGATCTATGCGAAGATTTTGTACTTAGCCCAAGATATTACCAAAAGCAATTCAGAAAAGATCGCCACGAAGATTTGATTCTGATGCTTAAATTAAAGTATGTTCTTAAAGATGGTTCAGAGCCGATCTATACGAAGATCTAAGTACTGACACCTAATGAAGGATATTCTTTTCCCCCAGAGATAATGCAGAAACGATCTATACGAAGATCTAGTGCTGACATTCAACTCAAACCATGTTACAGGAATGATTCAGAGACGGCCTATACGAAGACCTAGTACTGATATCCAATGACAACATAAAGATACTATCACCTTCTGATATTATGGATGGCATCTATAAGCCCATCTCCAGTTCCTATGAGTGGCATCTTTAAGCCCATTCAAGCATATACAACCAATTAGCAGTGTTACTTTACGCACCGGCGAGTGCAAATTTTTGGGCTTTTGTGTTCAATCCCCTTCAACCTTCCAAGTCACGAATGGCACACAGACCAATCTAACTCCTCAGGTTTCAGAAAATTGAACAGGGGCACACAGTATGGACATTACAAGTATTCGGTGATGCCTTTTGGTGTGACTAATGCGCCAGGAGTATTCATGGAGTACATGAATCTTATTTTTCATGCTTATCTGGATCGTTTTGTAGTTGTTTTTATAGATGATATTTTGGTTTATTCTAAGTCAGAAAAAGAGCATGCAGAACATTTGAGAACATTATTAGAAGTTTTGAAGGATAAGAAGTTGTATGCGAAGTTGTCCAAGTGTGAATTTTGGTTGAAGGAAGTCAGTTTTCTTAGTCATCTGATTTCAGGTAGTGGTATTGCAGTGTATCCTTCTAAGATAGATGATGTGTTGCAATGGGAAACTCCAAAGTCGGCTACTAAGATTGGACGTTTCTGGGGATTGGCCGGTTATTACCGAAGGTTTATTGAAGGATTTTTTAAGTTGGCACTTCTATTGACTCGGTTGACTTATAAGAGTAAAACTTTTGTGTGGGACGTCCAATGTGAAGGGAGCTTTGCAGAATTGAAGAAGAGATTACCGTCGGCTCCGGTTTTGACTTTACTGAATTCAGAGGAACCATTTTTTGTATATTGTGATGCTTCATTGATGGGTTAAGGAGGTGTTCTTATGCAGAATGGTAAGGTGATTGCTTATGCGTCGAGACAGTTGAGGGTTCATGAAAAGAACTATCCTACACAAGATTTGGAACTTGATGTAGTTGTTTTTGTATTGAAGATCTGGAGACATTATCTTTATGGTTCTAGATTTGAAGTGTTTAGTGACCATAAGAGTTTAAAGTATCTATTTGATCAAAAAGAGTTGAATATGAGGCAACGGAGATGGTTAGAACTGTTGAAGGACTGTGATTTTGGTTTGAATTATCATCCAGGAAAAAATAATGTTGTATTAGATGCGTTGAGTCGGAAGATGTTGCATATGTCAACAATAATGGTTAAGGAGTTAGAGTTGATTGAGCAGTTTCGATATATGAGTTTGGTTTTTGCGAAGTGATGCCAAAAAGTGTTATGATAGGTATGCTGAAGATTAATAATGATTTTTTGGACAATATTAGAGAAGCCCGTATATTGGATGTGAAACTAGTGGATAGTTGATTGTGGTGAATCAGAGAAGAATGGTTTTAAGTTGGATGCGCATGGTGATTTGAGACTACATGATATGATTTGTATACCCGATGATGCTGAAATGAAAAGAATGATTCTTGAGGAAAGTCATAGAAGTAATTTGAGTATTCATCCAGGAGCGACTAAGATGTATCAGGATTTGAAGAAGTTGTTTTAGTGGCCTGGGATGAAGAATAATGTAGCACGTTTTATGTATGTCTGTTTGATTTGTCAGAAGTCGAAAGTTGAACATCAGAAGCCTGCTGGTCTGATGCAACCGTTGGAAATTCCTGAATGGAAATGAGATAGCATTTCTATGGATTTTTTGATGGCATTGTCTAATACTTCAAGAAGACATAATTCGATTTGGGTGATTATTGATAAGCTTACGAAGTCGGCTCATTTTATTCCTATTAACATCAGTTTTCCAGTATAGAAGTTGGCTGAGATTTATGTAAGAATAATTGAGAAGTTGCATGGTGTTCCTGTGTATTGTGTCAGATCGCGATCTGAGGTTTACTTCCGAGTTTTGGAAGAGTCTGCAAGAAGCATTGGGTTCAAAGTTGAGGTTGATTTCAGCGTATCATCCTCAGACAGATGGTCAAACTGATAGGAAGATTCAGTCATTGGAGGATTTGTTGAGAGGTTATGTACTTAATTGGGGAGATTCGTGGGATACTTATCTTCCATTGATCGAGTTCACATATAATAACAATTACCATTCTAGTATCGGAGTGACACCTTTTGAGGCGTTGTATGGTCAGAGATGTAGGACTTTGTTATGTTGGTATGAATCTAGTGAGAGTGTGGTTCTTGGACCAGAGATAGTTTGAGAGACTAACGAGAAGGTGAAGTTGGTTTGATAGAAGATGAAAGCTTCTTAAAGTCGGCAGAATATCATGATAAGCGAAGGAAAGATTTAGAATTCCAATCTGGTGATCATGTATTCTTAAGAGTTACGCCTATGACAGGTGTTGGGCGAGCATTGAAATCTAAGAAGTTTACTCCTAGTTTTATTGGTCCATATCAGATTTTAGATAAAGTTGGGAATGTTGTTTATAAAGTGGCTTTACCGCCAAATTTGTCGAATTTGCATAATGTGTTCCACGTGTCACAACTCCGAAAGTATATTTCGGATTCTTCTCATGTGATTAGTATGGATGATGTGCAAGTACAGGATAATATCACTGTGGAGACAATGTCAGTACAAATTGAGGATCGTGAAATGAAGACCTTAAGAGGCAAAGAGATTATTTTAGTGAAAATTGTTTGGTTGGGCATTGTGGGAGAAAGTATAACTTGGGAGTTGGAAAACAAGATGCGGGAATCGTATCCTAAGTTGTTTGAGCAAGGTAAGATTTTCAAGGACGAAAATGTTCTAAGTGGGGGCGAGTTATAACGCCTATATTTAATTAAACAATTTAATTAAATATTATAGAGTATTTTCCCGATTATTTGTTGTTCAGTGTTGTTTTGTCGTTTGTGTCGTTAAGTTGTTTAAGTTGGTATCAAGTGGATAGTTAAGTCGTGTTTGAGTTGTTTAATTTAATTAAGTTGAATAATAAAATAATTATTAATAGTATAATATTAAGTGGGCTTAGTTGTATGGTGAGAGTTTAGGCCCATTAATAATTAAGCTAATTAGTGAGATTTTAGTAAAAACTAGACTAAAAACTTAATTAGAGAATAATCAGAATTTTTGGTGAGAAGATAACAATTCTTAGATGAAGATCAAGAAGAGGCTAGGTTGAGGATTTTCGCGGAGATTTTTGCTGTGAATTTGAGCTGCCTTTAATCCAAGGTAAGGGTGGAGTTCGAATTCCATAACCGGGATTAGATAATTTGTATGTAGGTTGGGTTTTCGTATGATTAGTTGTTGCATTTTCGTATGAATATGACATGTATGACATGTTGTTCTTGTTGTATTACTGTTGTGCGAGTTGTTCTATTATTGTAATCATTGTTGTATCTGTTGTTGTGTTGTTGGACTGGTTGTTGTAGTAAAATCGTGTAGAGAAGGAGATTAGGGCTCGTAAAATCAGTCGTAGAAATTTTTAGATGAATAGATACAGGAGATTTAGAGTATAAAATCGATGTAGAACCCCAATTAGGCTTGAATGGAGTGATGGAGTTGTGTAATTCGTAGTAGAAGTAATATTTGTATGCATTCTGGTGTTTTACGTAACAGATCTGATATTACGCGTAACATGAAGGGCATTACGCGTAACACATCCCAATTACACAGGAATTACGTGTAATAGGTGAGGCATTACGCGTAAGAGGTGGCGAGAAACAAGTCATTACGCATATCGAGTGAGGCATTACGCGTATGGGCAGAGTGAGTGCAGAAAAATGCAGTTTTTGGCGATTCGTCCTGTTTTCGCATTCGTTTCTAGTTGAGCTAACCTTGGACTTTAAGTAGGAATAAAATAAGATGGTTTTAGTAGATTTGAGGATTAAAAATAATGGATTTAAGAACCTAATTGATTAAGCTGTAATTACTTGTTTTTCATGTTGAAGTTGTATTAAGTTGTTATGAGTTGTGTTATCCCGATCTTGGGGAAAATTATTAAGTTGCAGGTCATTTCACCAACGTTGATTCACGTTGTTATGTTGTTAAGTTGTTGATTATGTTGATGTTGTTGTATGCCATTTATAGTTGCATACATTTGCATATTTTTAAGTTGGAGTGAATGCTCGATTCAAGTTGGCCTAGATTGGCAAATAAGTTGTTGATGCCACGATAAACTGGCAAGATTTTCAAGTTGGTAGTTTACTCCAAATGGTACCACATGCATATATAAGTTGAGTCACATTCGAGTTGCATTTTTATCTATGTTGTTAATTTTTTATTGGTTGCAAGTTTTACATTGATGTTGCTTATTGTGTGAAGTGGGTGATTGTATGAATTCTTGCTTATATATTGATTATCATACTCCTGTTTATGTTATTCGATATCTCATCCCTTCTGTTTGAATGTTGCCCTTTGTTGGTAACATGCGGGTAACCATGATTCGAGTACCTAGTCGTCTCAAGTTGGTGTTTGTCACTCTGATACGTAGCACTTCGGGGGGATGAACACATGTTTTGATTTTGTAGATTTTTATCTAGTTTATGAACTCGTTTCAGTTGTTTTATGTTGAAAACCATGTTGTAGTATTTGAGGTTGATTATACTTGAAGTTATTTTAAAGTTGCAAATTTTGTTGAATCCGCTGCGTAGTTTGTGAAGCATGATTATTAATGAATTTTGTTATTTAATTTTAAAGTTGAAAATGTGATATCCCATGTTTTGGTGAATTTTTATACAACTCTGATTTAAATTATAAAGTCAGATAAAATGGGGTGTTACATAGAGGATATGAGAAGTAGTATATCAAATTGCTTTACCACCGTTGCTTGCAAATATTCACGATGTGTTTCATGTATCTCAATTGAGGAAATACATTTTGGAATTTGTCGCATGTGATTCAGATGGATGATGTACATGTTAGAGATAACTTGACTGTTGAAGCATCACTCGTACGGATAAATGGTCGAGAAATGAAACAACTATGTGGGGTAAGAAAATTTCTTGGTTGAAGGTATTGTAGGGTGGACCAGCTGATGAAAGTTAGACTTGGGAGCGTGAAGATCATATGAGGGATTCATATCCGATTTTGTTTTCTTCAGGTAATTTTCGAGAGCAAAAATTCTTTAAGTATGGGAGAGTTGCAACATCCCAAAAAAATTAGATTATTTATTTAATCAGTTTATGACGAGTATTTGCGATTTATTGGTGAAAATATGAAGTTTTACGGAATTTGATGCATAATATGATGTCATGTGTGGGGTATGTAGGGTAGTAATGAGTTACGGGAATAATAATAATATTTAGCATTCAAATAATTAGTTGGAATATTTTAGAGTTAATAATAATGGTTTAATATAGATTATTTTTGTGGATTATTATTATTATTATTATTCAAAATAATATGAGTAGAAACAATAAGGGCAATGTGGTCATTATGAGAGTTTGAGTGAGGGCAAGTTGGGAAATGACATATTAGGGGTCCAAAGGGTAAGTGTGTCAAAAGGGAAAAAATAAAGGTTTAGTAATTCATTATGTATGATCATAATTTTGAGAGAGAAAGTGTGAAGAAAGGCTAGGGCACGAAGAACATAGAGAATCACCGTAGAACACAAAGGGAAGAATCGATTGCTAGGAAGAATCCAGGGTAAGGGGTTTAATTGCGTTTATTATAACTAATATTGGTTTAAGGTGTTGGTAGGTTGTGTTTTGTGCGATGAATTTGATGAAGATTGATGAAATTAGTGAAAACCATGTATTGAGTAAATGAATGAATGAATACTTGATGAATACATGATTTTAAGACCTCTAAATAAGTGTTATAGGCTACTATAAATGTTATACAATCGTAGGATTTTGAATTACAAATCTCGGACTTTTTACGGAATCGAATTTGGAGGCCCGGAAGGCCTCCAATCGCTGAAAATCGCAGACGGATAAATGTTATCCCGCAAGCAGTCGCCCCAGCTACATCGGGTGAGCTTCCAGCGAGGGGCCACAGACAAAACCTTCGAAGTGTCGTAACTTGAGTTTCAGGAGTCTGTTTGATGCGTTGTTCATAGAGTTGTAAATCTGACATGATGAATTACATTGTAATTTAATTAGACGAGTGTTTTGATACATGATTTCATTATCTATGTGTTTATGAGATTGATTCATAACATGTTGCGATGTTATGATGTGCTATTTGATGATAAACACGATGTTAATTATGATGTTATATTATGGTGATTTGTTAATGATGTTATTGTGAAGTAAATGATGTGATTCATGACGATGATTTGGTGATGTGCGTGTGCAAATATGATACATGCTATCGTGATAATTCTATGATGGTTTATGATGTTAAAATATTATGCTTTAGTGTAGGTAGTCTCTGTTATGATGTATTATTGTCGTGTTGTGAATATATGTTGATTCATATGAGTTTTTAGAATGGGTATTGAAATTGTATAGGATTTGGGACTGGTCTGGTGTAGAAAACGCAACAACAAAGTTGTTATTTTCGCATCATCGTCAGGCGAGCCATATGCTTCGCCGAGCGAAGCTAATTCGCTCGGGAAGCGTCAGGTGAGATAAGATCCAAAGGTAATAATGGAAAAGAGGTGCTCCTGGAATTTTTTAAGGGGGGAGGTGATTCACCCCTATTTTGTCAGGCGAGCCTCAAGAGAACAGACTGTTTCGCCAGTTGAGCCTCACGCGAGCAGATTGGGACATATTTATTTCTAAAACTTTGAAAATTTATAACTCGAGTTGTGAACGTCCGATTGATGCGTGGTTCAGATCGTCAGAAATTTGGTTTTACTTACTGTTGTACCCCAAACTTTTCCCTCCCACAATCAAGACAACCTCTCTCAAGACTTCTAAATGATCATAAGATCTTCAAGACTCCCAATTAGTCAAAAAGTATGGAAGTTTCCCCAGACAAGGCCTCCTCCTAAGCAAAGTGTCTAAAACTAGGGTTATGTGTTTCTTCAGGTTAAAATGATTTTCAATACCTCAAGTGAGCTTCATAACATTCCACATGTATTCAAGAATCCCCATGTCAAATTTCAAGGCTTTCCCGTTTGCGCAGTCAGATGATCAGATATTGAAAAATCAGTCAAAGTAGTTAAAAAGTCAAACTGAGGTCAACTGTGGTCAAACTAAAGTCAAACTTCAAGATTTTTTGCCAACATTAAGTTTATGAAGTAAAATTCATCATTTGATAAAGGGTTGATCATGATTCATCCAGGAAGTTTCAGATCATCAAGTATCAGGAGTTTCTAAATTAGGGTTTTCTTAAGGAAAGTCAACTGAACTTTGACCAGCCATAACTTTCACATGCTTCATTAAAAAATTCCCATAAAAATCTCATTTTGAAGGAAATTGAATTCTCTACAACTTTGTGTCTCACAAGCCAAGCCTAAAAATGCTTCATTTGGAAGGTATGAGCTAAAACTTTACAGGTCATTTCAAAAGTCAACAAAAAGTCAACATCTTCCAAAGGGCATAATTTGAAAATGGTAAAGGATATGAACATGAGATCAAAGAGGTTGGTTAGAGGAATCTTTAAGCTTTCCAAAATGTTCAAGAACACCTTCATAGCCTTAAAATTGAGGAATTTATGCCTTGGCAATGTTGGGAAATTTTTTAGGGGTATATTGAGCAAATGAGGTCTTAAAACCAAAATTTTCCAAATGGGCTTGCAATTTTGTAATTCAATCCTTACAATGACATCATGCACGACCCAATGCTTATTTTTTCAGATTTTTATAGTTTATTTTATATTTATTTGGATTTTATTCATTAAAATTCAATTTAAATATATATAAAATATGAAAAATCAAATAAAGCATGAAATCTTTGATTGAAAATCATTTGAATTATATTTAGAATGATTGGAAATCAACTAAAGTCAGATTGGACCAAAAATAGAAAGGATAGATGAGATTTTTTGAATATTTGAAAGTGATAAAACTTCATGATCAAGTTATCTTCACAAGCCCATAAATCCACAAGTTTCTTACCTAATTTGGATCCCTACATATACACAAACCTAATGCAAGCAAGGGACACGAATTTTGCAGCCAAGAACACCAAGAACAATCTTCAAAATTTGCAAGAAAAAGTGATATTCAAATTTAAAGATTGAGCCACTTTCAAGGCCAAATAAAGGTTGTAACACCTTCTATGGTGATCATTGAACATATCTCAATCCTCATTCGCATCCAAATCATGCTAAAATCCATGAACCGATTCTCTCTTGTTCTTACTTTTGCAATTTTAGATTCTTACGATTTATGCATCATACACTAACTTTGATTGTTGTTTTGTGTTTAGAATGAAGTATACAAGCTTTCTGGATAATTTTCATGATGAACCATAGCCAAAAACGCAAACGACCATTGTTAGGGTTTGAGCTTTCGTTTTAGGGCTTCGCGCAATAGGCCATATAAATATTGTTTGAGACCATAATTGAATTAAATGAACTGTGTAGATTATGTTGGCATGATCAATTTGTGGAATCTGTACGTTTTTGTAGAAGTATGTGTTTCGCAGGTCTTGTTCGCATGAAAATTTGTAGGAAGCTTCGCAGGAACATTCGCAGGTAAACCTGCGAATTTCAGAGGAAGAAGATGAAGTTCTTGGCGCCATCTGGGAATTCAAATATTTGATTTAAGATTTTATTGTATTATTTCTATTGTATATCAACAAACACTGGTTGGCCCAGTGGTTAGAACGTACGCGTGTGGATAAAAGGTCCTGAGTTCGAACCTGGGTGAGGCTATTCCTTTTTCTCATTATTTTCATTATTCAACAAGTTTACTATATAATTATTTGTTGTTGTTTACTAGCAGACGCGCCCCATGTGGCTTATTGGCAAGGCATTTGGTTTGTGAGAATAAGGATGCAGGTTCGAATCTGGTTGGGACCAATTTTTTGGGTTTTCCTATTTTCTCAACAATTTTCATATATTATTGGCCAAGGTGATTGCATTAACACCAGCGCGTGCTGGTCTGATTGGTTTTTATGTTGTGTGATTGAGGTAAAGGACCTGAGTTCAATTCCCAGGTCCTATCATTTTCCTCATTTTTCTTCATATTTTCTTATTTTTGTTTTAATTAATTAATTAAATCTAACCAATAATGTTTTTTTTTTATAAATATTATACTTTTTTATTAAACTCTTAATTTTCTTAATATTTATTTTAATCAATCTTATTTTCCTAATAATATTGTATATAACTTTTATCATATATATATTTTGTAAATAAAATTAGTTTAATTAATTATTTTAAAACCCTAATTATTTTCTAACCCTAATTATTTTCTAACCCTAAAAATTTAACCTAATTTTCTTTAACCCTAAATATTATTTTTATAATAACTTTTTATTTTGTATAAATATTTAATACCTTATCCTTTTATTATTATTATCATTTAAACTTATATTGTTTTTCTTATAAACTCTAAAATTCTAATTTTCCTTTATTTCTTCATTATTATTTTCTTTTTTCTAATGTTTATTATTATTTCTTTATTTATTATTATTACTTATTTATATTTTCTTTATTATTTATTTTTCCGATTATATTGTAACTATCCCGAAGCCTTGTAATAATTCATAGATTTATTTTTCCGTCATTACTTTTATTATATTTATTGCGTGGTTAGTAAATAAGGTGTGGAAATTATTAATTATCTAAAATAAATTTAGATAGTTAACTTAAAAATGAATAAATATTTGAAAATAAACACTCGCACACGTAAGTCGATCTTTGATCGCCATCTTGCACTTCCTAGGGTATTCCTCTTGGTTGCCTTTAAATAAAATGGTCAAGTCTCTCGAATATAGGGATGTCTTAAGCAAAGTCCCTTCAAGTATAAATCATCATAGTCCCTACAGTTTAAAAGATCAAGTCCCTTCGAGGTTGCCTACGGAACAATGATCTTGTCCCTTCGAATAAATGATGATAATCCCTACGAATTGCTAAAGACATCCCTTAAGTTGCCTTCATTGACCATACGATGACCCTACACCTGTCCCTTAATACAAATCCAAGGTAATGACTACCTATTCCTTAATAATAGGGATAGTCTTACCATTGAAAGAATATACAAGAACATGAAAGACTTAATCTAGGGTAGGTACCTCTTAGTTGCTTGCTCACATTTCAAAATACTTTTTACACCTCACTTTCTTAAACATTTTTCAAAACAAGGCTTTGTATACATCCATACGAGGATCATTACAAACTACTTAGAAAATTTCTCATCACACACTACACTTTCCAAAAACAATTAAAGTGAGCTAAGTAACTAAGAGCCCATGGATAACCATGGATATAAAGGGTGCTAACACCTTCCCTTTATATAACCTACCCCCCGAACCCAAGTCTTTTAAAAATAAGTTTTTCTTGTTCTTTTATGTCCTTTCCACTTGGATAAAATAAAAGTTGGTGGAGACTCTTTCTATCCGCAACATGACTAAAAAGTCAGTTCTCCCACCGTGTTACAGAACTGGCGACTCTGCTGGGGAGTTACCAAGTAAAAGAGGGGTACCCTTAGGAATTAGATCACTTAAATTGTTTGTTTTGCTTGCTTTACTTTTCTGTTGGGCTTTTTGTGTGAAAGATCCTAACCCAGATCTAGTGTACCCTAGGTAAATTGCAATAGACCAAGGAAAATGTACGGCGTTGTCGCTCCCGGGATTTTCATCCTAGTACAAACGTGAAAGTGACGCGGAAAAGGTAGAGTCGCCAGCCAGACATTTTTATCCCGAATGAATGGGAAAGGTAATGTTGCACAAACCTGAGGAAGAGGGAAAGGACAAGGTCCTACGAACCAAAGATCTGGGTTCGGGAGTCGGTTACGACCTGGGAAGGTATTAGCACCCCAGATCGTCCGCCGTACCCAACGGGATCCACGCTTGCTTGTTTGTTTCAAAGGGTGAGAAAAATATAACTGCCGCTGAACAAATGAACTGCTAACTGGAATGGGGATGGAAATGAGAAAGGGAACTGGAAAAGAGAAAGAACAGAAGGGGGAAAATGTAGGGGAAATAAAAAATGTGCTCGAACGGGCCCTAACTAAGGCGGGAACTATTTTTGTGTTTTTTATGATAAGTGCTTTTGGCCACAAACTCGCTTCTAATGATCCCTAACCTTACTAGAAACATGCTAACACTAATTTCTACTTAATTAGGGATTATTTACACATTCTAGAACCTATGATTGTCTACACCTTAGCTTCTAAATCAACAAAAATCACAAAACGCAAGCAATACATAATTGAAACGGAAACGATTACAAGCAATGCAAAAAAGTGATTAAAGAATGTCGAAATGGCGAGATGAAGAGAATAACTCAAAGAATAAGTGATTTAGATCACCAACCTACTAAGCGGAGAAGTGCTTCGGTAATTGTTGCAAGAATCGGAGCTTGATCGAAGAGAAAACCGAGAAACCGCAAAATAAATGCGTTCTTGACGTTTATATCTTCGTGCACTTCCGATAAGCCGAAACCTTTAACAAAATTCAGTAGCCTCTTCTTCTACAATCCACAATTAATGAAGGTTGAAGGATTAAGCTTTAAGATCTTCAAGTTTCAATGTGAAACTTGAAGAGCTTATTCAAAAAGCTTTAGTGAAAGGAGGGAAAAAGGAGGAAAAGTGAGAGAGAGAAAAAGTGATTGTGAAAGAGTGAAAAGTTGGAAAATTGTGGGAACCCTTTGCATTGAAGTGATTAATGAATATATAGAGGCTAGGCTTGGAGCTAGGTTTGGGAATGGAATTAGGTTTAGGGCCCAAAAATTAGGCTTGGGATCCAAAATTAGGTTTGGTAGTTAGTTAGGGTTAGGGTTGGAAAAGGGAATATTCCTTGGAACACTCTAGAAGATGGTAGAAGTTTCCAAGGGAAATGGAGTGGAATTGAAGTGGAAAAATGAGAGGGAAATAATGAAAGGAAATGTGGAAAGAAAGTGGAAGGAAAAGGAAGGGAAAGGGAGGGAAAGGTGAATTCCTCCCCTTTTTAGTTGGTTAGCTTGGGAATGGTTTGGATTATTTTTGGGATATTATTTTTCTCTTGAACTTCAATGCATGGCAAGCCCCGATCGACCACACACCTCATGCAAATGATGATGAATGATTTATTTATTTTTCGAATGCGATGCGATGATATGCGGAATGATGCAAGAATGAAGCGTAAATTGCTCGAGGTTGATAATAAATAAAAGGGCAAATTTTGGGGTGTTACAGTTGCCCCTATTCAATCACTGTAAACTTGAATGGATGATAGCAGTCGCTTTCAGACGTTTGAAGTATACAGGGATTGAATACTGATATGGTTTATCTGGTGGCCATAGTTAGTGTGACTTCTTGGTTGGTGTTTATGTTCCTTAAGTAAGTTAAGGATAATATGGGGCTGCCATATGTTGTCAATACACTAACTGCCTCTCAAACAATATTGTGTAATTGTCCATGAGGCGTTGAATTCCGTCCTTCAACTTCCAGCAACTATCCGGTTTATAAGCACAATAGAAACAATCTTCATTACAACCTGGAAAGAACCCAACTTGTACCAACTTCTTCTTAATAACAGACAATGGTGTGGTTATATCTGCAACTGAGGAAATATGTGAAACTTCATCAATGGCATTAACAGTCTTTTCATGATTTGGCATGGGAGCAGTAATCACATTTGGAGTACCCGGAGGATCAAACTCAATTTCTCCAGCATCAATCATATCCTGAATTTTATTCTTCAATATCCAGCAATTATTGGTATCATGTCCCTGACAATTAGAATGATATGCACATCGTGCATTAGGATTGTACCTGGGAGAGGTAACATTAGGGTTCTGAGGAGGGTCCTTCAAAGTAATGAGTTCACCCTTCAACAAGTGTTGTAAAGCTTGGGCCATTGACATGTTGAGCTTGGTGAACTGTCTTATAGGCCTCTGTTGGTTGCCCTGTGGTGGTTCTGGTGTTGCAGGAGTAGGATTGGAGATATGAACTGCACTCACATATTGGTGCCTCCTATTATGATCAGGTTGACCATAAACAGCATTTGACTCTTTCTTCCCACTAGGGGGCTTATTTGTAGTACTTGATGAAGAAGCACCCACTTGTATCTTGCCACTCCTTATACCACTTTCTACGCGCTCTCCTGTCATTATCAACTCAGTGAAGCCAGATGATGAGCTTCCAATGAGATGACTGTAAAAAGGACCATTCAACGTACACATGAACATATCCACTAACTCCCTGTCAGTTAGAGGAGGTTGTACCCTACCAGCCAAATCTCTCCACTTCTGGGCATACTCCTTGAAATTTTCTTTAGCACCCATAGACATGCTCTGCAGTTGCATGCGAGTAGGGGCTAGATCATCATTGTATTGATATTGCTTATAAAAGGCTTCAGCAAGATCATTCCAATCATGGATGTTGACACTCTCCAACTGATAGTACCATTCCATCTCCGGACATAGGACCTCAGATGCAGCTTGGAACACGAAACACCATCATATACTACAAAAGCAGGGACCTTGAAACCAATGGGTATGACCACCCCGGATATCAAACTCAGATCTTCAAAAATCCAGCCCTGAAGACTTTTGCAATTCCATAGCATCCATTCTATCCACCAGCATCTTGAACTTATCTTCATTAGGATCATGATAGTAGTTAGCTTCAGAATCAGAGTCCCCCATTGTATTATGGAGACTGCCTCCCTCTTTCTCAGACTCCTCAGACTCATAATCTTCAACCTGTTCCTTGGTCTTGGCAAGACCTCTGAACCTTCTTCCCATGTTGATGAGGCCTCCTGACCTTCTAGTCTTCTTAGTCTTCTTGGCCAGCAGTGTCTTCAATTCATCCTGCCCCTTGGACAAGTTCAGGATCAGCTCTTGGAACTGTGCATTTTGTGCCTGGAGATCTTTAATTGTTTGTTCAAGAGCCATTGCTGCTGAAATAAACAGCGAGAAGATAAGATACCTGTACATAAGAAACCTATGATGCAGTGATATGGTATGCAAATGCGTATGCGTATGCAATGTTTTCAAGGACCGCATGATTTAAATTTGTTTAAACAATCAAGAAAGTAAACTTTTATTAGTAATCAATTTGTTTTCCCTTTGGGCTTACAATAAAAATGAAATAAGTACAAAAAAATGGGGTTTTAAGTCTCCCATGGACGTTTCCTCTTTGTGTTGAGGTATGAGTTGAGATTCTGCTCCTCGTGAAGTTGCTTTGTTAGCTCCAGGATTATTTCTTGACTTGCTTTGTAATGAGTCTCAAAAGTATCCCTTTGCTCCTTCAATTGGATCCAGGATCTCTGTAAGTCTTCCCTGTCAGTGGGCATGTCTGGGTGAAGGATGGTATAAGAAGTATCTCCTTCAGCAACAGGCTCCATAGTAACTGGCAGGATGGCAGGATATGGCATCATAAGAGTCTGAGCACGAGATCGCACCCATCTGAGATAAGCTTCCATAGGAATAGTGTACTTGGGCTCCAGAGTCTTGCTGTCAACCTTGTTCACTTTACCCCATGCTCGTATGAACCTTTGACGGTAACCTTGAAGATCGTTGTCGTAGTCAAACACAATACCCTGAATCAACATGTCATGTGAACCATCACTCCAAGCATAACCAAACTGACGTAAAGCTAAGGAAGGGTTGTAAGTAATGCCTCCTCTTATGCCTAGAAGTGGAACATTAGGAAACTCCCCACAACGGTCAATGATAGTAACATTCTCTATAGATCGAGAGCACCAATGAATATCTGAATGAGAAAGTGACATAATCCTCTTGGACCACCTGAACCCTTGTTCATTCTTCATCACTGATCGAGGAAGGTGAGAAATAAACCACCCAGACAACAAAGGTATGCAACACATGAGAGTTCCTCATGCCTTCGTAGTACGAGTATGAAGAGAATGCGGGATGTCCCCAAGTAATGTAGGCACTGGATTGTGACTCAGAAATATGTTAATGGTGTGAACGTCTATGAACTGATCTGGATTGGGGAACAACACTAAGCCATAAATCAACAAGGCTAAGATCTCCTCAAAAGCATCATAACTCATAGCCTTCAGGAACACTTGAGCCTTCTCTATCAATACCTTAGCAATAATACCCTTGACCCCACTCCTTGTTTCTAGGACAATGTCTGATTTCTTCAAATGCAGGACTGCAGCAATGACTTCAGGTTTAGGCTCTTTTTTAAGCCCGTGAATGGTTTCTGATCAAGTACAGGTATACCCAGAAGTTTGGAGAACTCTTCCATTGTAGGAACCAGCTGATAATCAGGGAATGTGAAACATTGGTGTTTAGGATCAAAGAACTGAAACAGAACACTCATCATGTCTTCATTAAACCCTGAAGTGACTAGACCCAATAGGTGACCATGTCTCTTGATGAACTGGGAATTTTCAGAAACTTGAGAGACCAGTTCCTTAAGCTTAGGAGGTATGCCTACAAAGTTGATCCTGATAGTATTCCTACGAGCAGAAGCCATGACCTGCAACAAAGAACAAAGATAAATCCTTTGGTCCTTGAAATGGTTGGTGAAAATGCTATGCTTATGATGCATGATGATGTTATGATGTTATGTTCAATCACAAACATGTGGCACACACAAACAAATCACACAATAGCCCTAGGTTTGAAGGCTTGCATGAGGTTTAAAGGTAAGTACCCTCCCCTAAAGTTTAGTTGGTTCATCCTGTCCTACAAAAGTAACCAGGTTCTAAGGGATCTCAATATCATTGATCCTTCACAAGGGTGGTTGTTCAGTAGGCAACTTACTTGCCAACCAAAACCCTCCAAGTTTAAGATCTCAATGAGTGTAGTATCGAGTATCAACCAACTCCAGTCTTCACCAAAGCCGGTTATCTCACTACTTTCTAAAGGCTAAGATGGGACGACTAAAGTTCTAAAAGTCAGTTAGTGTATTGACAACATATGGCAGCCTCATATTATCCTCAACTTTACTTAAGGAACATAAGCACCAACCAAGAAGTCACACTAACTATGGCCACCAGATCAACCATATCGGTATACGCCGTACAGTTTCCTTGGTCTATTGCCATTTACCTAAGGTACACTAGATCCGGGTTAGGATCTTTCACACATAAGAGCACCCAACAAGTAAAGTAAAGCAATCAAAGCAAACAAATTTAAAGTGATCTTAATTCCTAAGGGTACCCCTCTTTTATTAAGTCCCCAGCAGAGTCGCCAGTTCTGTAACACGATGGGAGAACTGACTTTAGTTAAATGTTGCGGATAGCAAGAGTCGCCACCGACTTTTATTTTATCCAAAGGAAAGGGCATAAAAGAACAGGAAAGACCTTAAAAGATTTTTTTTTGGGTTCGGGGGGTAGGTTATGTAAAGGGAAGGTGTTAGCACCCTTTACATCCATGGTTATCCATGGGCTCTTAGTTACTTAGCTCACTTTAAATTGTTTTGAGAAGTGTAGTGTGTGATTAAAAAATTTCTTAAGTACTTTATAATGATCCATGTACGGATATATATAAAGACTTTGTTTTGAAAATTTGTTTGAAAATGTGAATTGTTTTTGAAATGTTTTGAAAAGGTGAGCAAGTACATAAGAGGAACCTACCCTAAGTTAAATCTTTTCTGTTCTTATATATTCTTTCAATGGTAAGACTATCCCTATTATTAAGGAATAGGTAGTCATTACCTTGGATGTTATGAGGGACAAGTGAAGGGACATCTGTGATTAGGCAACTATAAGGTGTATTAGCAATTCGAAGGGACTTATCATCTTTTATTCGAAAGGGACAAGATCATTTACGAAGGCAACCATGAAGGGACTTGATCTTATAATTCTTTAAAGGGACAAGATGATATTAATAAGAGAAGGGACTTTGCTTTATACACCTTACTTGACCTTTTATTTAGGCAACTTGAGAGGTAACCCTTAAGAAGTGAGATGGCGATCCAAGATCGACTTACGTGTGTGCGTGTACAAGTTCATATATTTATCTTAAAATTAGTGATCTAAATTCAATTTTAAACACAAATATGTTTTCACTCCCTATTTTACTAACCATATCAATTTAAATAAATAATAAAAATTCTACCATTATTACATAATTTGCACAATTACATTATAATGAAAAGAAACAACTTAAATAATAAGCATATAATAAATAAATAAAAAGGTTAGTAATAATAAATAAAATAAATATAAGAGAAAAAGAGATTAGCATAATAATATAATATAGAAAACAAATTAAAGGTTCAAATTTAAATAAATAATCATTTTTTAAGAATTTTTAAGAAGAAAAATCAACCATAATAATTATATACTAATAAACATGATTAATAGTTTAATAATTTAATTATATATACATATTAGAAATATTTATTAATTATAATTAAACAAAACATAATAAAAATAAGAAATTAAAATCATAAAAGAAAATTAGGGTTTTGAATTGTTTTAGAAAAATAAATTAGGGTTTATAAATATAATTAGGGTTTCTAAAAAAAAAATAGGTTTTACATATAAAAATATTAGGATTCTTTTAATTTAATATTCAATATTATGTTTTATAATTTAATTTTACATTACTAATTTAATTATTAAATAAATATATGGATACATAATAAATAAATAAAAAAGAACTAGGTTTAAAATTTAGAAAATAATTAGAAGTTTTTTTTTTAGAAAAATATGAAGTCATATACATATATATTTACATATTATTACTTGAATATATTTTATTGAAATTAATTAATTAGAAAACAATAATATGTAAACAAAATAATTAAAGAAACTAAAAAATTAAAACTTACCTGGGGCAGGGATTGAACCCACGCCCTAGGCATTACAACCTTTGGACCAGCAGCATCTCCACCAGGCTGCGCGCGCGTTGGTGAACATAATCCAAGCAATAATCCTTTTGTTGTTTATCCTGCAAAAATCATGAAAAAAAACAAAACAACACAAAATGGCCTGGTGGGAATCGAACCCAGGCCAAAGAGTCTCTAAACGCACGCATACACCATCTGAGCCATCAACGCATTCGTGAAATAATACATAAACAATTCAATAAAATATTAAAACAAATTTTGAAAATCAGAAAGCGCGCGCTGGACTTCATCTTCTTCCTCATACCTGCGAATTTTGATTCGAATATACCTGCGAATTTTTCTGCGTTTTTCGCACCATCAAGAACCTACGAATTTGGATCTTGCTCAATACATAAAATTTCAACAAATTAATCATATAAACATAATCCTCACATCATTCCTGATTCATTGACGTTCTCAAAGCTCATTTATATTTGTTCTATTGATAAACCCTAATCGGCTATTTCAAACCCTAACAATGGTGAATCACTCATCCTGTACCTAAACTCGAATCAAAGCATCCAGAAACGATTGTTAGCTCATCATAAACAAGAATCAACAATCAAATATGATTTATTTTACACCAATGTATGAAAAGGAAAAATTCATGAATGTCTAAAAACTTTGATTCGGTTTGACCAATTCGTGGGCTTTTAGATGCATATGGTTATTGATATATGCTCAGTGATGTTCAAGGAGAAGATTGATGTCCTTAATTCACCTGAAAAACCACACAATGTTAGAATCCGAATTTTAAAAATTTGATGAATTTTGAAAGTTTGAAAGTGATCTTAGAAGCTGCAAATTCGTCCCCCTCTATTGGCAATGTGTTTGTGTATATATATGGATTGAATTAGGTCAAAAAAAAGTTATAACTCTTTGGACTTTTTGGATGATTGAAGATTGAAAAAGATTTGCCTTAAAATTTGAATATTCCTTGATATGAACTTGCTATTTTAAGACAATCTTCATAATTTTTGTATCAATTAAATCCAATTAACTTTTATGACATTCTAGAAGAAAAATATTTTTAAATCTTCACCATTTTATATTTTATTTGAATTTAAAATGATTTTTAATATAAAAAATCATAATAAATAAAAATAAAATGAATAAAATTATGAAAATATTAAATAAATTTCGTGCATGATGTCATGGAACACATTGGGTCACAAAAAAGTCAGCCCATTTGAAGAATTATGGTTTTAAGCCCCCATTTACTTCATAAACCACTCAAAAATTTCCCAACTTTGCAAGGGCACAAATCCTTCAATTTTAATGCTATGAAGGTGTTCTTGGACATTTTGGAAAGCTTAAAGAGTCCTCTAACTAACATATTTGGTATCATGTCCATATCTTTTACCATTCTCAAGTTATGCTCTTTGGAAGTTGTTGACTTTTTGTTGACTTTTAAAAGGACCTATAATGTCTTAGCCCATACCTTCCAAATGAAGCATTTTTGGGCTTGGCTTGTGAGACACAAAGTTGTAGATAATTCAATTTCCTTAAAAATGAGATTTGTATGGAAAATTTTTGATGAAGCATGTGAAAGTTATGGCTGGTCAAAGTTCAGTTGACTTTTCCTGTGAAAACCCTAATTTAGAAACTCCTGATTCTTGATGATCTGAAATCTCCTTGATGAATCATGGTCAAACCTTGATCAAATGATGAATTTTACTTCATATAATTGATGTTGGCAAAAAATCATGAAGTTTGACTTTGGTTTGACCACAGTTGACCTTAGTTTGACTTTTTAACTACTTTGATTGATTTTAACCTATCTGATCATCTGACTGAGCAAATCTTTTGGGAAAGTCTTGAAACTTGACATGGGGATTCTTGAACACATATAAGATGCTATGAATCTCACTTGAAGTCTTGGAAGTCCATTTAGCTTGATAACAGTCAAAACCCTAGTTTAAGATGCATTGCTTAGGAGTATGTATTGTCTGAGGGAATTGTCACATCTTCTGACTAATTGTGAACTTTGTGAACCTTGTGAACCTCATGAGATGTCTTGTGAACCTTGTGAGCCTCTTAGTACACAATGACTTGTCTTGTGAAGGGCAAATTTTTGGGTGCAACAAGTACCAATACAATTCTGATTTAGCACCAACTCGTATGCAACTCCAAAGTATGTCCATGGATGCTAAAGAAAGTTTTAAGGAGTATGCTCCGAAATGGAGAGATCTGGAAAGTAGAGTTCAACCCCCTTTTACTGACATGGAATTAGTTGATATGTTCATGAGTATGTTGACTAGTCCTTTATATAGTCATCTCATTGGAAGCTCATCATCTGGCTTCACTGAGCTGATAATGACTGGAGAACGTGTGGAAAGTGGGATACGAAGTGGAAAGATTCAGATAGTTGCTTCTTCAAGTATCACCAAGAAGCCCCCTCCTGGGAAGAAATAATCCAGTGATGTGTATAGCCAGCGTGGTCGTAATGATCGTAACCAATCTATGGGAGCTGTTTTTATTTCTAATCCTACACCTCCACCACAAGAGCAACAACAGAATAATCATCCCAAGCCTAGGAGGCAGTTTACCAAGCTCAATATGTCATTGGCTCAGGCTTTGCAACATATGTTGAAAGGAGAATTGATTACTTTGAAGGACCCACCACAGAATATCAATACCTCATCTTCTCGTTACAATCCCAATGCAAGATGTGCATACCATTCTAATAGTCTTGGTTATGATACTAACAGTTGCTGGTTGTTGAAGAACAAAATCCAGGATATGATTGAGAATGGAGAAATTGAGTTTGACCCTCCGGAAACTCCTAATGTGATTACTGCTCTCATGCCTAAACATGAGAAGACTGTTAATGTTGTGGATGAGGTTGTTTATGTTCGTACTGTGGCTGAAATAACTACTCCTCTAGCTATTGTCAAGAAGAAACTTGTGCAAGCCGGTTTATTTTTGGGTTGCAGGGAAGATTGTTTTTATTGTGCCTATAAACCTGATAGTTGTTGGAGGTTGAGGTCAGGTATTCAACGCCTGATAGATAACTATACTATAGTATTTGAAAGGACCCCTTCTATAGAGAGTCTGTGTGGAGGTTTGGCTAAAGATTTGAAAATTGAAGATGTGGCTATGGTTAACAAGATTCCTGTGAAGATTACTTCCAATGGTCCAGTGAGGATCACTTCTAAAGGTCCTATGAAGATTACTGCTGAGCCAAAGGTGGCTCCAATGATTATTACTACTCCTGGTCCTATCCCATACACTTCTGACAAGGCTATACCCTGGAATTATGGTTCTGATGTTTATATATGTGGTGTCAAACAAGAACCTCTGACTGATGCACCTGTTACTGATGTTAATCTTGATGTGGACAATATTGCTGGATCCAGTAAGGTTACCAAGAATGGAAGAATTTTCTCTCCAGAAGACACCTCAAAAGCTGCTGCTACTCCAGTTCATATCTCTAACTCTGGGCCAAGTACTGAGGCTCGGGGCAAAGGACCATTGATTGAACCTATTCAAGCTGAGGCATCAGTTAGTGAAGATCTCTCTAAGCAGATGGAAGAAGTACTGAAAATCATCCGCAAGAGTGATTATGATGTTGTTGACCAGTTGGGGCATACTCCCTCCAAAATCTCCATGCTATCTCTGCTATTATGTTCTGAAGCCCACGCCAAGGCTATAATCAAATTCCTGAAGACTGCTCATGTGCCACATGAAATCTCTGTGGACCAATTTGAAAATTGTGTTGCTCATCTAACTAGTGATAATGGCTTAGGTTTTAATGATGCTGATTTGACTCTTGCCGGCAGAAACCATAATAGAGCTCTACACGTCTCCGTTGAATGTAGGGGCACCACGTTGTCTCGTGTATTGGTGGATAATGGTTCTTCATTAAATGTATTACCTAAGGAGGTTCTAGACAAACTCAATTTGAATGATATAGTGTTAAGACCAAGTAATGTGGTGGTGAGGGCCTTTGATGGTTCAAGAAGAATGGTGCATGGAGAGGTGGATCTTCCAGTTAAAGTAGGCTCTCAAGTTTTTGATTCCACTTTCTATGTGATGGATATTCGTCTTGCATACTCCTGTTTGCTTGGGCGCCCCTGGATCCATGGGGCAGGTGCTGTGACTTCCACTT
Source organism: Lathyrus aphaca (assembly GCA_963966055.1). Taxonomy (NCBI): domain Eukaryota; kingdom Viridiplantae; phylum Streptophyta; class Magnoliopsida; order Fabales; family Fabaceae; genus Lathyrus; species Lathyrus aphaca. Next base: position 404,096,424 of record OZ014522.1, on the reverse strand, counting down.
TACATCAGAAGTTGAGATATCCGGTGAAAGGAAAGATTGTCATTGTTTACGGTGAAGAAGAATATATGGTCAGTCATGTGAATACTTTTAAATATGTTGAGATGGAGGGTGAATTTGTTGAGACTCCTTTCCAGATATTTGAAGTAGTTCCTTGGGTCGTTCCTACTACTAAAGCTCCCCCTATTGTCAAAAGAGTTCCTGTAATTACTAGAGTGCCTCCTACAATGGCCTCCCTCAAAGATGCTAGAGCTATGGTTGAAGAAGGTGGTTGTACTATTTGGGGTCAGCTTCCTGACATTCCTTACAAGTCTGACAAGTTTGGTTTGGGTTTTACTGCAGAATCTCAGAAGGTTGTTCATCGTGCTCGTGCTGCTCGTATCACTCATGGAGGAATCATAAGGGACCAAGTCAATGTTGTAGAAGATTATGATGAAGGTTACAACCTGGACAATTGGATTTTTCCTACCATGGGGGATGGGCTCAACAATTGGAAGGTTGAAGACGTTATTCCTATCTCCTTTAGTCATGAGTAAATGCTATTTCATTTTTCTAAATTTATTTTTTGTAACTTTTAATAACTAAATACTTTTAAGCCTTGTGCCTTTCCCAGGGCACAATGGTATGCTTGTTAGGGTTGTCATTTCATTTGCATATTTTCATTCAATAAAATCAATGAACGTTTCTCGCTTTCGTAAATATTGTGCTCTTTGTCTTTCTTTTATTTTTTCCTTTTATAAAAAAAAAGCTATGTGTTCTTACACACACCCACATCACTAAATGCAGATGTTCATCCACTCTGGATCTTATTGATAACAATTTTGTTATTGCCAATTATGACTTCGAAAATCTGATCTATCAAGCTGAGGATGGAAAGGAGGAAGATTATGAAGTACCTATAGAGTTGGCTAGATTACTACAGCAAGAAGAGAAAACTATACAACCACATGAGGAACCAATTGAAGTCATGAACTTGGGAACCGAGGAAAACAGGAAAGAAATCAAGATAGGTTCTGAACTAGAGGATGGTATCAAGGATAAGTTGATTCAAATGTTACATGACTATGTGGAAATTTTTGCTTGGTCTTATGAAGATATGCCAGGGTTGGATACAGATATTGTGGTTCACCGTCTACCAGTGAAAGAGGATTGTCGTCCGATAAAGCAAAAAGTTCGTCGTATGCGTCCTGATATGTCAGAAAAGATTAAGGCAGAGGTGATGAAACAATTCAATGCAGGATTTCTAGTTGTTACTTCTTATCCACAATGGGTTGCAAACGTGGTGCCGATACCTAAGAAAGATGGTAAAGTACGCATGTGTGTAGATTACAGGGATTTGAATAGAGCCAACCCTAAAGATGATTTTCCACTTTCACATATTGATGTTCTTGTAGACAACACTGCTCAACATAAGGTATTCTCTTTTATGGATGGTTTCTCTGGGTATAATCAGATTAAGATGGCACCTGAAGATATGGAGAAGACTACATTTGTCACACAATGGGGCACTTTTTGCTATAAGGTAATGCCATTTGGTTTGAAGAATGCTGGGGCAATATATCAGCGTGCTATGGTAGCTTTGTTCCATGATATGATTCACCATGAGATAGAGGTATTTGTGGATGATATGATAGCCAGATCTCAGAATGAAGAAGATCACATTGATCACCTACACAAGTTGTTTGAGAGGTTGAAGAAATACAAGTTGAGGTTAAATCCAAACAAATGTACTTTCGGAGTTAGATCTGGTAAACTTCTGGGTTTTATTGTTAGTGGTAAAGGTATTGAAGTAGATCCTGCAAAGGTAAAAGCTATACAAGAGATGCCTGCTCCTCGTACAGAGAAAGAAGTTAGAGGTTTCCTGGGACGACTGAATTACATTGCAAGATTTATTTTCCAATTGACTGCTACTTATGAACCAATCTTCAAGTTATTGAAGAAAAATCAAGTATTGGAATGGAATGATGAATGCCAGACAGCTTTTGATGAAATCAAAAGGTACCTACATGAACCTCCTATATTGATGCCACCAGTTGAAGGAAGGCCCTTGATTATGTACTTGACAGTATTGGATAACTCAATGGGGTGTGTGTTGGGGCAACATGACGAGTCTGGTCGAAAAGAGCATGCAATATACTACCTTAGAAAAAAGTTTACCAACTGCGAAACAAGATACTCACTGCTCGAGAAAACTTGTTGTGTTTTGGCATGGGCTGCTCGCCGACTAAGACAATATATGTTGACTCATACCACTTTATTGATTTAAAAAATGGATCCAGTCAAGTATATATTTGAGAAACCTGCTCTCTCCGGACGAATAGCAAGATGGCAAATGATCTGGCAGAATATGACATACAATATACTACTCAGAAAGCAATCAAAGGAAGTGTAGTAGCTGACCATTTGGCTCATCAAGCAGTGGATGATTATCAATCTATGAATTTTGAGTTTCCAGATGAGGATATTATGATTGTTACTAAAGAACCTAGGTAATATGAATGACCTGGACAAGGATCCCGATGGACTATGGTTTTTGATGGAGCTTCTAATGCGCTTGGTAATGGTGTTAGTGTTGTGATTATCTCTCCTAAAGGTTGTTATACACCAGTTACTGCAAAGATTTGTTTTAAATGTACCAATAATTTGGCTGAGTATGAAGCATGCATCATGGGTATCAAGGTTGCTACTGAAATGAAGATCCAATTTTTGGATGTGTATAAAGATTCAGCCCTAGTAGTCAGTCAAGTTAAAAGAGATTGGGACACCAGGCATCTTAATCTTATCCCGTACAGAGAGCATGTGTTATCTTTGATCTCGTACTTTGAAGATATTACCTTTAGACATATTCCACGAGAAGAGAATCAATTGGCAGATGCATTAGCTACCATGGCATCTATGTTTGAAATCAGTTGGGATGATGAAGCTCCGAGAATTACTATTGATCGATTTGATAAACCTGCATACTGCAATGAAGTGGGTGTTGAAGGAGTAGAAGAAAAGCCTTGGTACCATGAAGTGAAGAGGTATCTTGAAGCTCGGGAGTTCCCTGAAGGGTCATCTGTCGATGATAAGAAGTTTCTAAGGAGATTTTCTGCTAAATTCTTCCTGAGTAATGGAATTCTGTACAAGCGTAACCATGATTCGACTTTGCTTTGTTGTATGGATAAGAAAGAAGCAGTAGAGATTATGGAAGACATGCATGATGGGATCTTTGGTACTCATTCTAGTGGGCATACAATGGCTAAGAAGATTCTGAGAGCAGGTTATTATTGGTCTACCATGGAAGCTGACTGCTATCAGCACTCCAAAACTTGTTACAAATGCCAGATTTATGCTGATAAGGTTCATGTGCCTCCAGTTTCGTTGAATGTTCTAACTGCTCCATGGCCTTTTTCCATGTGGGGCATTGATATGATTGGTGAAATCAAACCTACTGCCTCTAATGGACATCGTTTCATCCTTGTAGCTATTGATTACTTCACAAAATGGGTAGAGGCAGCTTCATTTGCTTCCGTTACTAAGAATGTTGTGGCTCGATTCATCAAATATAATCTTATATGCAGATATGGCATCCTTGAAAGGATTATCACAGATAATGGTACTAATTTGAACAACACTATGATTACTGATCTCTGCATGCAGTTCAAGATTAAACATCACAATTCTTCTCCATATCGTCCAAAGATGAATGGCGCAGTGGAAGCCGCCAACAAGAATATTAAGAAGATCTTGCAAAAGATGACAGTTACATATAAGGATTGGCATGAAATGTTACCATTTGCTCTTCATGGTTATCGAACCACCATACGTACTTCAATAGGGGCAACCCCATTTTCCCTTGTCTATGGTATAGAAGCAATTTTACCCATTGAAGTCCAGATTCCCTCTTTAAGAATTATGAAGGATGCAGGCTTAGATGAAGATGAATGGATTCAGACTCGACTTGACCAGATAAACTTGATTAATGAAAAAAGACTAGCAGCCGTTTGTCATGGTCAGGTGTATCAGAAACGCATGATTAAAGCCTTCAATAAAAAAATTAGGCAGCAGGTGTATCAGGCTGGTGATTTGGTAATCAAGCGTATTATATTACCACAGGGTGATCCCAGGGGAAAATAGACTCCCACCTATGAAGGGCCATTTGTTGTTAAGAGAATATTTTCTGGAGGTGCCATGATGCTTACCACTATGGGGGGTGAAGATTTCCCACAGCCTGTGAATGCAGACATAGTTAAAAAATACTACGCATAAAAAAAGACCCGCTAGGTTGACTGGCCTAGGCAAAAATAAGGGCATCCCGGCGAACCAAAAGGGTTCGGGCAAAAATTAGGGATATATATAAAAAAAATGTACACCAGGCAAGTCGAAAACCTGAAAAGGCGGCTTGGGCAAAAAAGGGTATCCCGGTGGATTGAAAACCTGAAAGGGCAATCCAGGCAAAATTTAGGGATTAAAGCGTATGACTATGTCTCGTTAGATCACCCATGCAACCTCTACTAGTTGTGTTATCTACGTCAAGTTCAACAGATACCGATCAGTCCAATCGTTTCCTCTCCAATAGTTGAAGATGACATAATTGAAGATAATGTCAATAGCAAAGTTGGAACTCAATAGGGTTATTTACACATAGCTATTTTTCTTCCTTGTAAAAATTTCTTTGACGAATTCCTCTTACTAGGATTTTCGTCTCCGTATTAAAACATGTCTAGTTATAAGTTTATTTCTAAGAATAAGAAAAAACTCCATTTTTATATTCAGCTTTACTTTTCCCTCTTTATTCAGTTTTACTTTTCCCCTTTTTACTAAAGCGAAAAACGTCCATTGAATTGTGTTTGAATGAATATATGCCTTTGAATATGATTGATGTTTACCAGAAATGCATAAAATAAAATAATAGCATTTACTAAGAACGAACGGAGGTAGGAATTCAACGAAGCTTTGTCGGTTCATCCCCACGGAGTAATCTTTACGGAATACCTCAAGTAATAACTTACACTTCCAGCTTGACGAAGTCTCCAAGCAGTTTCATGTCCTCCGAAGAATGGATACTTAACCACATAGGTCTCCCGGATCTATGTACATCTCTTTTATCCTCGGTCGGGATATTCAGGAACTTATTCCTTCAATAAGAAGTACGGCGAACTAAAATGAGAAGGTTCTAAGTACAATGTTCTTAAATAAGACAGGAATGAATTCTTCATACTCTTCAGCAACGAACCAAGATTTATTTTCCCCAGTCAGCAGTTGTTCTACGAAGTTACTTATACGCTTCAGCTACATAATTCATTCATACATACATCATATCATATCATATATCATACGCATTCTCATAAAATATTATCTTGCAGGATGTTATATATAGCATTATATTTGCACCGAACTAACCTTGTTTTTCAGGTTAATTCTCCAGCAGGCAAACTTCATCAAAAACTTACCTTGGGCTGTCATTTATTCTTCCCAATGGTTATCTTGTTACCTCGGGTCGTCGTTTATTCTTCCCAAAGGTTATCTCATTTTGGGCCGTCGTTTATTCTTCCCAAAAGCCTTAGGCCATCGTTTATTCTTCCCAATGGTTATCTTGTGACCTCAGGCCGTCGTTTATTCTTCCCGAAGGTTATCTCATTTTGGATCGTCGTTTATTCTTCCCAAAAGCCAACTTACCTTGGGCCGTCGTTTATTCTTCCCAATGGTTATCTTGTTACCTCGGGCCGTCGTTTATTCTTCCCGCAGGTTATCTCATTTTGGGTCGTCGTTTGTTCTTCCCAAAAGTCAACTTACCTTGGGTCGTCGTTTATTCTTCCCAATGGTTATCTTGTTACCTCGGGCCGTCGTTTATTCTTCCCGAAGGTTATCTCATTTTTGGGCCGTTGTTTATTCTTCCCAAAAGCCAACTTACCTTGGGCCGTCGTTTATTATTCCCAATGGTTATCTTGTTACCTCGGGCCATCGTTTATTCTTCCCGAAGGTTATCTCATTTTTGGGTCGTCGTTTATTCTTCCCAAAAATGTCATCTCCATATTTAAGAAGCATACCAGAAGACTCTTTATTCAAATGGCATCTTTAAGCCCATTCAAGCATCATGATCAACCAACAACATCATTCTACACACCAACAAGTGCAAATTTTTGGGTTTTTGTGTTCAATCCTCTTCAATCTTCAAGTCACGAATGGCGTACATGCCAATCTAACTCCTCAGATTCCAGAAAATTGAACAAGGGGAAGCTGTTGTACCCCAAAATTTGCTCTCCCACAATCAAGACAACCTCTCTCAAGACTTCTAAATGATCATAAGATCCTCAAGACTCCCAATTAGTCAAGAAGTGTGGAAGTTTCCCCAGACAAGGCCTCCTCCTAAGCAAAGTGTCTAAAACTAGGGTTTTGTGTTTCTTCAGGTTAAAATTATTATCAAGACCTCAAGTGAGCTTCATAACATCCCACATGTATTCAATAATCCCCATGTCAAATTTCAAGGCTTTCCCAATAAGTTTGCGCAGTCAGATGATCAGATATGCAAAAATCAGTCAAAGCAGTTAAAAAGTCAAACTGAGGTCAAACTAAAGTCAAACTTCAAGATATTTTGTCAACATCAAGTTTATAAATTAAAATTCATCATTTTATCAAGGGTTGATCATGATTCATCAAGGAAGTTTCAGATCATCAAGAATCAAGAGTTTCTAAATTAGGGTTTTCTTAAGGAAAGTCAACTGAACTTTGACCATCCATAACTTTCACATGCTTCATTAAAAAATTCCCCTCCAAAGCTCATTTTGAAGGAAATTGAATTCTCTATCACTTTGGGTCTCACAAGCCAAGCCTAAAAATGCTTCATTTGGAAGGTATGAGCTAAAACATTACAGGTCATTTCAAAAGTCAACAAAAGGTCAACATCTTCCAAAGGGCATAATTTGAAAATGGTAAAGGATATGGACATGAGACCAAAGAGGTTGGTTAGAGGACTCTTTAAGCTTTCTAAAATGTTCAAGAACGCCTTCATAGCCTTAAAATTAAGGGATTTATGCCTTGGCAAAGTTGGGAAATTTTTTAGGGGTATATTGAGCAAATGAGGTCTTAAAACCACATTTTTCCAAATGGGCTTGCAATTTTGTAATCCAATCCTTACAATGACATCATGCACGACCCAATGCTTATTTTTTTCATATTTTTATAGTTTATTTTATATTTATTTGGATTTTATTCATTAAAATTCAATTTAAATATATATAAAATATGAAAAATCAAATAAAGCATGAAATCTTTGATTGAAAATCATTTGAATTATATTTAGAATGATTGGAAATCAACTAAAGTCCGATTGGACCAAAAATAGAAAATATAGATGAGATGTTTTGAATATTTGAAAGTGATAAAACTTCATGATCAAGTTATCTTCACAAGCCCATAAATCCACAAGTTTCTGACCTAATTTGGATCCCTACATATACACAAACCTAATGCAAGCAAGGGACACGAATTTTGCAGCCAAGAACACCAAGAACAATCTTCAAAATTTGCAAGAAAAAGTGATATTCAGATTTAAAGATTCCACTTTCAAGGCCAAATAAAGGTTGCAACACCTTCTATGGTGATCATTGAACATATCTCAATCCTCATTCTCATCCAAATCATGCTAAAATCCATGAACCGATTCTCTCTTGTTCTTATTTTTGCAATTTTCGATTCTTACGATTTATGCATCATACACTAACTTTGATTGTTGTTTTGTGTTTAGAATGAAGTATACAAGCTTTTTGGATAATTTTCATGATGAACCATAGCCTAAAACGCAAACGGCCATTGTTAGGGTTTGAACTTTCGTTTTAGGGCTTCACGCAATAGGCCATATAAATACTGTTTGAGACCATAATTGAATTAAATGAACCGTGTAGATCATGTTGGCATGATCAATTTGTGGAATCTGTATGTTTTTGTAGAAGTATGTGTTTCGCAGGTCTTGTTCGCATGAAAATTTGCAGGAAGCTTCGCAGGAAAATTCGCAGGTAAACCTGCGAATTTCAGAGGAAGAAGATGAAGTTCTTGGCACCATCTGGGAATTCAAATATTTGATTATTATTTCTATTGTATATCAACAAACACTGGTTGGCCCAGTGGTCAGAACGTACGCGTGTGGATAAAAGGTCCTGAGTTCGAACCTGGGTGAGGCTATTCCTTTTTCTCATTATTTTCATTATTCAACAAGTTTACTATATAATTATTTGTTGCTGTTACTAGCAGACGCGCCCCATGTGGCTTATTGGCAAGGCATTTGGTTTGTGAGAATAAGGATGCAAGTTCGAATTTGGTTGGGACCAATTTTTTGGTTTTTCCTATTTTCTCAACAATTTCCATATATTATTGGCCAAGGTGATTGCATTAACATCAGCGCGTGCTGGCCTGATTGGTTTTTATGCTGCGTGATTGAGGTAAAGGACCTGGGTTCAATTCCCAGGTCCTATCTTTTAGATCATTTTCCTCATTTTTCTTCATATTTTCTTATTTTTGTTTTAATTAATTAAATCTAACCAATAATGTTTTTTTTAATAAATATTATACTTTTTTTTATTAAACTCTTAATTTTTCTTAATATTTATTTTAATCAATCTTATTTTCCTAATAATATTGTATATAACTTTTATCATATATATATATATATATATATATATATATATATATATATATATATATATATATATATATATATATATATATATATATATATATATATATATATATATATATATATATATATATATATATATATTTTGTAAATAAAACTAGTTTAATTAATTATTTTAAAACACTAATTATTTTCTAACCCTAAAAATTTAACCTAATTTTCTTTAACCCTAAATATTATTTTTATAATAACTTTTTATTTTGTATAAATATTTAATACCTTATCTTTTTATTATTATTATCATTTAAACTTATATTATTTTTCTTATAAACTCTAAAATTCTAATTTCTTTAAAAATTCTAATTTTCCTTTATTTCTTCATTATTATTTTCTTTTTTCTAATGTTTATTATTATTGCTTTATTTATTATTATTACTTATTTATATTTGTTTTATTATTTATTTTTCCGATTATATTGTAACTATCCCGAAGCCTTGTAATAATTCATAGATTTATTTTTACGTCATTACTTTTATTATATTTATTGCGTGCTTAGTAAATAAGGTGTGGAAACTATTTGTAATTAAAATAAATTTAGATAATTAACTTAAAAAAGAATAAATATTTGAAAATAAACACTCGCACACGTAAGTCGGTCTTTGATTGCCATCTTGCACTTCATAGGGTATTCCTCTTGGTTGTCTTAAAATAAAATGGTCAAGTCCCTCGAATATAGGGATGTCTTAAGCAAAGTCCCTTAAATCATCATAGTCCCTACAGTTTAAAAGATCAAGTCCCTTCGAGGTTGCCTACGGAATAATGATCTTGTCCCTTCGAATAAATGATGATAATCCCTACGAATTGCTAAAGACATCCCTTAAGTTGCCTTCATTGACCATACGATGACCTTACGCCTGTCCCTTAATACAAATCCAAGGTAATGACTACATATTCCTTAATAATAGGGATAGTCTTACCATTGAAAGAACATACAAGAACATGAAAGACTTAATATAGGGTAGGTACCTCTTAGTTGCTTGCTCACATTTCAAAATACATTTTACACCTCACTTTCTTAAACATTTTTCAAAACAAGGCTTTGTATACATCCATACGAGGATCATTACAAAGTACTTAGAAAATTTCTAATCACACACTACACTTTCCAAAAACAATTAAAGTGAGCTAAGTAACTAAGAGCCCATGGATAACCATGGATATAAAGGGTGCTAACACCTTCCCTTTATATAACCTACCCCCCGAACCCAAGTCTTTTAAAAATAGGTCTTTACTGTTCTTTTATGTCCTTTCCACTTGGATAAAATAAAACTCGGTGGCGACTCTTGCTATCCGCAACATGACTAAAAAGTCGGTTCTCCCACCATGTTACACTTACTTTCTCTTAAAAATAATTCCAACTATATGACACGGGGACGCTTATTTTGTGCTGTCGAGTTATGTCATTTTGTAAAATGTATAAAAAGGCTTTGTGTCATTGATAATCAATGTGGTTATATGTTTAATGATAACAATGATGTTGTTGTGGGATGAATTATGATGACTTTGATGTTGAGGTGATGTGATAAATGTTACTTGTAGTGACATTTTAGGAAGTGTATGATAACATTATGTATACATGCTATGTGATGATGATTATGTGTTGATTGCTATGTGATGATGATTATGTGTTGATGGGTATATGATGATAATTATATTATTCTTGAGTGGGCCTCTAATGCAGTATCAGGAGAAGCCCAATTAGTCGGGTATAGGCCCAAACCGTCGGGTACGACCCGCAACACGCTAACCCGAACGTGGGGAGACATCGTCTTCTTCACGTACGCCACATCACCCAACTGTCCTCTATTATCTCCTTAAATGTAGGGACAGTTGGACTAAGGGCAAAACCACGTACTAGGTCTTACTTGCTCATGCGCATTCCGTGACAATTCTTCCTTGGGCCTCGCTGACCCAACCCAAGTAAGGACCTTGGCCCAGTGATAGGGGCACACTATAAATACCCTATTTCACTAGAGGGTCAGGTATTCTAAAACCACTTTTCTCTTTACCTCTTATGTACCTCATTCTCACTTTAGCATCAGAGTACCTTGCATGTACACCCCCTCCAGTCCAACACCGTAATTGCTGCTCAACGCTTGGAAGGTACCTTCTGATCAGGTCAGATCAATGGCGTCGTCTATGGGAAACTAAGTTATCCCCATCTTCCATAAGAGAAGATCAAAGCTTCAATTCACCTCTCACCCTCCCAGCATGACCAACAAACATGGAGACAACTATGCTCTCGGTCTCGTCGACTACAACACCGAGGCGGATGACGACCAACATGTCATTCACGAATTCGACCAAAGGGACAGACAACCTTCCAACCTGTTGCCTGAGCCCGAGGACAATGATGTTCCTCAACCTCCGCCAGCGAACCACTTTCAGCCCATCCCGGTACCAGTCGAAGGGGACCCCACCATGATAGCCATGGTGAACGCACTTAACCAGACCAACCTCATGCTCTTTCAACAACAGGAGAAGATCATGGCACGAGAGACAGAGCGCCAGACTGATCCTCCTCGACATGGACGCAAATCTCAGCCCAAGAGACGCCATCCAGAGGCAGCCAAGAAGCGAGGATGCTCACCTCCTCGTCGAGGATGATGTTCCCCTGAACCTAAGAAAAAAAATCTAAGGGGCGTCCCAAGCGATTGAACGACCAGCCAAGGACTTCCCCCGACATGATCAGAGTCCTAGGAATAAGGACTACTCCCTGTTGAGGAGCGATGAAGATGGCCCTCGCTGCCGTCTTTCTCGGGCTATTATGGAGGCACCACTCCCGACTGGCATGGAGAAACCCCCGAACCTGGAGACCTACGATGGAACAACTAACCCCAATAACCATGTCGGCAACATTAATGCTATGCTTGACTACCGCAACGATATCAGCGGAAATGTCAAGTGCAGATTATTCTTGACAACCCTCAGGAAATGAGCCATGGCGTGGTATAAAAGCCTGACCCCTGGTGTAGAGAAGCATGAGGTCAGCGTTCACGAGGCACTTTAAAGCCTCCCGACGCCACCCAAAAACGGAAGCAACCCTTGAAGCCATCGTACAAGGGAAAAATGAAACGTTGCGCTCATACATCGAGCAATTCAACCAAAAGGCTATCGAAGTAGATACAACCGATTACATGAAAAAGTATCTCCTCGAGAAAGGGCTCCTCCCTGAAAGCGAACTCAACAGAGTTGTCGGGATCGAGCCACCTCGCTCTCTTGATGAGCTCCAGCACAAAGCTCAAGCGTATATCAGATCCGAGGAGAAGCAAGTCGCCCACAATGTCCGAAGTAACCGTGGTCAAAATGACACCAAGAGTTCCAAGCACGAAGACTACGTCGCTCCTCGCCGCATTGGGGAAAAGGGAAGAGATGACAAACATCGTGAAGTTCGTGAAGGGAGCGGACCAGCGGGGCATTTCTTCAAGTATACGTTGCTGACCACTCCCCGCGAGTGCATCCTCGCCGAATGCGTTAACTCTGAATTCAAACAAGGCAGGGTGAGGTTCCCCAAATCTACAACACCCAAGGCCAACACTGATAAGTCCAAATACTACCGCTTCCACAGAAGCCACAAACACATAACTGAAGATTGCGTCCACCAGAAAGATCCTATCAAGATCCTGATCAAAGAGGGTCACCTCAAACAATACATTAAAAGAAGTGAGACTCCCCGACACGAGGAACAATCCATGAAAAGAAATTGCGAAAACTCTTTGGGCGACAACTCCCCTTTTCAAGTAGCCCTCTGCATATCTCACCCTGAAGATTTCCACCTCCCCGATGTCCACATGGGAGGACAAGTTACTGCTTATAGCCCATGGGAAGACTTCCCAGCAGCCTTGGTCATCTCTAGAGGCGGGATAAACAACGAGAACACCGCCATCTCTGTCAAGCAAAAGTTTGACGAACTCCTATTGGCCGCTCCTGATCAGCTGGCGACGTTGACCAAGTCTCGGGGGAAAATACAATCTTATATCCCTTTTCCTCGAGGAATTACTGGGTGATTCACCCAACTATAGTATTACCTTACTGATAAGGGCGAAGATGGCATGTTTTGACGTTCGACGCATTCTGGTCGACCAAGTCAGCTCGGTGTATATCATGTATGCCCATCTGTTCAGAACCCTTAAACTGGACAAGTCAAACTTATCCCCCTACGTCGGATCCTACCTTCAAGGGTTCAACGGAGCGACCACAAGACCGTGGGGATACATTGAGCTACTTGTTCTATTTGGAGAGAATGATACGACCAGAGAGGTCAAAGTCCAATTCTTAGTGATCGAACGCCCCTCGCTGTATAACTGCATCCTTGGGTGACCCACTCTGGCCGAGCTAATAGTTGTGCCCTCCACTGTCCACTTAAAGATGAAGTACTACACCAAGTTGGGCCACATGGTCACGATTCACGGCGACATCGAAGCTGATCGTAAATGTTACGATGTTGCGGTCAAAGGGTAGGCCATAATCAACACATCCAAAGGCAGCAAGAAGCCAAGAATCGAGGAGCACCCACCTTCCCCGCGAGGCAACTCCATCAATCTCGACATCCGTATCAGTGAGGATGACATCGAAGAGCAGGGCCACATCAACGGGAAGACTCTGACTCACCTAGTACGCCCAATCCTTGACGGTGAGTTTGAGCTTATCCCTTTGGGCGACAACCCCGACAAAACTATGAAGATAAGTATCGGTCTACCATCGACGACAAAGGAGAAGCTTACAACCTGCCTCAAAGACAACACATACCTATTCTCTTAGAGTGCAGCTGAGATGCCCAGTCTCGACCATGAGGTCGCTTGCCATCAACTAGCCATAGATCTGGCCATTATGCTCGTAGAACAACGTATGCGTAAGCAGTCTCCCGAGAAAATGGAGGCTGTCGAGCAAGCTGTAAAAGACCTCTTAGAGGAGAATTTTATTTCTAAAGCCCAATACACAACCTGGATCTCTAATGTAGTTCTTGTTAAGAAAAATAATGGAAAATGGCGAATGTGTGTTGATTATACTGATCTCAATAGGACATGTCCCAAAGATGCTTTTCCTTTGCCTAACATAGATAAATTAGTCGACAACTCTGCAGGTTTTAAACTCTTGTCCTTCATGGACGCATACAACGAATATAAACAAATCCCCATGTAGGACACGGACAAGCGACACACGACCTTCATGACCCCGACTGGCAATTACTACTACAATATTATGCCTTTCGGGTTGAAGAACGTCGATGCTACATACCAGCGCATGATGAATAAGGTATTCCGAGGAGAGATCGGGGACATGCTCGAGGTGTACATGGATGACATGATAGTATAGTCACATGAGGAGCCAGATCACGCCCAACATCTCAAAAAGGTCTTCGAGCCAACAAGGAAGTGCAAAATGAGGTTCAACCCCGAAAAATGCACCTTCGGCGTTCAGGCGGGGAACTCGACTTCTACCTCACCGAACGAGGGATCAAAGCCAACCCCGACAAATGTCGGGCGTTCTCGGAATTCCCAACCCCGAACTCAAATAAATCCGTTCAACCGCTCAACGACATGCTCGCCTCCCTATCCCGTTTCGTCACTAAATCTGCATAACACGCACTTCCATTCTTCAAGCTACTATGGAAGGAAGCTACCTTTGAGTGGACCGAAGAGTACGAGCATGCGTTGCTCCACCTTAAGAAGGCACTCTCCGAACCACCAGTACTATCACGACCTTTGGCAAAAGAAACGTTGTACCTATACCTGTATGTGACCACCGAGGCAGTCAATACTGCCCCCATCCGCGAGAAAAACGACGGGAAAAAGCCCATCTATTTCACGAGCAAAGCCCTCCAGGGCCCCGAGCTCAAATACTAATAGATAGATAAGGCCGCATTGACCCTAATAAATGCAACAAGGAGACTACGCAATTATTTCCTCGCCCATACAATCAAATTCCGGAAAAACCAACCCATAAAGCAACTGCTCGGACGACCTGATATGGTCAACAAAATCTTAAAATGGTCGCTAGAATTATCAGAATTCAACATCCAATACGAAAGTATAAAGACCCTAAAAGTGCATGTCCTGGTCGACTTCGTGGCTGAGATGATGTATGCCCCGACCCTGAATAATGGCACCCATAAATGGACGATTTTCGTCAACGGCGCCTCTAGCTCGACAGGAAGTGGTGTGGGCATCATCCTCGAGAATGAATACGACATCCTGATTGAAGTATCATCGGCACTGGCCTTCCCGACTTCAAACAACAAAGCGGAATACGAAGCATTCCTAGCGGGTCTACGGCTGGCCGAATACCTAGGGGCAAAGGAAGTGAAAATCTCCACCGACTCTCAGCTCGTGGCATCCCAAGTACGAGGATAATATCAGGCAAAGAACGACAACCTCATCGAATATCTAGCCTTGGTAAAAGACAAACTAGAAAAATTCGACTCTTGGGAGGCTCAACATGAGAGAACAACACCCGAGCAGATGTCTTATCAAAACTGGCGAGCACACGGAAGAAGAAAGGAAAGAAATCTATGATCCAAGAGATCCTTCCCTGACCAAGCATCGAGAAACCTTCCCCTCCACTCGAGGTGCAGGCCATCGATGACGCTCATTGTTGGGTGACTCTCATCCACACCTACCTCACAAGGGACGAACTCCCAGCAGATCCGAAAGAGGCATCTCTCATCAAAAGAAGGGCATGCTCTTACATCCTCCTTGAAGGGTAAGCTTTACCGACGATGTTTCTCCATCCCACTACTCAAATGCGTCGAGGAAGAAAAGGTCCCCGACATATTGGGAGAAATTCATGGAGGAATCAACGCCCAACACCCCGGCGGAAAGTCATTGGCATGGAAGGCACTCCGAGCAGGTTATTATTGGCCGACGATGCAAAACGGCACGAAGGAGCACGTCAAGAAATGCGACAGATGTCAAAGACACGCAGACATGCACCTAGCTCCCTCTAACGAGCTAAAACACTTTCCTTCCCAAGGCCTTTCACGTGGTGGGGAATGGACATCCTCGGACCATTCGTAACCGGCTCCTACCAAAAAAAATATTTTATCATCGACGTCGATTACTTTACAAAATGGATCAAAGCTGAAGCTCTCTCCAAGATCACAACACAAAATATACTATGTTTCTACAAAACGAACATCCTCGTCCGCTTCTGCATACCACAATTCCTTGTCACTGACAACAGACCATAATTCACGGATAGAAGATTCCAGGATTTCGTCGCCAATCTAGGTACAAAACAACATTTTATGTCCGTTGAAGATCCCCAAACTAACGGCCAATAAGAGTCAGCCAACAGGGTGATCTTATGTGGATTAGATGCAGACTGGGTGAAACAAAGAGAGCATGGGTCGAGAAGCTACACATCATACTATGGGCCTACGGCACGACCCCACACTCAACGATCGGGGAGACCCCATTCCGACTAACATATGGGACTGAGGCAGTCATCCCAGTGGAAATTCGGGAACCCTCAAGACGAATAGAAGCACCCCTCGACGTGGAGCTGAACGACGAAGCCCTACGAGTATAACTCGACCTCGTCGAGGAAATTCATTCCGAAGCAGCTCTACGGGAAGCTTCGCTCAAACAAAGAGTCGCTCTACGCCACGACGCAAAAGTCATTAAAAGGGAGTTCCAAGTTGACAGCCTCGTCCTTCGACGAAACCAGAAGAACCCGCGAGAGGGCAAGCTGGCTGCAAATTAGGAAGGCTCGTATCGTGTCCAAGATAAAATGGATAATTGGGCCTACTACCTCGAAAACTTATAAGGAGAAGAACTTGCTCGACCCTAGAATGCTGAAAAACTTAAGCAATACTACAACTAAAATAACAACGTGTTCATGAAAACATGGAAGGTACGACCATGACAACTCAATATTGATCGAAAGGAAGGTTGACTACCCAAGAAGACGAGCATGACCTCCCTCGATGTTAGACACTTCGAATGAACTCCGACGTCGCAATATCATGTCGGCAGGGAACCCAACTCACGATGGGAATGCCCAAGCCACAGGATCAGGGCCTCGACCACGACCCTTGTCCCATTTTGCAGCAGACATAAAACCCGCCACCTCGCCGGTTCCCTAAACTGGCGAGCCTATATAGTCGAGCAAACAAGTTCATATCTCAATATCGAAACTAAACAACTTAACAAAATAAACATTGTATTATAAATCCGACCAAAAACTAGTCGGTGAAAGTACAAAGAGGGCCAATCCCAAATTACAAGAGGCACACAGGCCATAAAAACAAAAAGAGGTGGCACGCAGGCAAAAAATAACTATGGCGCGCATGCCAAACCTACGCATTATGCTCATCTTCTTCTCCTTCGTCTTCCGAACCAGCGAAGGGATAAACGATTTCCCCGTCAACCACCTCGTAATTAAAGGTCGTCCCCTCGGTAGCATTGTCAAAACCTTCTCGAAATGTCCCCACACAGTCCACCTTGAGTTGTCTGATCCGAGAAATCAGGTCACCACGGCTTCACAGGGCCTGGTCCTCCTTTCTCCCCCTTAGTAGGGAGAGTTAACCCCTCCAACGCCGCAACCTATAGACGGAGGCGCTCGTTCTCCACAACAGTTTCATTGAACTCAGCCTCCCGGTCGTTCAGATTTTTGTTTTCTTCGACTAGGTTCTCCCGCTCGGCTTTGACCTCAGCCATCTCAGTCTTTAATCCCTCATGGAGCTTATACTCTTCCTTATAGTTGGACAAGTCCTTGGAGAGTTGGTCCTTTTCAGCTTTTTCAGCTTGGAGTGCCCCCTCAGCGACCCTCAACTCTGACAACGAGCAAGCGCTGTCGGACAAGACCAGGGTCGTTTCCATGACCCTGATCACAACAACAACGTCCTGTGAAAGATTAGCCCACCTTCTCGCCATGTCCTGGTCGAGTATGGATTTGACCTCTGCAAGCGCCACCCCGACGAAACCTTCGGCGCTGAAGGCCTCGCGCTCAAGATAGTAGGAGGGGAAAAGATAACATCCTTGGTTCTCAAACGAACCTCCTTCCACCGCAGCTGATTATGTGTGTGTGGGGGGGGGGGGGTAGAATCCAACGTGATAGGACTGTTGGGCATCACCATCACCTGTGGAAAATTACAGGCATGACTGGGAGTCCTAGAGCCGTTGGCCACGTCCTCTGTGGCTACCTGTCGAACACGGCCTTTGCCCGATTTCTTCGACTGCTTCGTCGGGCTCACACTCTGGTTGGCCAATTTCAGCACGCGCTCCTTGAGTTTGGGCATAACATCTGCAAAATAAACAACGAGTTAGCAGGGAGGATAAAAATAATAAAGCAAGGAAAAGTTGAGCATAGACTACCTAAAAGTCGGAGAACCTCCTCATCCGACTTACACTCGAGCATGACCCTAGTATTAATCAACCGAGCCTCTAAAATAGGCATTCCGTCATCGCCCAGGAGCAGATTGCCTAATTAATCTACGCACGTCGCAAGATCAAAACATCAGACATAGATCACCAACTTTTTATAGGCCAACTTGTCCTCGAACACCATATGCTCGAACTTCACTCTGTAATGGTTGGTCGACAGGTTGAAGTGATTCGGCCTCCACTCAAGAGGGATCTTCAACACCAGACGCTCCGTACCTTTGGC
Source organism: Lathyrus aphaca (assembly GCA_963966055.1). Taxonomy (NCBI): domain Eukaryota; kingdom Viridiplantae; phylum Streptophyta; class Magnoliopsida; order Fabales; family Fabaceae; genus Lathyrus; species Lathyrus aphaca. The sequence goes on along the minus strand of OZ014522.1, from coordinate 404,078,144 downwards.
ATCCCACTGCATACTATAAATGATATCTAAGGAACGAGCGGTGATAGGTTTCACCATATACCACCTATCTTTGAAGTTTCGAACAGAATCGTGGTAGGTTTTGAAGAGCCTCATTGGCTGTTTGAAAGAAACCCAACTGTGACGTCCATGGCTGCCCGACAATTGCATATGGAAGACACATAAGAAGAGAGGCAGTGTGAAGCCTATTCGGAGGTGATGACATACCAGTTTGAACACCCGAACAAACAATATGGCATTGGGGTGAAGTTGCGAGGGCGCCAGCTTGAGCCAACTGAAAACTCCCGCCTCCCGAAAAGAGAATTCGTACATAGGGAACAGTTTTCCCCGGAACACCGAACATATCTGCTGATCAGGAAGAGGAGCATAACATTCCCAATTGTGAGGTTCATCGGGGCCCAATTCCTCCAAGATTGTGTGGGCAGTAGTATGGTCGTCGATAAAGCGCGACCTCGTCTCCAACGATTCGTCGACAACTTAAGAGAGATCCCCGCTCCCAAATATAGACGGCGTGCTCCTTTATGCGAGATGTTCATGATTCGCGTTACCTGAAAAGTAGAGGAAACAAGTGAATTCGACGTCGCATCAAATTCACCCTTCCACCGGAGTTCAAGTGAAAGGGCGAGGGGGAAAAAATACCCGACAAACTCATCGCAACGCCGCGGATACCCGAGACATTCATCCAAAAACTGCTCGGGGTATTCATCAGATGCACGAGGCATTCAACAGATGCCCGGGGTATTCAAAGAATACACTAATGTTTCGCCCAAGACATTAAAAAAAACATTACGATTCCCCGACGCATTCATGCCAAAAGCCACGAAGCGCCCGAGGGATTCAAAGAAAACGCCTAAGTTTTCCCGACACATTCATAGCGTTCCTGGTGCATTCATCCTAAATCCCTAAAAATTAGCCTAAGAAAAAAGGGATATTTTTACCTACTCTGGCGATTAAGTCACCGTTCTAAACGTTCTAACTAGCAAATCAAGCTTAAAACTACCAAGAAAAGGGATCAAAAGCGTTACCTGACATGACTCAGGTAGTGTGATGACGGTGGCGACGACGACGATTGTTCTGGAAAAAGAGGAATTGGAAGTCCGGTGAAACGTTAGGGGAGAGAAAAATAGGAAAAATGAAATAGTCCCCTCACCCCTTTTTTTATAGACATTGCATGAAGGGGATGCGCCTAAGCAATCATTGCTTAGGCTACCTAGATTCCCTAGGCCGACCAACATTTAATGCGCCGTAACACAGGAAACAAGGTGACACACATTAAATGCAATTAAGGGGGAAACAAAAAGACAAGACACGTCATCCTTAAGAATCCCAGAAGACGTCAGGCACACACTTTTTTCCTCGACACCCCTAGGTTGTCCGTACGCTAGCCGAACAGGAAACCTTTCCCGACAAAGAACGGTGCTCGTAACGCTTTGCGCACTGTTTTAAGCGCACCTCGATTTCATTCGCTCTCATCCTTCGAATTGCTTCGTCAGCTCGTCAAGGTGAATTTGTACCTCCAGCAGAACGCCGAGAGGTGTTGAACACAATTCGCCCAACATTGTACACCTCGCCAGACATGAGTTTACATTTGTCCCCGACATTACCTGATTATGCCCGACACACTCCCTCTTAAGTCATCATTCCGCTCCGGAGTTTCGACTTGGGGGGCTCCTGTTCTGGAATGGGCCTCTAATGCAGTGTTGGGCAGAAGCCCAATTAGTCGGGCAGAGGCCCAAATCGTCGGGCATGACCCATAACACGCTAACCCGGACGTGGAGAGACAACGTCTCCCCCATGTGCGCCATGTCACCCAACTGTCCTCCATTATCTCCTCAAATGTAGGGACAGTTGGACCAAGGTCAAGACCACATGCTAGGTCTTACTTGCTCCTGTGTATTCTTTGGTAGTTCTTCCTTGGGCCTCGCTGACCCAACCCAAGTAAGGACCTTGATCCAGAGCTGGGGGCACACTATAAATACCCTCTTTCAATAGATGGTCAAGTATTCTGAAACCATTATTCTCTTTACCTCTTCTATACCTCATTCTTACTTTAGTATCAGAGTGCCTTGCAGGTACACCCCTTCTAGTCCAACACCGTAATTGCTGCTTAACGCTTGGAAGGTACCTTCTGATCAGGTCATGTCATATATGATGATGATTATTGTGCATCATACATTCATGACATCTGCTAGGACGTAAGTCTAGTGGTGATGATAGGACATAAGTCCAATGACGATGTTAGGATTTCGGTCTAGTGGTGGCCTCAATCCCATTGTGTTGATTAAGTGCGATTTATGATGTGCTCTGGTTCCAAATGGAAATCGATACTATGGTGGGGATCTTTGGAGGGTGATGACAAAGTGTTCATCAAAGAATTGGTACCACATGCATGAGTCAGTGTTGTTGCATTACATACTAAGTGACATTTAATGATTGCGAGTTAAATGATGTTTAATGATGTTGTGACTTGAGTGATGTTTTGGTGATGATGATTGATTGATGATATAATGACGTTGTGAATGACTTAATGAAGTGACAGTGCGAGTACATGTGTGATGTGTGACAAATATATGAATTATTGATAATTATTGTTGTAACTAATATATCTTTTCCTTATATCCTTTGTAATGAACTGTGATTACTCACCATGCTTGTTTGAATGTTACCTCGACATGGGTAACATGCAGGTGATCAAGATTAGCTCGTAGATGCGTGAAGACTTAGCTTTGGAGTTATTTTACTCTATTTTTGTTAATAATAGAGGTGTATTGCTCTGATATGTAACACCGAGTGAGAAACACTTGAGTTGAATATTATGTTGTTTTGTTAGACTTATTTCATGAGCTTTCTATACAATTGGATTTATTTGAAGATGTGACTTTGATAATGACCAAAAGACTTTGATGTTCGATGAAGCGAAATAAATTACTTTGAGATTATGATTCCGCTGTGAAGTCTGAATTTTGTTGATGATAATGAAGAAATGATTATGTTAAATATTTTTGAAAACCTGTATTACGGAGCAAGACGTTTATTTAAAATGTTTTTTCGATGATGTGACACCTTTGTTGGTACATTGTGTTGAATTATTTATTAATTTATGTACGGAATATTTGAGGGTTTAGAAGGGTATTACAAACCACATCTCCTTTGACACAAAAAATTAATCCTTTAACAATTATATATATATATATATATATATATATATATATATATATATATATATATATATATATATATATATATATATATATATATATATATATATATATATATAATTACTAACCGAAATATATCCGTTTTTATTATATATTTGTATCATTAAAGAATTAATAATAGTGTTATTTTTTATTATTGATTAATAAAAATATTTATTTGAGATAACGTTTATTCTTATTACTTTGACTAAAAAATAATTTTGTTAATACAATAAATATTGTATGTAAATCTTACTTAAACTTAAAAATTAAAAATAAATAGAAAAAAGAGTTTTCATGTTATACTTTTTCTATTTTTTATTACAAAGACAATTTTACTTTTAAATTTATTAGATAAGTAATGTATATATTCAGCTATCTTAATAATATTCGGCTAGAAGAAAAACTATCTTAATGTTCAATCATTATAATTGTAACAAGAAAAACTATCTTAATATTTATTTGCCATTTAAAATAAATTTAAAATCCAAAAAATGAATAAAAAGTAGTCATAAAGTATATAAAAAGAAATTCCTGTCTTTTAGTGTTGACCATAAAGACAATATTTACAAAACCAGTACAAATAAAAAATTATAAAAATAATAACAAATACACAATTTTTTTATAAAGTTTTAAATTTTTACTATTAATTAAACAATAGTAGTTGTTTGAAGTCAAAGAGAAATAAAAGGAAAGTAAAATAGTTTTCAATTTCATTTCTTCATCAGTTTCATTTCACTCACTCTCTCACCCTATGACTCATCATCATTAACACCTTTTCCCTTCAAATCATCCCAATCCCAATCCCAATCTCAATCTCAAACTCAAAATCTCTCTTCTTCTTCTTCTTCTTCTTCTTCTTCTTCATCTTCTTCTTCTCCTTTCTCTTTCTCTATATACCTTTTTCCACCTCACCGCCCCAAATCACAAAAACCCTATCTCAACTCACTTTACTTTTCAACCATCTCTAGATCTAACACCTGTTCCATCCACCACAACACAAAAAAAATCAAAAATATCACAGTACATCTCTTACCTTTTTTTTTTATCATCAATTTTTATTTTATTTTATTTCTTTTACTTATTTATTGATTTATATTTTCAGGTGGTGTTTGATTGCATCCAATTTTGGATGTAAAGTAAACAGTAGGTTGTTTTGGTGGTGAAATGAGGGATGCTATCAAAGTTGATGGACTTTCTAAGCGCCTGTTGGCGGAGAAGATCCTCGGACCGAAAATCATCCGATGTTTGCGGAAAGAAGGAGGGTTTGCTTTGGTACAAGGATGCCGGGCAACACTTGTTTGGTGATTATTCCATGGCGGTTGTGCAGGCTAATAACCTGCTTGAAGATCAGAGTCAGATTGAGTCTGGTCCCCTTAGTTTTCTTGATACTGGACCTTATGGTACTTTTGTTGGTGTTTATGATGGGCATGGTGGACCTGAGACTTCTCGTTTCGTTTGTGATCACCTCTTCCAGCATTTGAAACGTAAATTATTTTCCCTTTTTTGTAACTATGTTGTTGTTTTATGTTAATTAGAAGTGTAGATGTTGACGGTTCGAAATATATGCTTTTGAGTGATACACTTTAAAGGGGTCTAGTAACTGTAGATGAAAAATCAACTTTTGATGTGATGTTACTTGCTGGGATTTGACTCCTATAAATTGAGTAGATAGTGAAGTGAAAATCAAAATCAATTGTTGGTATTTCAATTCACTAGTGAGCATTGATTTAAGATCAATGGATGATATCTATGAAGCACTGACACCAGAAACACCATGACGACACTGACACTGACACGTCGACATCGGTAATAGTTTGAATTTGAAATAAATGAATAAATTAGACGTAATCACAAGTGAAGCATTGGTTTCGGACACCGATACTGACACAGATACATCTTTGTGTCGGTGGTACGGAGGTTGATATTGCTCACTTTACAATCTAGAGTAAGTTGCTCACTTTAGAGGAGTCAGATCCTACTTGCATATATTTGACAAATCATAATTATGGCTCTTTCGTTTTCTCATCACAATTTTAAAGAAATTCTCACTTTAGGAGTTAGTTTAATCCATGTTCAGTGTTGTTCTCATTTCTTGTTGCTTTGGAACATTTGTGTTGGTGTTTTATATGTGTGTATTTTGGTTTTGTTTTAGGATTTGCGACTGAGCAGAAGTCTATGTCTACGGAGGTTATTCGGAAGGCGTACCAAGCCACAGAAGAAGGTTTTTTGGGAGTGGTCACTAAGCAGTGGCCTATAAATCCTCAGATTGCTGCTGTGGGATCTTGTTGTTTGGTTGGTGTGATTTGTGGTGGTTCTCTCTACATTGCGAACCTTGGTGATTCTCGTGCCGTGCTTGGACGCACTGTCAAGGCAACTGGGGAGGTTTTGGCAATTCAGCTTTCGCCAGAGCATAATGTGGCCATAGAGTCTGTTAGACAAGAGATGCATTCCTTGCATCCAGATGACCCGAAAATTGTCGTTCTAAAGCACAATGTGTGGCGTGTGAAGGGTTTGATACAGGTTAGTTCTATAGTGACTGGCATTTTTCATTTACAAAGAATTTGGAATCTCATTCTCCCAAATTTTTCAGTCCCTTTTTGCGGAAATTTGAAAATTCAACATTTTTTGCCGTGTAAAAAACTTGATGTAGTATGTTATTAGACTTTATAATATATATTGTCTGTAGTTTTTCAGTTAAAGGGTATGTTTAATCACATTTTTTGTGGTTGACTTGGTGAGAGTATTGATGAATTATGTAGATTGGCATCACCTTGCAAGAAGTCACATCTGCTTGGGCTTTTTTGTCCATTGCTGTCGTCATTTTCATGATATATTTATTTATTTAATATCTGTTTTTTAGTCCATTTCTTTTTGTCTGCAAATGCAATATTGAGGTCTTGCATATTGATAAGTATCTAAGCAGTTGGGGAACCCACCATTAAAAGCTAGCTATCCCATACTACTCCGCTGAGCATCCCATACTACTCAAATACTCCGCTGAGCATGCCATACTACTCGGCACAGGGCTTGGACTTCCTATAATACACAAACCCCTATCATAGCACTGCCCCTGAGAGCCGGTAACCCGGCGATTGACACTCTATGATGTTTTACTTGGCCTTTCAGGTCAGCCCTCCGTAGGAAACCCTTTCCCTTTCCGAGAGCCTTCGACAATCAGCTTTGATACCGATTGATAAGTATCTAAGCACTATGGGAACCCACCCGTAAAAATAGCTTTCAATGGGGGAAGAACTAAGCCACAAAAACTACACCGATCATTCCATACTACTTGACTTGGGCCTTGGGTAGGGCTGTGCACGGTTAACTGAAGTATAGAAACCAACCCACTTTTTAGTTTATGTTTGGTAAACCAAACCATTATTTTAGAAAACCCGTTTATGCATGGTTAAGTGAAGTATAGAAACCAACCTATTTTTTAGTTTAGGTTTGGTAAACCAAACCATTATGTTAGGAAACCAGTTTATGCTCGTGAAACAGTTTTGAACCGGTTTATAACTGTTTTGATTAAAAACCCAGTTTTCAACCCTATAACTTCTTTCTAATTACATCCAACAGTTCAGAATTATCTTTGTTTCTGGAGCTACCTTTGTTTCCAAATACATCAATGAAAAAATGCTTTTCTTCTACACTCGCTGTTCCAGACTGCCGGAACTGTGCATCAGAATATCCCTCTGTTGAAAAAGATATCACCGAATTAGGATTTCTTGAAGGCAAAATTATCGAGAAAGAAGCTGCATTGCATATAGTTGCCTCTCGAAGATGCCAAAGCCTCGTCAAGATGATGGTAACCTCTCGTCGGCCTCAGAACCTCGAATAATAACTGACATTTTTTATATTTGTTTTTGAAATGATAACGTCTTGTTGGTAACGGATCCTCGTGATACTGTGACATTTCCAAAATCGGATTAACAACTATTTGATTTTCTGGTGAGTCTAGTGACCTTCATGGAGAGAAATAATGAGAAAGGGCAAGGAAACAGAGTAACAAATCAAAGGATGCACCAGTATAACGAGAAGTCTAACAAGGTGAAAGAAATGGTGGAGCCACCATGGGGGCTTTAGGTTTGAAGAGAACATTAGGTTTGGCCATTTAGGTTTTAATGAAATGTTTCTGGGCCATTTTTAAGCAAAATAACATGGGCTTTTAAAATAGGTGCACCAGATTTTTTAAATGGTTCTTGTGAACCAGTTATTTGGCACACTTCTAGGCTTGGGGCCCCCCCTATAATATCCAACCCCCTATCACATATCTCTAAAATATCACATTAATGTTATTCTGGTGAAGTATTGCTGTCCACTCAAAAGCCTTAATGGTTGAGGGAGCTTTTTTGACTTTTCAAAGCATATGATCTAATACAAAAGAGAGTATTTATGATGGTACAATACACAATATAGCTTCTACTCAACTGAAGTTTCCAACTACTGGTAGGTACTTCATTTTTCTCTTGGAATTTCTACAACAGATAATGGAGTTTCCTCCCTCTCTCTGGGCCTGTTTTTGCTTTTTTGAAGAACATATTTATTTATTTTTTAAATTATGACATTTAGATGAGTTTTTCCTTTCCTTACAAAATAAACCCCCAGAAAATTTGTTTGAGTTTTTCTGTGTTGTAAACAGTAGCTTCTGAAAAATAGCTAATTAGAAAAAAGGTATTTGTTAGAAAGAAAAACTCATTCTTCTCGAGTGCATTTCAACTATAAAATGTGGCCATTGCTTAGGAGATAATGCATGTTATTACTTGACAATTATTATGCTCAGGTACTAATCATGTATGGCATCAGAATGGTTGTGTTCTAGATACACATTTCCTCAAGCCATAATTGCATCTTTTACAGCAAGATATCCGAAAGATACCAAATATAGCTGGAAACTCAACTTGTATTAAATGTTCATCTTTTATTCCTCTAAATTCTGGATATAAATCGTTATCATAAATGTTATTGAGGTAGAGGTCTAGGACCTATGTTGTCAATTTTATCGCTACAGCGGGCAATTGCGGATTTGTGATGCAGAGGTGATGTCGGGCCAAACTGACCTATACCTGGATCTGCCCTATCAATTAGGTTTGGGTGAAAATGCCAGCCTAAGATTTTGGATGTACTAGCTTTCTAATCTATCCTGTAATTAGGGTTGTTCATGGTACAGTTCGGTCAGACAATCAAACCGAACCGAATTGAACTATAGTTAAAGGTCACCCAAACCGAACCAAACTGTTTCAATTTATCCAGAACCAAACCGAACCAAAATGATTGGTTTGGTAATACCGGTTTGGAATTCCGAACTGTACCAAACCGTTAGAAGACAGTTTTCCAAACCGAATCATTTGTTAAATAATCGAACCGTTATACTTTTTTTTTTTAACTTAGTTATTTATAATACAGCTTATGAATTATTTGTGTGGCAGGTTTCTAGATCCATTGGAGATGTATACCTTAAAAAGGCAGAGTTTAACAAGGAGCCACTGTATGCTAAGTTTCGCCTTCGGGAAACTTTTAAAAGTCCAATTTTGAGCTCTGACCCATCCATTTCTACTCATGAACTACAAGAGCACGATCAATTTCTGATATTTGCCTCTGATGGTCTTTGGGAACACCTTAGCAATCAGGATGCTGTTGATATAGTTCAAAATCACCCTCACAGTGTAAGATAAATACACTATACATTAGGAAGAACGATAAATGCAATATATGGCTGTTTCTATGTTGTTTTATGGTTTTTAAATTTTATTGCTTAGTTACTACACTTCAAATATCAACATATCGAGTAAAGGATATATGTATTGTAGACATTACATGTTTTCTATCTTGCAGGGGAGTGCTCGGAAGCTGATCAAAGTGGCTTTGCTTGAAGCGGCGAAGAAAAGAGAGATGAGGTACTCTGATCTGAAGAAAATTGATCGTGGTGTCCGCCGTCATTTTCACGATGACATCACAGTTGTAGTAGTATTTCTTGACTCGAATCTTGTCAGCAGAGCGAGCACAGTAAGAGGCCCTCCTTTGTCACTGAGGGGAGCTGGTGTTCCCTTACCGTCTAGATCTTTGGCCCCAATGGAACTTCCAGGTCCTGGCTGATGTGACTGTATGATCTGTTACCTTTGTATGTAGTGTTGTACTTGTACCCTTAGCAGACATTGAGCTCTGGTGACCCAGCAGCCTGTATATCCAATTTAACAGAGATTAAGAATTAATACATTGTAACAAGTAACTTGGGGTATGTGGCTTGTGTTGAGTAAAGTATTATGGAAATAGAGCGTCGAAGCAAAACATGAGCTTCATTATTTTATAATTTAGAGAAAATCTTGTTTGCACATTATTTTCATTTTTTATGATAAAACTGAAACATATCATATTTTTCTCTTCCGGTGAGAAGTGATTTCTGTGAATTATGTGTCGCTCTTTTGATTGCATAGCTAGTTACGTTGCACTCAAATCAATGGTGTTGTAATAATATGTTGGCTTGAGGTTGAGGAATAATTACAGAAAATTCCTATCAGAATTGGCTACTGCAAAATTGGAAAAATACTCTTTTCAATTGCATTGAAGGAGGAATATGTGCACTTTCATGTTTTTTATTTGATTATTTGGTGAGGGTTAGAAAAATAAGTTGCATATGGTTATGAGGAAAAAACTGTGATTGCTGCCGTGTTCAAGAATAGGGTGCCGCAGCATGTGCGATGGACTGATATGTAAGTATATGCTGTCAATTACAGGTGGAAAAAAGGGTACTGGGTTGGGTTTGAAGTTAGGTGCAAAAATAATGGTGCCTTCATTTACAATTGTGAACGGAATCCAATTGTATTGTGATATAATTTGACATCTACTTTTGCGGTTTGATCACTGGAAGTGATAATTTGTGCTGTCTTGATCTCCAAAAGTGTCTTTCATTTCATACATTAACTTATTTACAACTCCATTTTATGTTGACACAGTCCAATTCCTCCCAAAGAAAGAAAGAAACTGATCTTATTTTCATACTCAATGCCATCTTAAATTATTGTCTGTGCCATGATGAGTGCCGCATCCTTTGTTCATGTGCTTCATCCAACCATGATCAAAGCATTTTCAACCTCTGTGCCAAACTGACACAAGCAACTTCCTGCACATGTAGAAAAAAAAATACATTATTGATTCAATTGTGTTGATATAAACTTTTTTCTTAAAGTGACTTATAATAAAAAAAATGGAGGGAGTATTAATTTTTTCCATATAAAATGTTGATATAATTACATTATTAATTCATGTAATTAATGAGAGACAGTGTAAAATTATATATAATTCTTTTCCATATAAAATTAAGGTGAATACTCCTGTACTTAGAATTTGGTTGAGTATATATCTATTATCCAATTATATTGTCATGTCATCTTTAAGATCAATTTTTTAAAAATGAAATAAAATTTTAAATGAATTTGGCCTAAATATATCTTTATCAAACCAAAATTCAAGAATAAATAAAAATTGGCCCGAATTAATTATATTTCTTAATTGGTTAGTTTGTGTAAAATACTCAAAGACAACTTATAATTTGGATAGTAGCAAGTTCTTTTAAGCAAAATATTGCATTATATGTTTTTGTCTAGCAAAGCAGTAACCATGTGAGAGAATTAAACTATACAAACCAGCCTTTGCTTAAGGAATAGATATTATTTTTCAATATGATATCAAGAATACTAGGTTAGGGGTGTTAGTGTAAAGCTTTACACAACTAGTGAGGTTCGGAGCGTTTCCTTACCCGATCTGTTTCACACATCTGTTTAGTCTCCTATGACGAATCACAACAGATAGTCTTCCCTAGTACAGACCTACACGGTATCATTTACAATCAATCATGACGAATGACCACCTGAGTCGGACGTAGATCACAACGATGGCCGTAGAAATGGAAGCGACAAAGGAGACGCCGATGGTCGTGAAGATGGTGGTGGCAAAGGATGTTAGAACAAGAATTTTGATTCTACTCTTCTTAAGTTAGTTTTGATGATAACAAATATTTTCATGTTATAAGAACAAAATCTGCCTATTAAATTATTAATTTCAAAATATGCAGGATTAGAAGTTCTCAAAGTGAAAGAAGTTATGACGCATCATCTTCTTCTCTAAAGAAAAAGTTTTATAACAAGAAGATGCGCTAAAAGTCCTCTAAGAAGATCTCATTACGCAACGCATGTAACACCCAATTTTCCCATTTTACAAAATAGTAGTTTAATACGAAAAATCAGAGTAAAACAAGTGGAATACCGCATTTCAACAATATTATCCAAATAAAATTCTTCATCCAAAAACAACGGAAATTAACATAATTAGTTCGACTTAGGCAACACGCCAACATCCACAATAATTCCTCAAAATAACCTCTTGGTTTATAAGATTTTCAATATCATAAATCTGATACGTAACAAAAGAAAATAAAACAACAAAAGTCCCCATCCCGTGTTACGTATCAGAGCATCCTAGACTCGAACAAGCAACACGACTCCACGCACTCTCAAGTACTTGGATTATCTGTACTTCCAAAGAAGCACAGACGCAACAACAATAACAAAGGGGAGAGAAACAAATTCCAACTTAAACGGTGCAATTAACATCTATAAGGTAGTTTCTCACGCACAACAACAAATACAACAAGTTCACCATTAATCCAACAACAACAAATCCGACAATAATCACGCAACAACAATCAACAATGATTATGCAATGTGACTCAACACGATACAATGCATGTGGTACCAGGTTTTTGTTCATCAATCAAACACAGATAATCACATACACCCATCCGACAATGATTATCTCAACACTCTTCATAAAGGAGCACGGATGATCGTATTCGCCCATCCGGCACGATCATCCCAACAATAATTCAACAATGTATGCATGACAATGAAAAGCATACAACATGTATAATTCACCATATTATACATCCACACGATCCATCCGATCAATAAACAACATAACAACACAATTCAAGGACAACGAGTCCATTACAATTTTATTTAAATAGTCCTGGTTAAACTAATTAATTAGACTACTTAACATGTGCTGCTAATATTACTCATTACTAGCCGATACCATACTCCTTTCCAATCTTACATCACTGTAACATGACATTTGCAATACCTGTTACTAAGTTATCTTACTATTATTTAATTTTTCTTTCCCTAACTCATTAGTAACTTCATTTATTCATCTTTTGTCACCTAATTAACAAGCTCCATCTAATTTAATTGGTACTCCTTAGTCTAATTTATGCTTCTGGAAGTGATCAACCATCTTAGACCCAATAACAGAACCAAAACCACTAAGATTCATGCCCCAGGCACATGTGACGGACGTCATTGACTTGTGCCATTCGTTATTATGCACGACAGTTGTCTCAAGGGGTGTGACAGTCGTCACAGACCCCAGACGCTCGTCTTGATTAATGAGACGGTTGTCTTACAATCCACTGCGTTTCCTGCTTCGAGTCTTCTTCCTTCCTCTATGTAACTCCCTTACGATTCCGTTTCCATCCCATATTACCAGACTTAGGGTTACGTTTATACCAATTTTATACTCTTAATTATGTCCCATTTCATCTAAGTTACTAATTCATTTTTTATTATCTCTTTGTATCTCTATTAGTATCGTTCCACTACATCATCAACAACAATATGCATCAAATATTCATACCACCGAACAATTACGATAATATATTGCCAATAATCCACAAAATCATGTAAACACAATCACAGATTCGCAACAATAATCATATACACAATTTTTAATCACAAATTCATCAAATCAACAGAAATTTCTATGAGGGAAGGAACCCCTCACTACCCATCATGTTAAATCACCTATTTAGAATTCATTTCTCCTCCTTACCTCGAAATCGGACGAATTTCCTGCAAAAATTTTGGTTGTGAAGATGGCCTAGGTATTCTTCCTCTTCCTAGCCTCCTTTGCTCTTCCCACAAATCCCACGACCAATTCTTTCTCACTGTCTACTTAGTCCAACTTTTCTATAAAAACCCTCACCTTCTAATTTTACCAATTCACCCCTCATCTCTAATTAGGCCCAATAATTATTTCTAATCAAGCCCAATAATAATACTAATAATAGTAATGGAATAATGGTTAAATATTATTCGCACACTCAGTATTACTAAACACACCTTGATTCTACCCGTCCCACAAGGACACACCACCGAAACAACAAAACATACGCCTCAAACAAGGCCAATAAAGCACCAAAAATACCCGACGAATAAATATTAAAATCAGGGTGTTACAACTCTCCCCCACTTAGAATATTTTTGTCCTCGAAAATGTACCTGATGAGAAAAGTTTCGGATACGAATCCCACATCCTACTTTGCAGTTCCCAAGTTACACTTCCACCAGCAGCTCCTCCCCAAGCTACTCTCACCAGAGGAATCTCCTTACCTCTGAGTTGCTTCATCTTGCGATCCTCAATCCTTGCTGGCATCGCTTTTACTATTAGATTCTCCCTAACCTGCACTTCCTCCCTCCGAATAACATGAGATGGGTCAGACACATACTTCCGAAGATGCGACACATGAAACACATCATGCAAGTTCGAAAGCTCTAGCGGTAATGCCACTATACGCAATAGTACCAACTTTCTGCAAAGTTTGATATTGTCCAATGAACTTAGGATCCAAATTCTTCGATTTCAAAGCACGTACAACATATGTCATTGGATTATAACCCTAAAAAATACATGATCACCTTCGGCACATTCTAATTCTTTCCTTAGGTTATCAAAATAGCTCTTCTGTCTACTCTGAGACGCTTTCATCTTCTCACGGATCATCTGAATTGCCTCAGTAGTCTGTTGTACAATTTAAGGTCCAAGCACCACATTTTCACCAGTTTCATACCAACATAAAGGCGTTCTACACCTCCTACCATACAAAGCTTCAAACAACGTCATTCCAATACTAGAATGGTAACTATTATTGTACGTGAACTCAATCAATGGCAACTGAGTATCCCATGCACCACCCTGTTCTAACACACAAGTCCTTAACATATCTTCTAAAGTCTGAATAGTCCTCTCTGATTGACCGTCCGTCTGCGAATGATAAGCCAAACTCAATTTCAACATTGAACCCAAAGCCTCTTGCAAACTCTTCCAAAATTCCGAAGTGAACCTCGAATCCCTATCCGAAACTATACTCGAAGGAACACCATGCAACTTCACAATTACCCTGATATAAATCTCTGCCAATTTCGTTAACGAAAAACTCATATTCATAGGAATAAAATGTGCGGATTTTGTAAGTCTATCCACGACTACCCAAATTGCATCAAATCCTCTTGCCATATTTGGAAAACTAGAAACAAAGTCCATAGCAATACTATCCCACTTCCATTCTGGAATTTCCAACGGTTGCATTATTCCTGAAGGCTTATGATGTTCCACTTTCGATTTCTAACACACCAAACAAGCATACACAAATTGTGCTATATCCCTTTTCATACCAAACCACCAAAACATCTTCTTTAAATCCTGATACATCTTCGTAGCTCCGAGATGGATGCTCAAGCTACTACAATGACTTTCCTCTAAGATTGCCTTTTTCAACTCCACATTGTCCGAAACACAAATTCTACCCCGGAACCTCAACACACCAAAATTATCTACATGGAAATCGCTTTCAGGATCATTGCCTCCTGTAGGTATCAAGTCTACCAACTTCACATCATGTCTCTGATTCTCCTTAATAGCATCCAGAAAGTCATTATTCACCTTTAACATTCCAAGTCTAACACTCTCAGGTGTCGTCTCACAAACCATACTCAAATCTCAGAACTGTTCAATTAGCTCTAATTCCTTCACCATCAATGCCGACATATGAATTGTCTTACGACTCAAAGCATCTGCTACCACATTAGCTTTCTCAGATGATAGCTCAAGCTAAAGTCATAATCTTTTAGAAATTCTAACCATATTCTTTGCCTCATATTTAGTTCCTTCTGATCAAACAAATACTTCAAACTTTTATGATCACTAAACACTTCAAATTTTGATCCATACAAATAATGCCTCCAAATTTTCAACACAAACACCACTGCCGCTAATTCTAGATCATGAGTAAGGTAATTCCTCTCGTGTACCCTGAACTGCCTCGAAGCATAAGCTACCACATTTCCTTCTTGCATTAAAACTACACCTAATCCCATCTTGGACATATCACAATACACGACAAAAGGTTCACCAGGACTTGGTAAAATCAACACTGGTGCCGTAGTCAATTTCTTTTTCAATTCCTCAAAGCTCTCCTCACAAGCTGCATCCCAAATGAATGCTTGACTCTTCCTAGTCAATTGAGTCAACGGCAATGCCAAATTAGAAAATCCCCGAATGAATCTTCTATAATAACCTGCTAGACCCATAAAACTTTGAATCTCCGTTACTGTCTTCAGAGGTTCCCATTGCAACACAACACTTATCTTAGAAGGATCCACTGCTATACCCTCTCCGGAAATAACATGACCTAAGAAATCACATTATCAAGCCAAAACTCACACTTCGATAACTTAGCAAATAACTTGTTATCTTTCAATACTTGCAACACAATCCTCAAATGTTCCTTATGGTCATCTTCCATCTTGTAGTAAATAAGAATATCATCAATAAATACCACAATGAACTGACCTAAATAAGAATGAAAGATACGGTTCATATACTCCATAAATACACCTGGCGCATTAGACACTCCGAAAGGCATCACATCATATTCATAATGTCCATAACGAGTTCGAAATGCAGTCTTCTGAATATCACCTTCTTTCACTTGAATCTGATGGTAACCCGACCTCAGATCAATCTTACTAAAAACACGTGCACCAACTAGCTGATCCATTAAGTCGTCGATCCTTGGAAGAAGATACTTATTCTTAATGTTCACCTTGTTCAACTGACGGTAATCGATGCATAGACTCATACTACCATTCTTCTTCTTTACCAACAATATTGGGGCTCCCCACGGTGATACACTTGGTCTGTTAAACTTCTTATCCATCAACTCTTCAATATGAGATTTTAATTCAGCCAACTCTGACACTGACATCCTGTACGGTGCCATAGAAATAGGCCTTGTACCAGGAATAAGGTCGATGGTAAACTCAACTTCTCTCTTCGGAGGTAATTCCGTAATATCATCAGGAAATACTTCCAGAAATTCACCCACAATTGGCAGCTCACCAACTGATGCCTTGCTCTCAACAGATAACAATGCAAATAGTGCAAACATCTTCGCCCCATCTTCCAACAAGGTCCTCAATTCTTTGGTAGACAAAGAATTAGCCAACGCTTCCTCTTAAGGAGTAAGGAATAACAACCTCTTCCTATAACAATCAATGTAAACTCGGTTGAATTACAACCAGTTCATTCCCAAAATAACATCTATATTACCGAGCGGTAAACAAATTAAATCCACATAAAAATCTTTATAAAAAGTAGTTAACTGACAGTTCAAACATACTAAAGACGTAACCACATAACCAATAGACAGAGTTTCAATTGTCATCCTCCGCGTTAGAGTAGACGATACAATTTCTAACCTCTTCACACAATCCACAAAAATAAACGAGTGTGTTGCACCCGTATCAATAATAGTAATCATATGAGTACTATTAATAAAACAATACTATTAATAAAACAAGTACCTTTGACGGAACGTTCCTCATTAGTGGATTGGGTTCCCACCAAAGCAAACACCTTTCCACTAGCTCCTTGAGCCTTCTTTGGCTTCTGACAAGTCGTACTAATGTGCCCTTGTTCACCACAATTAAAACAAGTAGGCATAGTAGCCCTGCGGTCAGCCACCATATGACCCATCCTCCCACACTTGAAGCATTTCTTCACTTCATTCTGGAAAGTATTAGCACGATGGCCCGTGCTTCCACATCTAAAACACTTCACAAGATTGAGATACACCCCTCCCCCACTTGGCTTCTTGTCAGCAACACCTTTCTGTTTACCCTTATCAGCCGGAGCACTATAAGGAGTACCCCCAAACTTCGGTTTACCCTTCTTGTCATTCATGACTTTGTAGTGAGCAATCCGGGCTCTGTTGTCATTATCATAAATCCTGCTCCTACTTACTAGCTCTGGATAATTCCTGATATTCTGACAAGCAATGCCTTGTTTGATCTCAGGACATAATCTGTTCTCAAACTTCAGACACTTTGAAGTCATAGCATCCTCTGTGTTATAATGTGCACAATATTGCACCAACTCCTCAAACTTCGCAGCATACTCATCCACAATCATGCTTCCCTACTTGAGTTCCAAAAACTCGACCTCTCTAGCACTGTGAATATCTTCTGGGAAATATTTCTCCAGAAACTCGCCACGAAACACAACCTAAGTAACAACGTTATCTGCAGCTTCCAACCTTTGGCGAATGTTGTCCCACCAGACCTCAGCTTCTCCTTCTAGCATGTGAGTGCCAAACCTCACCTTCTCACCATAACTGCACCCCATGGTCCTGAAGATCTTCTCCACCGCCTTCAGCCATTTCTGTCCAGCCTATGGATCCAATATACCCCCTTCATACGTAGGCGTCTTGTTACTTCTGAATTGATCCAGATCACAAAACTCAGCATTCCCAACAGCTGGGCCAATGTTCTCAATAGCTTGTGCCATGGCTTGCATAGCAGCAGCAAGTGCAACATTATTCCTTCCTGCCATATTAATACAACAAACACCTCAAGTTAACACACAACAACTCCTATTCTAAGGACTGACTCGACACAAAATCTGGCCGGTTGGACCGACCTGCTATGATACCAATTGTAACACCCCACTTTTCCCATTTTACAAAATAGTAGTTTAATACGAAAAATTAGAGTAAAACAAGTGGAATGCCACATTTCAACAATATTATCCAAATACAATTCTTCATAAAAAAACAACGGAAATTAATATAATTAGTTCGACTTAGGCAACACGCCAACATCAACAATAATTCCTCAAAATAACTCTTGGTTTATAAGGTTTCCAATATCATAAATCCGATACGTAACAAAAAAAAGAAAACAACAAAAGTCCCCATCCTATGTTACGTATCAGAGCATCCTAGACTTGAACAAGCAACACGACTCCATGCACTCTCAAGTACCTGGATTATCTGTACTTCCAAAGAAGCACAGACGCAACAACAATAACAAAGGGGAGAGAAACAAATTCCAACTTAAACGGTGCAATTAATATCTATAAGGTAGTTTCTCACGCACAACAAAAAATACATCAAGTTCACCATTAATCCAACAACAACAAATCCGAAAATAATCAAGCAATAACAATCAACAATGATTATGCAATGTGACTCAACACGACACAATGCATGTGGTACTGGATTTTTGTTCATTCAATCAAACAAAAATAATCACATACACCCATTCGATAATGATTATCTCAACACTCTCCATAAAGGAGTACAGATGATCGTATTCGCCCATCCGACACGATCATCCCAACAATAATTCAACAATGTATGCATGACAATGAAAAGCATACAACATGTATCATTCACCATATTATACATCCATCCGATCAATAAACAAAATAACAACACAATTCAAGGACAACAAGTCCATTATAATTTTATTTAAATAGCCTTGGTTAAACTAATTAATTAGATTACTTAACACGTGCTGCTAATATTACTCATTACTAGCCGATCAACATACTCCTTTCTAATCCTACATCACTGTAACATGGCACTTGCAATACCTGTTACTAAGTTATCTTACTGTTATTTAATTTTTCTTTCCCTAACTCATCACTAACTTCATTTATTCATCTTCTATCACCTAATTAACAAGCTCCCTCTAATTTAAATGGTACTCCTTAGTCTAATTTATACTTCTGGAAGTGATCAACCATCTCGGACCCAAGAACATAACCAAACCCACTAAGATTCATTCCCCAGGCACATGTGATAGACGTCACTGACTTGTGCCATTCTTTATTACGCATGACGTTCTTCTCAAGGGGTGTGACAGTCATCACAGACCCCAGACGCTCATCTGGATTAATCAGACAGTCGTCTCACAATCCAATGTGTTTCCTGCTTCATGTCTTCTTCCTTTCTCTCTGTAACTCCCTTACGATTCCGTTTCCATCCCATTTTACCAGACTTAGGGATACGTTTATACCAGATTTATACTCTTAATTATGTCCCCTTTTATCTAAGTTACTAATTCAATTTTTATTACCTCTTTGTATCTCTATCAGTATCGTTCCACTACATCATCAACAACAATATGCATCAAATATTCATACCACCGAACAATTACGATAATATACCGCCAATAATCCACAGAATCATGTAAACACAATCACAGATTCACAACAATAGTCATATACACAATTTTTAATCACAAATTCATCAAAACAACAGAAATTCCTATAAGGGAAGGAACCCCTCACTACCCATCATGTTAAATCACCTATTTAGAATTCCTTTCTCCTCTTACCTCGAAATCAGATGAATTTCCTGTAAAAATTCTGGTTGTGAAGATGACCTAGGTGTTCTTCCTCTTCCTAGCCTCCTTTGCTCTTCCCACAAATCCCACGACTAATTCTTTCTCACTGTCTACTTAGTCCAACTTCTCTATAAAAACTCTCACCTTCTAATTTTACAAATTCGCCCCTCATCTCTAATTAGGCCCAATAATTATTTCTAATCAAGCCTAATAATAATACTAATAATAGTAATGAAATAATGGTTAAATGTTATTATTATTATTCGCACACTCACTATTACTAAACGCACCTTGATTCTACCCGTCCCACAAGGACACACCACCGAAACAACAAAACATACGCCTTAAACAAGGCCAACAAAGCACCAAAAATACCCGACGAATAAATATTAAAATTAGGGTGTTACAACGCACGCTTAGAACAACTGCTTTGTAAACCAAACTCTGATATCTTAATATATACACAAACTCTGATTCTCAGAATCAACCACATTGATTGAAGATCAAAGGATTAATGACTCTAAACATAAATCTGTATTTTTGGCAACTCTTAAATGACGTTTATCATCATCCAAAAATAAATCAAGATGTCTCCAACGGATCATATTACTCATCTATTAAAAGGAGTCTACTTAATAATTTGTAGCTTCAACTCTTGCGCGCACAATAATATTCCAAATTCTTTTTCTTCAAATCGTGAATTAATTTTGTGTAAAATATCACAGTTGTGATAACAACTTTCTAGAAGTAATTTTAGTTACACAATTTGTAATCAAACTTGATATAACTTGAGTGACTAAGAGTTAATCAGTCGACTCAAGAAGACTTTGATAGTAGGTCATTGTGATTGTAATCCTTAATTGATTAGTGGATTAAGACCCCGTTGAGAGAGGCAAAATCACCCTGGCGGGTGGATTTGATGTAGTTTGAGTTCAAATGAACCAGGATAAATCAATTTATTTCATTGCATTATTTTTTAAAACCCCAATTCAAACCCCCCATTTCTTGTGTTTTTCGCTCTTTCAATTGGCATCATAGTGCCTGGTTCTAGGTGCTAGCACTTAACCGTGTCAGTAAAAGATCCTGAAGAAAAACACTATGGCGGAACAATTCCAGAACAACAATGAAAATCAGAATGACAAGATCAATGGCTAATCTCCAGTGTTCAACGGTGAGAACTTTGATTACTGGAAGGATGTTATAGAAAGCTTCTTTCTATCTCTGGATGGAGACCTATGGGATATGGTAACTGATGGCTACATTCATCCTGTTGGAGACGATGATCAGAAGATTGAAATAAAATATATGACAGTCCAACAGAAGAAAGAGTTCATAAATCATCACAAAGCCAGAACAATTCTTCTAAGTGCCATTTCATACACAAAGTATGAGAAGATCACAAACAGAGAATCTGCCAAACACATGTTTGACTCTATAAGGATGACGCGTGAAAGCAACACTCAAGTTAATAAGACCAAAGCCCTGGTACTTATTTAGAAGTATGAAGTGTTCAAGATGGAAGAAGATGAAACAATTTAGAAAATATTCTCAACGTTTCAAATTCTGGTTGTTGGACTAAAAGTTCTGGACAAAGGCTACTCAACAACAAATCGTGTGAAAAAGATCATAAGAAGCTTGTCAAAGGCTTGGAGGCCCATGGTCACTGCTCTAAAGCTGTCAAAGATTTTGAATGAGATATCCCTTGAAGAATTGATCAGCTCCTTGAAGAGTCACGAGATAGAACTTGAAGAAGATAAATCTCCAAAGAAAGGTAAGTACGTTGCTATTAAATCTAACAAATATTAATCTAAATCTTTTCATACAGAAGAAGAAAGCTCTAGAGGCTCATTAGAAGAAGAAGAATTATCACTCCTTTCCAGAAGGGTTCAAAAACTCTGGAAGCACAGACAAACGAAATTCAGGAATCTTAGAAGATCAAGCAATCACTCTGAATCATCTTCTGGCTATAAGAAGTCCAGAAGTAAATAAGTAGTATGCTATGAATGCAAGGAACCTGAACATTACAAGAGTGATTGTCCTAAACTTCAGAAAGAAAATCCTAAGAAGAAATTCAACATAGAGAAGAAGAAAAGTCTTATGGCTACATGGGATGACTCAAAATCTTCTGAAGCTAAATCAGAATCAGAAGATGAACATGCCAACATCGCCTTAATGGCCAACATATCAGATGATATCAACTCATCAAAATATGGATCAGATTTAAAAACAAAAGATGTATTCTCTAAACTATCTAGAACTCAACTAGAAGATAGTCTCTCAGAAATTCTTGAATAATATCAGAAACTTCAATTCAAATACAAAAACCTGAAACATGGTCTAGTATTTGAATAATGAGGAAACTAGGAAACTAAAAGCAGAAAACTCTGAGCTTAGAGAAAACATTTCAAAACTTGAAAACTCTATTGAAAAACATAAAGCTCAGAAAGAATCTGACTCAGAAGTTCCACCTAGTTCTGATAGTATCATAAAGAAGTATGATTACAGTTTTAAAAAATTTCTAGCTAAAAACATAGATAGAATCAGAATTGCCTCAATGATCTATGGAGTTAGAAAAAATGGTAGAAGAGGCATAGGATACGTTAAACCTCTAGGAGAAGCATCACAAAAATTTAAACAAGTTGATGACATGGTCATAAAATTCAACACATCTTTAAATTCTCACTTTATATATGGACACAAGCATGATTTAAAATATACGAGTGACTCATCTTGTTCTACAAATTCTATAGAGAAATCTAAACTAAATCATAATTTTGTAAGTTCTAACAAACAAGGACCCATAAAGATATGGGTAACCAAGGATAAAATTGTTTATGTTGCAGATGTCTTTAACAACAAGATTGAAACACCTATCTTGGTCCCTGAACTCTGGATGCTCGCGACACATGACGGGAAGAAAGCATATGTTCCAAAGCCTTGAGCTTAAAGTTGGAGGCTACATAGGTTTTGGAGGAAATCAGAAAGAAAAAATCATTGGCTCTGGAACCATTGGTAACATTACTTTTCCCTCTATATCTAATGTTCTGTTAGTAGAAGGATTGATGCATAATTTGTTATCAATAAGTCAATTAAGTGATAGCGGTTATGATATAATCTTTAATCAAAAGTTCTATAAAGTTGTTAGTCAGAAAGATGGAACAATCCTCTTTATTGGGAAGAGTAAAAACATCTATAAAATAAAAATTTATGAACTTAAAAGTCATAATCTGAAATGTCTTATGTCTGTTAACGATGAGCAATGGGTCTGGCACAGAAGATTGAGACATGTTAATATGAGAAGATTATCTCAGATTAACAAAATCAATCTGGTCAGAGGACTTCCTAATTTGAAGTTCAACTCAGAAGCTCTGTGTGAAGCATGTCAGAAAGGAAAATTTGCTAAACCTGCTTTCAAATCTAAAAATGTTGTTTCTTCCTTTAGACCATTAGAACTTCTGCATATTGATTTGTTTGGACCAGTGAAAACCACCTCAATCAGTGGTAAAAATTATGGATTGGTGATCGTAGATGACTATAACATATGGACATGGGTAAAGTTCCTTAGACACAAGGACAAGTCAATCGCTGTATTTCCCACCTTCTGCAAACAAGTTTAAAATGAAATAGGGTTTAGAATTGTAAAAGTCAGAAGTGATCATGGTGGAGAATTTGAAAACAAAAAATTGGAATTATTTCTTAATGAAAATGGAATCTCTCATGATTTCTCTTGTCCTAGAAGTCCTCAACAAAATGGAGTCGTAGAACGAAAGAACATAACTTTACAAGAGATGGCCAAAAACATGATCAATGAGACTAACTTGGCTAAACACTTTTAGGCAGAAGCAGTAAATATAGCGTGCTATATTCAGAATAGAATCTCTATAAGACCTATTATGGAAAAGACTCCATATGAATTGTGGAAGGACAGAAAGCCCAACATTTCGTATTTTCATCCTTTTGGATGCACTTATTTTATTCTGAATACTAATGATCCTCTGAACAAGTTTGATTCTAAGGCACAAAAATGTTTCATATTAGGATACTCTGAATGTTCAAAAGGATACAAAGTATACAATACATAAACACGAACTGTGATGGAATATATTTGTGTCAGATTTGATGATAATCTTGGTCTCGAAAAGCCAAAATATAATGAATCTCTTGCATATATAGAATTTCAAATTACAGAAACCAGAACATCTAAAGAATAACCATCTAAAGAAAAAGACAACACAATTGCCACAACAAGTTCTGAAGAACCCAGTCAGAAGAGACAATCCAGAAGCACACTGAATCATCCAGAAGATAAAATTATGGGAAAGAAAGATGATCCAATAAGAACAAGATCTTCATTAAGAAACTCCGAAGAATCTCTAATGGGATTAGTTTTGCTGATTGAACCCACTTCCATTGACGAAGCTCTCTCAGAAAATGATTGGATACTTGTAATGCAGAAAGAACTAAAACAATTCACCAGAAATGACATATGGGATCTAGTTCCTAGACCCAGAGGATTCAACATTATTAGAACAAAATGGGTCTTCAGAAACAAATTAAATGAACAAGGAGAAGTTGTCAGAAACAAAGCACGACTGGTTGCACAAGGTTATAGTCAGCAAGAGCGAATATACTATATAGAAACCTTTGCACCAGTCATAAGGTTAGAATCTATCAGACTTTTAATCTCTTTTGATGCAAATCATGACATCACTCTCTATCAGATGGATGTCAAGAATGCGTTTTTAAATGGTTACATTGATAAAGAAGTTAATGTGCATCAATCCCCTGGTTTTTAAAACACTAAACATCCATAATATGTTTATAAACTTAAAAAATAATTATATGGTTTGAAATAAGCTTCCAGAGCTTGGTATGAAAGATTAAGCAACTTTCTTTTAGAAAATAACTTTACCAGAGGGAAGGTGGACACAACTTTTTTCTGTAAAACATTTAAAAATGATATTCTGATTTGTCAAATTTACGTAGATGATATAATATGTGGATCTACTAAAAGCTCTTTGGGCAAGGAATTTGCTAAGACTATGCATGCAAAATTTGAAATGAGCCTAATCGGAGAGTTCTTTATGGGAATTCAAATTAATCAAACATCAGAAGGAATCTATATTCATCAAAGCAAATATGTTAAAGAACTTCTAAAGAAATTTGACATGTTAGAAAGTAAACCATCCAAAACCCCAATGCATCCTACATGCATTCTGGAAAAGGAAGAGTTAAGTAACAAAGAAGATTAGAAGATCTATAGAGGTATGATTGACTCTCTCCTATACTTAACTGCCTAAAGACCTGATATTCTATATAGTGTTTTCCTATATGCTAGATTCCAATCATATCCTAGAGAATCTCACTTAACAGTTGTTAAGAGAATTTTTCAGGTATCTGAAAGGTACTACTGATCTTGGCCTTTGCTATAGAAAATCCTGAGAATATAAACTTGTAGGGTACTGCGATGTTGACTTTGCTGGAGATAGAACAGAAAGAAAAATTACTTCTGGAAGTTGTCAATTTCTGGGAGACAACTTAATCTCTTGGTACAGTAAAAGACAATCTACTATTGCACTTTCAACTGCTGAAGCTGAATACATAGCAGCCGCTGGATGCAGTACTCAAATGCTCTGGATGAAGAATCAACTTGAGGACTTCAATATTTATGAGAGTAACATTCCTATCCTCTGTGATAATACTTCTGCTATCTGTCTTTCTAAAAATCCTATTTTACATTCTAGAGATAAACATATAGAAATTAAACATCATTTCATTAGGGACTATACTCAGAAGGGAATTCTATTTTTAAAATTCATAGACACAGACCAGCAATGGACTGATGTTTTTACAAAACCCCTTGCTGAAGATAGGTTTAATTTCATTCTGAAACATCTTAGTATGGAATTATGTCCAAAATGAATATGTTAATTATATACATTTAACTCTCAAAACTTCTTTTCTTTCATTATGAACTTCTGATTAATAATTCTTCTGAAGTAAGAAGGAGAATGGTATCAGAATCTATCCAGAAAGATCTGACTGTTTGTATCTGAGAACATCTCATGTTAAGGACAGAACATGCAGATCATTACATCAACGCCTATAAAAAAAGCTCCAAGTGTCTTCTGAATCTGAATACATGTTTAAACTTTGAGAAAGGACATAACATGCAGTTCATGAAATGAAAAACTGTCAAACTAAGTTCTAGGTGTCCTCTGAGGCTGAATATGTGCTCAAATTATGGGAAACTAAAACAGTTGAATTGACAAAGTTGAGGCGCTAGTCACGTTGGTAATTGTTCAAAAATCTCTTACGTCATCCCCTTTGTCAGATTTCATTAATGTTGTTAATCATTGTGTTTGTGATTTAATTTTTTCATTAATTATTTTTTTTACCGTTACAAATACTATATATATGCGTTCACCTTCACTCCACAAACAATTTTCATATTCTCACAATCGCTATCACTCTCTTCTTATCTCTTGCGTTCTCTTGCTCTCTGAATTCTGTTATCAAAACCCTCTTGTGAACATTGGCTTCATCTTCCAAGCAAGCTCAACCTTTTTCATCTTCTCAACAAACTTCTGCAAATCAAGCTTCTGAAGAAACCCATATTACTCCGGTCAGAACTCTTCTCACTCTAGTTGATAAACTAGAAGTTTTTTGTGAACTGTTTGTAGACTTTGATATCATGAAGGAAAATGGCTATGATCTCACTCCTGAAGTCAAATTTCAAGGCTGGATGAAGTACTTTGATCGTCTTATGGGTCCCGGTTTTCCTAAGCTGGTTAAAGAGTTCTGTATTTTTGCTACAACTTCAACCAACCAAGTAACATCTTATGTTATGGGAAAGAAGATCATCATCACTGAAGATCTTATTGGAAGACTCATTGAATCTGATAGCAATGGGATTAAATGCAGTGACATAGAGAAAATCTCTGACCTAAAAACAATTTCTAGAGAGATCTTTACTTTTGGGCAACATTCAAACAAGATTAAGGATCTCAATGATCGTCAGAGAATCTGGGCAAAGATAATTCTGGGTTGCATCAGCCATAGAAAACCCATAAGTTCTCTAGATTATATCAACCTTGATCAACAATATCTTCTCTACTTCATCTCAACCAACAAGAACATAAAACTTGCTCACAATATATTCAATCATATGAAGGACAACGTCAAAGAAACACGAGAATAGGAGAAAACCAAAAGAGATTGGATACCTCTGGGAAGGCTAATCTCAAATATTCTAACAGAAAAAAAACTAGTAGAACATCTGATTGAAGCTCAACAAGTTGATGATCTGGAAGAAATTGCTGGAAAACCTCTTAATGCGAAGAATCTCAAGAAAATGAAGTTCATTGACAACATCAAGAAGGACCCTGTTCTGCACTCAAGGGAAATTGTTACCACAAAGAAGATTCCTCTGAAGGATTTTCCTATGTTCTCAGCTGATACCCATCCAAAAGTCATTTTCAGATATCTGGAGGCCTGTAAATAAGATGGCACTATTCCTGAGATCAATCCAGAAGGTCTCAGAAGACCTGCTCAAAAAGTTACAATGAAGACGAAGACAAAGAAAAGGAAAGCTTCTGAAGGACCTTTTCAGAAGACACCAAATGTTTCTAAAAAGAAAGGTAACCCTTCTACTTTTATTTCTGTTATTGAGTCAGTAATAACATCATCATCTAAAACCCCTCCACCTAAAAATCCTCCTTCTGAAACTCCTTCTTCTCATATCCCCATATTTCCAAATCCTATTTCTTCTGAAGCCCCATCTTCTGTAGTCATAACTTCTGACATCCCTCAACCTTCTATCAATCTTCAACCCTCTGATAACCTTTAGCCTGAGAACCCCTCTCCCAGACCTTCTGAACATCATTCACCACAAACACTTGACGACTTTGATATTCCTATTGACCCAAATCCCCCCTCTGACCAAAACTCCACACCATTTGTTGAAGCCCATTCAAAACTTCAACAAATCCTTTCTGATATTTTTTCAGTTTCCACCTTACCTTGAAACTTCTCAACCCAACACTCTTAATCCACCTCCTACCACCACACAAACCATTCCTGGCATTAACTATCCCCTTAATTCCTCTCAACCTATGCTCATATTTGACATTCTCACACCACCAGAAGATTCACTATCTTCTTATGAATCCACTCCACCAAGATCCCCTACTTTCATCATAATTCCTGACACTCCCACCCCCACAAATGAACCAGAAGACCCTCTCAGAACTGTCATTAACATTGAAGCACTAGAAATATTAGCTTCTAATTCTAAGAAAATAGCCATACCAAAACCCAAGCCCAAACCAACTAAATAAGATGTTGGTGTTTTATTGTTGGATTTTGAAACAAAAATGAAAGATTGGGTGGATACTATGAAAAATGCTTGTGTAGATAATTTGAACCCTGCAACATCTGATCACCTTTGGACCAAATTCATAAAATGGTTTAATGTTGAGTCCAAGAAGCTAAAGGATATCTGCTATGACGTTACTCAGCAGAACTTCTGTGAAAAGCTAAATGTCTTTAAGGAAAAAGTTCTTAGCTGTTGGGAAAAGAAGACTCTTCATCTTCTGGACAATGCACCTTGGTCAGAACCTAAGGAATCCTCTCCTTCTGGACTTCAGGTCATGGTTGTTTCTGAAGACAAAAGGAAAGCTGCTGTCACGTCACCTTCTGAAACTCCTGCACCAAGCTCTGAGCAATTGGCTACTTCTGCTGAAGAAAATTCATCATCCTTTCTTGTGCTGAAAACTCTGGAAGAGTTAAAGAAAGAGAATGAAGCCATCAACATCAGACTGGACAAACAAGAAGAAACAAATACATAACTCAAGAATATGATCAGTCAGTAAGTGGAGTCTACCTTTAAGATAAAAAATCTTCTGGAAACATTGTTCACAAGACTTCCTCCTCCATAACCTTAGTTTCTGTTATTTGTTTGTTTCTGTGTTTTGTTCTTTTCTTTTCTGATTATGTGTTGTTCTGTTTATTCTGATGAATGAACTCTTATGTGTTTTGTTTACTTACACTATGTTTAATTTTTTATTTTGCTTTTTGAATAATGACAAAAAGGGGGAGAACGTAAAATATTTTGATTAATAACAGCTCACCAAGACTAAGCATCAAACATCCTAAAACTCTAATAAGTTTAATTTGATGTTAAGAAAACAGGAAACGCCTTCAACTCAGGGGGAGCTTCTCTCATAAGAACTTCCGATCAAAAACTCTGAAGAATCATTTCAAAGAAATTCATAACTCAAACAAAGTTTCTCTACTATCTTTTGTTCTTAATTAAATATCATAAAATATAAGTTTCTGGATATTATAGCTGGCATAACTGCCTCACTCACTAAACCTCACTCACTCAGTTAACTCAGGGCATGTTAACCATGGTTAAGGGCCCTATAAAGTGAGGACATCACTTCAGTTTGAGGGGTCAGCTTCATTTCATCACAAATCACCAAAATTGCAAAGTTTTTCTCTCTGAATTTTCACACTGCAATTTGGCTCGAGGAAGCTTTGTCATCACTGATCTTGCTTCAATCTCTCTCCATTCATCATCATCACCACCTCAAGCACAATCACCATGGATTGCATAGCCTGAAGCTTCAAGATCAAACATTGCACATTTTTGATCTTTATTGCATTTTGGATTCAAACTTCTCAAATTGCCACAATCTAGTTTCATTCAACCTCAATCCATCATCAACATCATCTCAAGCTCAAGATCCATGGAAGTCACATCCTGAAACATCAATAAATCAACACTGCATAACATTGATCTTCACTGCACTTTCATCAATTACTCAGGATTCATAGCTCCCAGAGTGTTTATTTCACTTCCTTTGATCAAGATCAAGAACAAGCAACCTAAGGATCCTCCTCTATGGCCTTCTAGCAACAATTTGATCTCTCTGCAACTCAGGTATGTCCTGAAATTCCACTTGCTCGAATTGCATGTTTTCCATTGGTTTTATGCTGATTGAAGCCTGATAGAGGTTATTGGATGACTGGCTAGTTGATAGGCATTGTAGATGCTTAGATTCAATTTTCCAGGTTGATCTTCTTGCCTTCGATTCATGAGATTTAGGAACCCTAAGTGAATTGTGAGGCCATATATGTGACCAGTGAAAAGAGACGAATCCATTGATGGTCTTAGTTTTCATTTTATTAGTGATCTGAGTTTGCCCTACCGGAGCATTGAACGGAGAAGATGACCGGAATTCATCTCCGGTCATCTGAATAGTGCCCTAATTTAATCCCAACTTTAAGTCATGGCCCTTGATTTTTTCTGATCCAATGGTCCAAACAGCACCAACACATTAATGATTTTGTGCCTCTCACGTGACTCAAACCCTCATCCTTGTTGACCTTGACTTCATATTCACACCCCCACGCGCATTGGTCTAGGCCCAGTCATGTTGTATCTGTTGCTCTTTGAACCCCCAAGGCCCAATGCATTGTTATTTCTTTTATTTTCCTTTTCCATTTTATTCCAATTTCGTTTCTTGTTATTAAAAATACCAAAAAGCCTTAAAAAATTCCAAATAAATTCAAAAGCACTCTTCTCAGTTTTCTCTAATTTTCCATACTTTTAGATTTTATTTTTATTCATTTTTGAAGTCAGAATTAATTCCATTTAATTGTGTCATATTTTCTTCATTTTAGACCAATCAATTTGTCCATTTTTGTTCTCCTAAACTGAAAATGATAAATCCTCCATTCTTTTTGCATTCTCTTAACAATTCATCATACTTCTTCAAAATATTTTTCTCTGGATTTTTAGGTTATGTTTAGGTCCTTTGGAGTCCACTCCTTCACATAGGTCCATATAAACCCTAATTGCATTCTAGCACTCATTTGACCATTCAAAATTAGGAGTCTTTGTGAGATTTTTTGTACATAAATCATTCTCTGGATTGTGATGTTCAATATTAAATTTCATAATTTTCCTAAGTAATTTGATAATTTTTTCAAGTTGCTTAGGCTCTAAGTCATTTTTGGTCCCTTTTATGAGCCTCCTTCAATCCATTTGAATAAGGCATTCATGCCATTGTTCTAAGGTCTTGATTCTGAGCCTTTTAGGTCATATTATAGGTCCTTAAGTGTTGAGCACACTCACTAGGTCTTTTTCTTTTGATTTTAGGGTTTTCTTGAGTCATAAGTCACCATTGTCTCCTTTTGACCTAATTTCTTCTCATCTTCCATCTTAACCCCTCAAAGTCAACTTTGTGACCATGTCATACTTGTTAAATCATTGTCATACACCTCATAAGTGTTTAATACACATTTTTAAGTGTTCACTTTAAGTATTTGGTCTTTGTGCTTCATGTATGATCATATGCCTCCTTAAAACTTCCAAGCTTCACATTTAGGTTCCTTAACCCTAATGCCATTCACTTCATGTCTCTTGTTATTAACTTTTGTGTTTAAACCACATTTTAACACTTCATCAAGCTCCTGGTTTTTATATGAGAAATTCAAATCTTCTTGATCATGTTTGATTTTATTCTAAGTATTTTCCTTCCTTGGAAGTTCAATATTTATTTCTTCTTATTTTCACACCATCCCACATAAAGTTTGAATCTCTTTCACTTGAGTCTCTTTTCTCCCATTTTGTTTTACATCTTAGGATACTTTAATTAAGTGTTAGCCCCTGGATTTTCTATTCACCTTTAATTTCACAAGTTTAGCATACCTAACCATTTAGGTTTCCTCATGTAACTTCACCTTAACTCCAATTTAGGGTTTAGCTTCCTTTTAGGGCATAGTTTGAAACTGTTCATTATTATAACTTTAAAATACTTAAGTTGGTCCTAGCTACTGAATTTTTAAGTTTACAGTTTTATGGGGTGCCTTAGGCTTAGGTATTTGTCTTAGGAGTTCATTAACACCCTCCTTAGATAGTGTGAGTTGTTTGAAAGATTTGCCATGCTATAATTGTTCTTATTTCTCTATCATGCTAACATTTGTTTTGTAGGGGGAAAGATATGGTAATCACTTCATTCCTCATCTCTTATGCATTTATTTGTCTTTGCTTTAGCACCTTGGTGTTTTGTTCATAGTTCCCCTTTTGTTCCTTAGATTCAACTTAACTTCTCTTTCTCACCTCATTCATTCTCAACGCGAACTTGCGACGACTTATCTCACATGCAAGACGGTAAACACACTCGTACTAGACGAGCCTACAACACCTGAGCATAAACATATGCAGTTCCAGCCATAAAAAACACAAACAAATAGTTCCCGCCTTAGTTAGGAGAACTACGTCGACTCTGATCCTCATTTTCCCGATGAGGTACATAGGCGGCGGGGTAGGGCCCGTTCGAGCACATTCTTTCTTTTCCCTACATTTCCCCTCTTTATTTACATTCCCTTTTCCATTTCATTTCTCATTTTAGTTCCATTTCCAGTTGGCAGTTCATTTTTTCAGCAACAGCTTATTTATCACCCTTTGAAACAAACAAGCAAGCGTGGATCCCGTCGGGTACGACAGACGATTTGGGTTCTAATACCTTCCCAGGTCGTAACCGACTCCCGAACCCAGATCTTTGGTTCATAAGACCTTGTCCTTTGCTTCTTCCTCAGGTTTGTGCAACATTACCTTTCCCATTCCTTCGGGATAAAAATGCCTGGCTGGCGACTCTACCTTTTCCGCGCTACTTTCGCGTTTGTACTAGGATGAAAATCCCGGGAGTGACAATATATATATATATATATATATATATATATATATATATATATATATATATATATATATATATATATATATATATATATATATATATATATATATATATATATATAATAGCTTCATTTATTCATTCAATGACAATAACAATTTTCCTGTTTTCTTCTTCCAACTATAATGTAAAGTTAATTGCAGTTTGTTATTGTCAGTTACATTTTTTCATGGTTTATCTACCATTAACACTTTTCGAGTCACTTTACTAACCATATCTTTCAAGAAACTAGTACAAACAATATTTTTCACCGCCTTGGATATAACTCTATTCATGAGGAGATACATAATTACATTTTTCCCTAGGTATCATAAACCAACTTGAACCCACAGATACCCATCCGAACATGTTTCGAGTTTGACGGAAAAAATCTGTTTTGATTGAATTTGAATTTACATTTGGATTTTTCCTGATTATAAAATATGAAGACGGTTTGATAATGAAGACATTAATAATCATCCCGAATCCATCTCATTAATTTGTAGTTGTATCGTCAATGCTTTTATATTTTAGTTTTTACTATTACTTGAAATGTATGATTGAATTTTTTTTCTTCTGATTTTTCATTGCTCGTTTATAATTTATTTATAATGTAATTGAATAATAAAAAACTATTTTTATTAACAAATTGATTACATTAGAGAGATAGGAGAAAGACACTAATTCATTTTCTCTCTTCTATTTTTTTCTTCATAAAACTTGTTTTGTTGTTTTCCTAGATTATTATGTTGGGGCGTTTCAGGGGATCAACGAGGGGACATTTCTATTTGGGACACACTTTTATAGGAGACACACCACATATCTAATTAAAACCTTAAAGTGATAGGTGTGTTGGTTCGTTCACTTATATAATATTCAGTCTTCCATTTTCTAATCAATGTGAGACTTCTTCCTCACGCTTGATTCTCAACGTATTAGAAAATTGTTTATAGACAATAATCTCTTAGACAATTACATAGATATATTAATATAAATATTTGTTTCCATTTTTTCTCTCTTAACTCACATTTTAAGAGAAAGAGATCTTGTATGTCCTCGGTATTATAATTTTAATAAAAATTGTTGTCAAAGTTTAGATTTAAATTAAAAAAGGTGTTGTTTTTCAATTTCAAGTATTCATCTTTAGAAAGTATAGTAAATAAAAAGTGAATTTAAAAAGTGAAGAATATAAATAACCTCATATTAGCATCTGATCCCTCCTTTTATAAGATCTCTAGAGTTATCTTGAATGACAAACCTTTAACCTTTGTTTTTTTATAAGCAATATTGATTCAAGGAGAAAAAGGGGTTCTCCGTCCCAATACAAAAGCCTATCAAAAAAGAAAAGTAAAGGGGGTAAACCCGAATACTTATAAAAACCGAATGGTAACAATCCAAACGAATAAAACAAACAACCTACCTCCTACAAAAAATAAAGAGGGTGGTACATCCAATCATATAGAGAACAAGTCTTACGTCCTATAGTCAACCACCTCTAAGCAGTAATAACTATATGAAGAAAAACATCTTCGACAATATAAGTAGCTTCCTTAAAAATAATAATATTCCTCAAATTCCATATACCCCAAACAGTAACAAACCAAGTAAAACACTTTATATCCTCCTTAATGGAATCCGACATAATCAAGAACCACCGAAGTGCATGTTTAGTTAAGGAATCCTCATGGAACAAAGATAAATCGAGCCAATGGTAAATCTTCCTCCAAACCAAAATAGTAAAAGAGCAAGAAAAGAAAAGATGAAAAGAAACCTCTTCTTCTTGATGACAAAAAGGACACACTTTGTCCGAATCTTGGATAATAATCCCGCAGATGCCTTAGTTGGTTCTAGTCGGTAACCTATCCAAAGCGAGCTTCCAAGAAAAAATTTAGATTTCATAGGCAATTTGGTCTTCCAAACAACTTGCAAAAATAAACCAATCTCTTCCGATAAATGACTTGTACTATCCGACTCATTGATAATGGAATACACAAACTTAACCGAAAAAATATGCGAATGATCTGGTCTCCAAGCTCAAGAATCAACAATCCCTTGCTGCGGCTGGAAAGCGGAAACAAAGTTTGAAAAATTCTGCAACGTTCCTGCTGCTAGAATGGTATCATCCAAGCCAAGTCTTGAAAAATCCCATGACCATCCGTTGCTATCCCAAAAGCCCAATTCAGCCACATTGCAGGAGTTATTCAGCGCAGCCTGAAACACATCCGGGAAGGCCAAATACAATGCCAAATTCCCGCACCAGTCAGATTTCCAAAACGAAACATGAATGCCAGAACCAAGGGACGGCGTGACAATATTACTGAATGATGTTTCCGCATTCAGCATTTTAGTCTTCAGTAAGTCCCTCATCCACAAAGAAGTTTTAGAGGGAAATGGAGCCTCAACATAGTCCATCACCCACTTACTCAAGCTACCATATCTTCCTATCATGAAGTTCCTCCAAATCTCCTTACCATCTTTAATAAATTTCTAGAGCCATTTGGATAAAAAGCTTTATTGAAATTTCCGACGTGTTTGACCCCTAGACAACCTTTAAATTTATCCATATAAACATCACTCCATTTTACCCAAGATATGGATGATTTGTCCTTTGAACCTGACCAAAGGAATCTACGTTGAATAACAATAACCGATTTCACAATTTTCTCTAGAGCTTTAAAGAAGGAGAAGAAATGAATAGGTATATTAGCAAGAACTGAGTTGATAAGCGTAACACGACCTCCCATTGAAAGATTTCTACCAATCCAAGAATTTAACCGACCCTTGAGGCTACTAATGATCGAATTCCAAAAGGGGATTTTTCTATGATTTCCACCAATAGTCAGACCAAGGAATTTACACAGAAGAACACTAGACTTACAGTGAAGAAATGTTTCAGCAGCATCCAAAAAACCTTCCTCAAAACCTACCCCGAATAGACGACTCTTTGAAAAATTAATTTTCAAACCAGACACCATTTAGAACCCGCGAAGGATGGAGTTAATAGCCCACAGATCAGAGAAGTCACCATTGCAAAATAGAAGCGTGTCGTCCACAAATTGAAGGAGTTGAGTAGAAGATCCTTCAAAATGAGAAAAACGGGGAAACATATCAATATCAAAAGCTCTTCGGACCAAGACAACCAACATATCAGCAACAAAAACATATAAAAATGGGGCTAACGGGTCCCCTTGCTTCAACCCCCTCGAAGCCGCAAAATCTCTTGTTAGGCTCCCGTTAATAAGGACTGAAATGTGACTAGCGCAAACAATGCCTTTAATTCATTTAATCCAGTTAGGGCCAAAATTCATAGAGGAAAGAATTTGGATTAGAAATTCCCAATCGACGCAGTCGTACACTTGCGCGAAATCAACCTTGAAAAGGAGACACTTTTTCTTTTCTCTTTTCGCAAAATCAATAATCACATTGGCTAGGAGGACTCCGTCCAAGAGGTTTCTACCTGGGATGAAGGCAGATTGGGAGTAAGAGATTAAACCGTCAATAACAGTCGCACGCCTTTTAGGCATAAGCTTGGAAATCACTTTAGAAACACATCTAACTAGAGTGATCGGCCAAAAATCCCCAAAGGATAATGGACTATCCACTTTAGGTATAAGAGCCAAAAAGGAAGAAGAAAAAGCCTTCAGCAGATTTCCATATGACGAGAAATGCAAGACACAATTGATAAAGTCTTGTCCAATAAAATCCCAGCTTTTTATAAAGAAACAAAAAGAAAAACCATCCAGACCTGATGATTTTGACGAATCACAATCAAACACGACATAACGAATTTCCTTCAGAGAAAACTTCAAATCCAACAGTCTACTGTCTCCAGGGCTCAATTTATTAACATAGCTCATGTCCATTCACATTTTAATAGTAGGAACCCTCTTGTATTTTTCTTTGAAAATTCATAAGCATCTTCCTTAATAGCATCCATGTCTTCTATCAAATTATGATCTAAGCCAATAACAAATATTGTATTAACTCTGATTCTTTGTTTAAGAGACGGGTGAAAATACCGAGAATTAATATCACCCCCTTTAGCGATTTAATTCTGGATTTTTGATAAATCATGCTATCCTTGTTCCTAAGGTTACTCCAGAACTTATCCTGAGCCTGTAATCTTGATTTACGGAATTCCTCCGGAAGTTCCTGAGAACCGTTTTCCAATTCCATATCAAGCCCGTTGAGAATGTCAACTTGGTTCTCTATATTAAAATCAAGCCATCCGAAAACCTTTGAATTCCAATCCTTTAAACAACCTTTCAAAGCCATAAGTTTTTGTTTGAACACATATGTAGGCGAGCCTTGAAAATTCAACGAGTTCCAAGCTTCTTTTGCAAATGACATGAAGTCCTTATGAAGAAGCCAACTATTGAAAAATCTGAACAGCTTAGGACCCGAATTGATGTTGCAAGATCTTATCCAAAGAGGATAGTGGTCAAATATATCTCGTTTACCGACCAATTGCGCTTTGAATTCCCATTTATCAATCAAAAACTCATCAATAAGAATCCTATCAAGTTTACTACAATTTAATCCGTTCGAATTGAACCAAGTGAACCTCTTTCTCACAAATGGCAGGTCAACCAAACCCAATTCCAAAATGAAGGAATTGAATTCATTGCAGTCTCTACCAGAGTTTACACCTCTTCCTTTTCTCTCATCAAATGATCAAACCGAGTTGAAGTCTCCTTCCACAATCCATCTACCCTCTGGCCGAGATAACTTAAAATCCAAAATTTCAGTCCATAACCTCCTTCTGTCTCTAAGGCTGCAAGGCGAATAAAAATTAATTACAATTTTTTTTCCTGATTCCATAGGAAACTGGAACAAAGAAATCCACTGCCTTTGAAAGAATAAACGGGAGAAAATAAATCTTTCCTCCAAATCGTCAAAATACCACCAGAGGCACCAACTGATCCGCAAGCCGACCAACCAACTCCACTTTTACCCCACATACTGATAACCTTACCCTATTCCATAAATTCAATTTTAGTTTCTTAAAGAAGAACCAAGTCTGCCTTGCCTTCCTGAAGAATCTTACGAATACGATTTCTTTTAGAAGTCAGACCACACCCGCGAACATTGAATGAAACAATGATCACAATCCCTTATTTTCAACATCCTTCCCATGGACAAAGTTCTTCCCATATCTGTCTTCTAGCTTCTTAACCATACTTTCAAAATCATCCTCTTCAGCCTCAACATCAATACCCAGTAATTGGACATTATTCCAAATCTTGCCAGAAACCCCATCCAAACCTTCCTTGAATTGCATATTGCATCTGATAATATCGGAATCGTCAACTGAAAAACTGAAGGAATCCTGTGGCCCATCAACGTTAGCTTCACCTTCATTTATGGCAGGAAACCCAGTTTAGAAGGAGTTAGAGGAAGCAACTCCCTTGCCCTTAGATCTAGTAATAGGGGAAACATAAGTAGATTTAATTAAGGTAGAATAAAAAGAAGGCGAAAACGTGATTTGAATATTATCGTAGAATAAAGAAAGAGGCTTCTTGGACTTTTTCGGTTTAACTCCTGATACATGGCCACCCGAAACCAAAACCAAATGGCTGATAGGGTATGAAATAGTAGTAGAAGGACCAACAACATCCACGTTAGACCCAACAACACACACATGATTCGTTGGGACAAAACCACCACCCGAATGATCGCAGAAACCAAACAAGTTTGGGTTACCATCAAGACTTTCCAAATCACGTGAAACCCTCCCTCTAGAATTCTGACTGTTATCTACATTTACCTTAAAGGCCCCTTCTACATCAGCACAAAAAGCTGTTTTGAATATAGGACTGTCAAAACTTGCTCCAAGAGCTTCACTAACATGTTAACAAGCAAAAGAATCATCACTCCCTAGATCTTCATCTGTCTCCTCTGCAGAAGTAGAATTGCACTCCTCCCTAGGTTGTTCAGACTTAGACTTGTCACACTCATCACCTTCTTCGTTAAAATCCGAAGAATCATAGGATGATCCATCAGTACTTCCAACAACGAAATCAAGGAATCCTGGGCTTGGATTAACCTCATTCACAAAGACTTGGTACACGAAACCATTGACCTCAAGATCCAGATTTTTGCACACCTGTAGCGGTAAAAACATGAGTATAAGTTATTGGTTAACTTAACTCAAAGTAAACAGAGTCGCCACCGCGCTTTTATTTTATTCCAAAAGGAAAAGGAAAAAAGAGCGAATAAATCCTAATAAATTTAAAAGCAAAAAGCTAAAGAAACACAATAGAGAAACATGTAAGGAGATAGGTTACACAATGGGAAGGTTTTACACACCCAAAATGTCCGTGGTACTCCACGGGAGCCCTTTGAAAGATTTACGGCTTTTGGTTTGAAAATGGTTTGTAAAATGTGAGTGGAAGGATGAAAAAAGAATTATTTTTTTTAATATTTTTCTGTTTGGAGAGGTTTACCACCTCATGCCTACGTACCCACAAAGTGCAATTCGAGATCAAAACCCCGTAGTTCGTGGTACAAATAATGAAAAGGGTGGGTTATGATTAATTTTATTAAGTGAAGAGAATTTGTCATCTTCAAGTGGATGGCCAAACAAACTACCATGAGAATGAAGGCATGAACTCATACATCATTATGGGGAGGGCGCCAACTCGGATAAAATCGACGAGTATGCCACTAAACCCCCACGAATGACAAGAGACTCAATTACATCAAACTACTGAGAGACTTGCACCCGACTAAAGAATAATGACTCATAATCGACATTTTTTAAAGAAAGCAAACAAAAGTGCACAAAGGCACAAAACAATTTGAATGAGTTTGGTTCTTTTTATTTTTTGAATTAAAGTCAAAATGATTAAATTCATTAATTTTAAAAGAAAAGAAAAAGAGCAAAAGTCACTTGACAAAAGTCAAGGTTTTTGTTTATTAGAGAGATGATGATTTAAAAAAAAAAGGAATCCTTTGAAAAAGGGAGAAGATTTTGAAGATTAAAGAAAGGGAGGAGATGAAGGAACTATCCTAAAAAAGAAAATAAGGAGATGAAGGAAGAAAGATCTAACCAAACTTGATGATACTTTCAATTTTGTGCATAAGAGTTCCATCCTTATAAGCTAGCAAATGGCCAAATAAAGGCAAGTTCCAATCTTCATGAAGGTCAAGGCAAAGGAAAAAGTATCATAAAATCTAAGTACAAAACTTCCATTCCAATGCCAAGGATAGTAACCATTAGTCCACAAATTAAGATCACAAGTTTTTTAGAAGTTTAATCCTTTATTAATGTTTTATGTCCAAATGGACAAAAAGAAAATCCACACCAACAAAATAAGGATAATAAACATAAACATGATAATGGATGAATAAAGCATAATAAAGCAAAAGCAATAAAAGGTGCAAGAAATAATAAAAAAACAATTAAAGTGCAAAAATCTAAAATATTAGTAATAGTAATAGTATAATAATAATATTTATATAATAATAAAGGTATGATGAACTTAATCAACCACAACCAAAAGTGTAACCAAAATCGAAAGGCAACCGGATCCGCTTAGTATCTTACACTATAGTGATTGATTAAGGCAAATAGAATCGAATTCAATGAAGTTTGAAAGAAGATTGGGAGGCCCAAAGCAACTACACATCAAACATTCATAAGTCTCGATTCTTAATGCAAAAATAACCAAACGCTTTGGGATTACGCGACCAACAAGAGGTCCGGTCCACGAAAGTGCAAGTATCCAATTAGATTTTATACCAAATTCGGGACAAGTTTAGATCTATGTTAAGCAATCGCCGAGTAATTTACGAAGTAATTACACTACAAATGAGGCCGGCCACCACCAATTAAGGTGGAAAATATTTGTGCAAATACATGTTAGAGAAATGATATAATGGATCATCCTCCGACAACATGTCACACGAAAAGAAAAAAATGGTAACGGTCTGATCTTAATCGAGATTTCACATTGAATTATCGAATGCAACCTATCACGATCCCAAAGTATGGAGAATGATTCAAATGATCATTCATCCATAGATTTGAAATAATGAAGATTAAACATCTTCGAAAACCAATAATCTTCGAATCGGAGATCTCATCGACCAAAAAATAAAAGGATATGAATAAGAAAATATGGATCTAAAATAGAATCCATAAAGAAAAACAAAAAACAAAATAAAATTCCAAAAGAAACAAAATGAAGTACTAAAATAATTTTTTAAAGATTTTTAGAAAAAAAACTACTTAAGGAAAAGGAAATTGGTAAACAATTTTAAAAATAAAAAGAAAGTAGAAATTAAAAAAAGAAATAAAAAGAAATAGAAAAATGAAGCCAAGGAGAGAGTGTGGCGCAAATTTTGTGGTGTGAAAAGAAACAAACCAAGATCCAAATGGATCAGCCCAAAACCAACTCATTAAACCAAAAATAATAAAATAAATTATAAAATAAAACGAAAAAAGGAAAGAAAAAGGAGTCGATCTTCTTCTTCATATACACTGTGTGTCGTCCTTACCTTCTTCGTGAAAACAAACTGTCGCGACAAAACTTCTCACAAAGCAACCGAACAAAAAATCGCCCTTCTTCTTCTTATTTTCAATTATGGATCCGAATTGCTATTGATGAATTATGGTGGATGATGAGTGAGGAATGTTGAGGATAGATTTAGAGTTTGCAGGTTCTTGGAATGAATGTAATGTGTTTACAGATCGAAACAGTTTAGAAGGAATTTGGTTTAAACTTTGTGATGAATCAGTAGCGAATTGAAGGAGATAAATATCGAAACTTGATTTGGAATTTGATTTGACAGAGTAATTTTTGCTATTCAAGCTTGCCAAAGGATTGAAGGAGGTGTTCAATTTATAGGAGAATGAGTGAATTGAATTTGAAATCTTTCATTTGCGTTTTGATAGTTTCCGAGCGTTTCACAGGGTCATGAGGATTATGTGATGAAGCTTGCGTTTTGCTGTGTTTTACTTGATTTCATATGCGTTTTAGGTCCTGAAAATGTCGTGTGCAACTGTGTTTTCCAATTTTTTTTCTCGCGCGTTTTGCTGTGTTGGTGAATGCATGACTACCGCTCGTGCGTTTCTGGTGTTGTGTAGTCGTTTTAATTTGTTTTCCTTGCGTTTCAGTCCATAGTGTTGCACCCCAAAATTTGCCCTCACCTAGACCAGACATTGTGTACTAAGGTATTCCAAGAGGTTCACAAGGTTCACAAGGTTCACAAGGTATCTCAAGAGTTTCACAAAGTTCACAATTAGTCAGAAAGTTTGACAATCCCCTCAGACAAAGCATCCTCCTAAACAATGCATCCTAAACTAGGGTTTTGGATTTCATCAGGATAAATGGACTTCCAAGGCTTCAAGTGAGCTTCATAGCATCCTATATGTCTTCAAGAATCCCTATGTCAAGTTTCAAGGCTTTCCCAAAAGGTTTGCTCAGTCAGATGATCATATATGCAAAAATCATTCAAAGCAGTTAAAAAGTCAAACTGAGGTCAACTGTGGTCAAACCAAAGTCAAACTTCATGATTTTTTTCCAACATCAAGTATATGAAGTAAAATTCATCATTTGATCAAGGGTTGATCATGATTCATCAAAGAGATTTCAGATCATCAAGAATCAGGAGTTTCTAAATTAGGGTTTTCATAGGAAAAGTCAACTGAACTTTGACCAGCCATAACTTTCACATGCTTCATCAAAATTTTTCCATTCAAAGCTCATTTTGAAGGAAATTGAATTCTCTACAACTTTGTGACTCACAAGCCAAGCCCAAAAATGCTTCATTTGGAAGGTATGAGCTAAGCCATTATAGGTCATTTAAAAAGTCAACAAAAAGTCAACATCTTCCAAAGGGCATAATTTGAAAATGGTAAAGGATATGGACATGAGACCAAAGAGGTTGGTTAGAGGACTCTCTAAGATTCCTAAAATGTCCATGAACACATTCATAGCATTAAAATTGAGGGATTTGTGCCTTTGCAAAGTTGGGAAATTTTTGAGAGGTTTATTGAGCAAATGGGGTCTTAGAACCAATTCTTTCCACATGGGCTTGCAATTTTATGACCCAATCTCTACCATGACATCATGCACGAATCAAATATCATTTATTCAGATTTTTATTAGTTTATTTTTATTTATTTTGATTTTATCCATTAAAAATCAATTTAAATCAAAATAAAATATGAAAAACTCAATATTTGATATGATTCTCATTCTAGAAGCTCTTAAAGGTTATTCAAAACTGATTGGTATCATTTAAATTCGTGCTCAACCAAATTAGAAAGGATTTATAAGATTTTTGGGAATATTTGAAAGTGGTGAAACTTCATGATCAAGCAACCACAAAATTC
The DNA here is from genome assembly GCA_963966055.1 of Lathyrus aphaca. Classification (NCBI taxonomy): domain Eukaryota; kingdom Viridiplantae; phylum Streptophyta; class Magnoliopsida; order Fabales; family Fabaceae; genus Lathyrus; species Lathyrus aphaca. The sequence goes on along the minus strand of OZ014522.1, from coordinate 404,035,321 downwards.
AGAGCTCAAGGGACGAAATTCACATCACTATAAGTTCACAAACCTATTACAAGCTCAAGGGACGAAATTCAGAGCCTCCAAGAACATCACTCAACTTCAAAATTTCATACAAAAAGTCACATTCGGATTTTTAATTGCAGGCCATATCAAGAAGTTTTGAAGGTTGCAATACATTCCTGGATGTTCATTGAATCTATTTGCATCATTTGCAGCATCCAAATCATCACTATTTGCATAAACCGAACCACACTTGTTCATGTTTTATTTTTTTCCGATTTTGATTGTTTGTGTGTTGTTGATGAATTCTAACCATATATTCTTGTTAGTAATGATGTTTAGATTTTATCTGGGCAAAGAGATTGAAGAACCATGACCTGAATTGAAAACTGCCATTGTTAGGGTTAGAGCTCTCAAATTAGGGGTTCACGATTTATCTAATATAAATGAATAATGAAACCATGGTTGGACTGTATACATTGCAAGGATCATGTCTGTGTGTTTAATTTGATGAAATTTTGTGTATTATGAAAGATCCAATTTTCACAGGTTCTTGAAATTCAAAATTCGTAGGAATAGTTGTAGGTATATTTGCATGAAAATTCGCAGGAAAGAGGAAGAAGATGAAGTCAGCTGGCGCCAAAGCTGAATTTCAAAATTGAGACTTAATATTTTATTGATTTGTTTCTATATTGTTTCAACAAATGCTGCTTGGCCCAGTGGTGTTGGCGTGTGCGTGTGATGGCTGTGACCTGTGTTCGATCCTTGGTGACACCATATTTTGTTCAATTTTTCAATTATTCAATTAACTTAATATATTATCATTGTTTGTTGCTTAGCTTGCAGACGCGCCTCGTGTGGCTCAGTTGGTTGAAGTGTTTGGTTGTTGTTGTGATGATCATGGGTTCGAATCTGGCCACAGGCCATTTTGATTTTAAATTTCATTTATTTTGCAGGTTTTACAATATGATGGATGCATTGTACATAGCTTACACCAGCGCATGCTGGCTCAGCTGGTTTTGTATGTGGTTGATTGAGGTAAGGGACCTGGGTTCAAATCCCAGGTCCTATCTGTTTAGGGTTTTTTCATATTTTCCTTATTTTTGCTATTTTCTTATTTTTGATTTAAATTAATATAATTAAAATAATTTCTAAAATAATAACCAATAATATTTTCATAAAACTTTATATTTTCTAAAAAACTCATAAATTATTTTTTTAATGTTATTTATTTTGTATTAATTTTATAATATGTTTATATATAGTTATTATATTTTTTGTAAATAAATTAATAATGTATTTTAATTATAATTAACAACCCTAATTTTCTTAATTTAAATACTAACCCTAATTTTTTTCTTAACCCTAATTTTCTTCTAACCCTAAAAAATTAACTTAATTTTTCTAAACCCTAATTATCAATCTTAGTTTTTATTAATATGTAAATAATTTGTTATTTGTTCATTATTACTAAATTTATTTTCTTAATTAACTTCTAAAAATGTTCTAATATTAATTTTTCTTTTTAAATTCTTATTTCCTTTATTTATTATTCTAACCATTATTTTTATTATTTTATCATTACTAATATTTGATTATTGTTTATTTATTATTCTTATTATATTTATTATTATCATTATTATTTTTTATTATTATGTCACTGCTAAAGCCATGTAATATTTGTAGGTTTACTTTATATCGTTATTTTATTTTTGTAAATATTTTACTGTATGGTTAGTAATCTTAGGGTGTGTATAACTTATATGTAATTAAATTGAACTTAGAAAATTAATTTAAATAAGATAAATACATGAATATAAACACTCACACATATAAGTCAATCTTTGATCGCCATCTTGCACTTCCTAAGTTATCCCTCTTGGTTGGCTTAAATATGGTCAAGTCCCTCGAATATAGGGGTGTCTTAAGCAAAGTCCATTCATAAAAATCATCAAGTCCCTACAGTTTAAAAGATCAAGTCCCTTCGAGGTTGCCTACAGAATAATGATCTTGTCCATTCGAATAAATGATGATATTCCCTACGAATTGCTAAAGACACCCTTACCTGTTGCCTTCTATGACCATACGATGACCCTATGTTTGTCCCTTAATACACATCCAAGGTAATGACTACCTATTCCTTAATAATAGAGATAGTCTTACCATTGAAAGAACATACGAGAACATGAAAGACTTAATCTAGGGTAGGTACCTCATAGTTACTTGCTCACACTTTTCAAACTTACTTTTACACCTCACTATTTCTAAACTAGGCTTTGTATACACCCATACGAGGGTCATTACCAAGTACTTAAAGAAAGTTTTCTAATCACACACTACACTCTTGCAAACAAACAAAGTGAGCTAAGTAACTAAGAGCCCATGGATAACCATGGATAACCATGGATATAAAGGGTGCTAACACCTTCCCTTTGTATAACCTGTTAGATACTGTGGCTAGTGATCTAGAGGGGGGATGAATGGATAACCTCCTTGTTTACAAGGATTTAAAATATTTTTCAGAGTTTTCAAAGATTAACAGAAACAACGGTCCCAAATATACTAGCGTCTATTCTGGACCAGCCACTAGAAGACCAGACATGTGATAACGTGCTGGATTTACAATTGAGATGATAAAGGTTTAAACACACAAGCTGTAAAACAGTTGAATGCACCTATCACAAAATCTATTTCCAATGAATAAAAAACGATTAAAAACGTAAATAGAGATGGAGAAGGAATACAATACGCAGAGATTTGGTAAGGAAGTTCCCCACGTTCGTCCTCGCGTGTGGGTACGTCTCCCTCCCAATTTCAAACCGAAATTGAGAACTTTTATATCAATATTGCTGAAATTGTCATTAATAAGGTTGCTATACAAACACCAAAAATCTATACACCTAGATCTTCCTATTGTATCAACCTTCACTTGATCTGAGCCAAATCATGATTCCCTGCAAGTAATACAAACAATTCACCGGTTCCACGATCTATTTGCGAAATCTCCCAATTTCCAAATCTTACGTTGCGGCTGAATCTGTCTTGTAAACATGACTAACAAACCCTCAAGAACACGCCCGTTCTTGAAGGAAAACCCATCTGGTTTTTCCTTGAAACCTTTTATCACTCTTCAACTCAGCTGGATCTCCGATCGTACCACTGAACGTTATCTCATAAACCTTCAATTCACAGAACAACACTTAATTCCTTGTTGATGTTCTTGAATTAAGGTATTTGAGAAGATGATGAAGATAAATTTGATTCTAGGTTTTAATCCTGCTCAACATTGAATTGTTCACACTCAAAATTCCTTTTCTTGATGTGTTCTTCAATGATCCTTGACTTTGAAATTCGTATGCAATTTCTGTGTATCTTTGCTGCACTAACAGAAACAACAACATATACTATGCAGATTCTGTTAGAAGTAAAAACAGAAAAATGAATCGATTCAAGATACGAATGAATCGATGCATAATGGTATTTATACTGTTATGTATCAATACATATTATCATGAATCGATACATACTGAACAGATGAACAAAAAACAGAGAAATAAACAAACAATGAATCGATGCATGTTTGTATGTGTCGATTCATAGAAGAAATTCCAGAACCATTCTTACAACATGAATCGATGCATGATAGAATGAATCGATTCATTTTGCGAATTTCCAGAATCATTTCTACAGCATGAATCGATGCATGATGGAATGAATCGATTCATTTTGCGTATTTTCAGAAAAACAAAGACATTATTAAAAATGAGACAAGAGATATAAAGGCTAGCATTTTGTCTTAATATGAAGCATATAATAAAAGCACAAACACCTAAAATTTATAATTATACAAAACTAGAGTTGCTCACAAACTCCCCCTTTTTGATGATGACAAATTTTTTTTTGAAGTGTGAGAATCACTCCCCCTGAGTTTGTGCATGCCTGTCATTTTTCACACTCGCCTTTCTCCCCCTTTTTCAACATCAAGAAAGAATGCATAGGTGAAGCAAAAAATCAGCAATACCAAGATATATAAGCAGAATTCACTCACAAAGAATGAAACATAAAGGGCAAACAAATTAGTCGAAAGCAGCAAACAAGCATAGGCATTGAAATAGTTAATTCGAGTTGCGAATTACAGAAACAAACCAAACTCATACAATGTTTAAACAGAAAAAAAAATGAAACTTAAGCAAGAAACAATGATGTGATGCAAAATGAAATGCAACTTCAATGAGGAAAGTGGCCACCACAAGACTCCGCATCATCTCTATCGGGGTCTCGGAAACTTGGAGGAGGAGGTGGATGAGGCATTTCATCAGGATTCTGCCCCATGAAGGCGTAACGCCTGAACTGTCTCTAAACCTCTGTGCTTTGAAATCTTTCCATAATCCCCGGATGCGAACGACAATCATCCATGAAACCGGACATCTCATTGTAGAAAACTTGATGCCACTTAACCAAGTCGGTATGTCATGAGTGCTGATTATGATACATCCTTGTGTGTTCATCATGCCATTCTTGGTGCTCTTTATGCCATTCCGTTTGTTGGACATGCCACGCACGGGCTTCTTCATGCCGGGCATTGTTTGCAATTTCCATCTGCTCAAACATTTGAGTAAGATATGTAGGAGCAGTAGCAGATGAAGTCGGTGGAGCCGATGAAGGAGCCGGTTCATAGTTTGTAGGAGACCACCTTTGTGGTACCCACTCACCCCAACCAGTGTTGGCATTTGCATCAGGAGGATTTTCTACATCCTCCATATCTTCATCCCTTTGTTCTTCAACATAAATATGTTCAGAAGGAATATCAAAGTTGTAGATTCGGGTTCTAGTGTTGCGTTCAAAGAAGTAATAGCAGCGAAGCTCGATGTCCCACCTATAACCCATATGAGAGAGAGTGGCATTGTTGAATTCTTGAACACTAGAAGAAGATAAGAGAGGCACAGGAGGGAAAACCACTTTCCAAAACTTAAGGATCCGCATAATCTGGGAGGCATATGCAAGAGTGATGTTCTTTGAGCTATTCCGCGTAAGAAAGATACGCTTTACAAAGTAATTGGGCCAGTTTAATGGTATCTTCTTCTGCAGAATATACAATAGATGGATGTCCGGCTTATCCAATCGAGAGTGCCCACCGGACCTTGGACGCAAGATATGTGAAAGAATCCAATGCAGAATTCTTGGAACGCTTTTAATCATACCAGAAGTCAGAGGCTCATCATCACCAAGAGGTCTTTCTAAATTTGAAATGGATGCACAATATGTCTTCAGATTAAACTGTGTTTCAAAGTTCTGATCATGCCATATCTGCAACTCAGGCAACAGAGATGGCAGTTTGAACACTTTGGGCCAATCATCAGCCTTAAAACGGTAAGTTCTGGTTCCAATAGAACACTTGAACATGTAACCTTTACCAGTTTTCACACCAGCATAAAACGCACGTATAAAGTCCTCATGGTAATCATCATTAGCAGTTAAAAAGGCCCCCAGATTTTGTGCATCGATTAAATCAACAACTTCTTCTAAACAAAGAGTACGTACATCACTAGTATTGAAAACATGTGGTTTCATGACTAACCTCGTCTTAAAAGAAACCTCAAATTCTTCAACAATGGCAGGATGAAGAATGGAAGCCCCAGATGGAGGAATTTCTGGAACAGAAGGAGCTTGATGGGAAGACTCAATAGGTTCTTTGCCTTTATGTTTTCCTTTTTCTCTAGGAAGCATGACTCTTGGAGGCATAATGATGAGATTAGGGTTTTGAGAGAAGAGGGGTTTTATGGCAGTTAGGATTTAGAAACGAAAATGATGCAAATGGGATGATGAGGAAGACAAAATGGAGTTTTATAACTGATGGACATGTCATAGTAGTTGCTGATGTGTCGATTCATAAGAAATAAACTGAATTTAAAACAGTATGCGTCGATTCATGACCTTATGAATCGATTCATTTGACGATTTTTTTTTGAAATTCAGGTTTCTATGTATCGATACAAACCACGAATGTATCGATACATATTGTAACTATTTTGACAGATTTAAAAGAAAATGAACATGAATCGATTCAATATGGCTGTGATCGATTCATAATGCGAAATATTTGAAATTCAAGTGGCTATGTATCGATACAACCCACGAATGTATCGATTCATACTGTAACAATTTTGAGAGAATTAAAATAAAGTGAACTTGAATCGATACAAGATGGTTGGGATCGATACATATTGTAATAATTTTTCCAGTGATAAAAGAAATTTAGCATGAATTTGACACAGAAATGAATATGCAAAACAAACATTATGCAAAATGCAGAATGAATCATAACATTGTATGGATGCTTAAGAATACTTTACAAACAAAATATCAACGCTCAAACATTCATATGTAAAGAAGTACATGTAATCGAGAAATAATTGCTCAAACATACATTGATCACGCAATATCAACAAAGTGAAGAGAGGAACAATATTACCTCCGTCGTAGTAATCTCATGAGGTACGAGTGAAGTCTATATTCAGAACTTAGTAAACACGATGATATAAATATAAACTAAATCAAACAAAATTAAGACACCAATGCAGAGAGATCAAGAATCCCTAATTCGTGACGAATGTTGAAGAATGGTTCAGTTGCCAAAGGTTTTGTGAAAATGTCAGCAAGTTGATTTTTAGTATCAACATGCTCAAAAACAACATCTCCTTTTTCAACATGATCGCGAAGGAAGTGATGTCTAATCTCAATATGTTTGGTGCGTGAGTGTAAAACAGGATTCTTAGTGAGATTAATGGCACTAGTGTTGTCACACTTAATTGGAATGCGTTTAAGTTCAATGTCAAAATCTTGTAGTTGTTGTCTTAGCCACAAAATTTAAGCGCAACAGCTACCGGCTGCAACATACTCAGCCTCTGCAGTAGACAAAGCTACGGATACTTGCTTTTTACTATGCCAACTTATTAAAGAATTTGAAAACAGATGACATGTACCACTAGTGCTTTTCCTATCTGATTTGCAGCCAACAAAATCAGAATCAGAGTAACCTACTAAGCTGCAATCACTCCCTTTGGAATACTAAAGCCCATATTTAGGTGTTCCATTAAGATACCTAAATATACGCTTGACTGATTTTAAGTGAGATTCCTTAGGATTTGATTGATATCGTGCACACATACACACACTAAACATGATGTCTGGTCTAGAAGCAGTAAGATACAAGAGAGACCCAATCATACCTCTATACCTTTTGACATCAACACACTTACCATGTTCATCTTTGTCCAAGTTTCCGTTGGTAGGCATGGGAGTGTCAATTGATTTTGAATTATTCATTCCAAAACGCTTGAGCAGCTCTCTGCAGTATTTTGTTTGACATACTGCTGTACCTTCATCGAGTTGCTTTATTTGGAGGCCTAAGAAGTAGTTCAACTCCCCCATGAGACTCATCTCAAACTCACCCTGTATAACATTTGAAAATTCTTCGACCAAGTGTATGTTAGTTGAACCAAAAATTATATCGTCTACATAAACTTGAACTAAAAGAATGTGCTTTCCTTTGTGTTTAATGAAGAGTGTATTATCCACTTTACCTCTAGAATATCCATGATCAAGTAGAAATTTGCTAAGTCTTTCGTACCACACACAGGGTGCTTACTTAAGACTATATAAAGCACGCTTTAATTTGTAAACATGATCTAGATATTCAGAATTTTCAAAACCGGGAGGTTGTGAAACATATACTTCTTCATTTATGACACCATTTAAAAACGCACTCTTTACGTCCATTTGGTAAAGCTTGAAATTCATAGAACACGCATAAGCAAGCAAAAGACGTATAGCTTCAAGGCGAGCCACTGGAGCATAAGTCTCCTCATAATCTATGCCCTCCTCTTGGTTATACCCTTGTGCTACCAAGCGTGCCTTGTTTCTAGTTATCACTCCGCTTTCATCAAGTTTAATCCTAAACACCCATTTAGTACCTATGATATGATGATCTCGCGGACGAGGGACAAGTTCCCAAATGTCATTTCTTTTAAATTGATTAAGCTCTTCTTGCATGGCCATTAGCCAAAATTCATCAATCAAGGCCTCTTTAGCATTTTTAGGTTCCACTTGTGATACAAAAGCGAAGTGAGAACAAAAGTTACTTATCTTAGAACGAGTCAACACTCCCTTAGAAATATCTCCCAATATATTGTCTATAGGGTGGTCTTTAGAGGATTTCCAAGCTGGTGGAAGGTCCTTTACTTTAGATGTTTCTTCCTTTTTATCTTTTTCATGACTAGTATCTTCCTCCTTCTCAATTTCAGTCGTTTCAGATTGATCAATTTCCGAAACAACTTCTTTGAGTATGTCTTCTGTAGATACACCTGCATCATTAAAAGAGATACCTTTTCGGATAATTTTTGGGTAAGACTCATCAAAAGAAACATGGACAGATTCTTCAACAGAAAGTAAACGCCTATTATACACTCTATATGCTTTGCTTGATTGAGAGTATCCAAGAAAAATACCTTCATCAGCTTTGGCATCAAACTTCCCAAGATTTTCCTTACCGTTATTCAAAACAAAACATTTACAACCGAACACATGAAGATGAGACAAGTTTGGCTTTCTACCTTTTAAAATTTCATAAGGGGTTTTATTCAAAATAGGACGAATTAAAATCCTGTTCAGAACATAACAAGCTGTGCTAATTGCATCAGCCCAAAAATATTTTGGTAGTCCACCCTCATTGAGCATTGTTCTTGCCAATTCTTCTAAAACTCGATTTTTGCGCTCCACAACACCATTTTGTTGTGGAGTTTGAGGAGCTGAAAAGTTGTGCTCAATGCCATACTTGTCACAATACGTATCAAAGAGATGGTTTTGAAATTCACCTCCATGATCGCTTCGGATTGTAACTATTTTAGAATTCATTTTGTTTTGGGACAGCTTTGCAAAACTTTTAAGAGTAGAAAAAGTTTCATCTTTGCTATGAAGGAATATAGTCCAAGTGAATCTAGAGTAGTCATCTACTATTACGAAACCATAATAGTTTCCACCTAAGCTCTTTGTCCTAGATGGTCCAAAGAGGTCCATATGGAGAAGCTCAAGGGGTCTTGAAGTTGAAATTATGTTTTTAGATTTAAAGGAGACCCTTGTTTGTTTCCCCATTTGGCAAGCATCACATAGGTGATCTTTTGAAAATTTTATTTTTGGAAGACCTACTACTAGATCCTTAGATACAACCTTATTAAGCAAATCGAAATTAACATGTGCTAAGCGTCTATGCCACAGCCATGAATCATCATTTAGGGCTACTAGACATTTAGTGCTTGTTAAAGATACACTCAAAAGATCAAGAATATATATGTTGTTTACTCTTACACCCTTAAACACAACATTATGTTCGGTATGTTCAATTTTGCAACAAGTTTTTGTGAAAGAAACTTTATAACCTTTGTCGCATAGTTGACTTATACTTAACAAATTGTGTTTAAGTCCCTCTACAAGATGGACATCAGAAATAGTAGTGGTAGAGGGATTACCTACACTACCTTTACCAAGTATAGCTCCTTTGTTATTGTCTCCATAAGTAACATACCCCTACTTCTTTGCTTTGAAGTCAATAAAAAGTGATATGTCACCCGTCATGTGCCTTGAACACCCGCTGTCTAGAAACCATCTTCTTTCCATGGATGCAAGAAATTCATCCTACAATATCAAAAGAGAGAGGTAGGTACCCAATTTTTATTGGGTCCAAGTGGGTAAGTGGTAACATGGTTGTCTTTAGGCTTCCATTGATAAATGCCTTTAGGCACTAGAAATCTTCTAAATTTGCATTTTTCAATGGTATGGCCAGCATGACAACAATAATGACAAACACTACGATAATGTTGTTGTTTATGATTGGGGTCCTTAAATCCTTTGGAACAAAAGAATATTTTGCATATGGAGGATTTAATGACTTTTTGAACAACCTAGTATCAATGGCATAAGTAATCTTAGGTTGCAAGGCTTTTTCCAATTTGACTTTAAGAGAAATAACCTCTTGTTGCCAAATGTGACAAGCTTCACAATGCCTTATTTTACTACAACCATCAATATCAATAGCTTTTGAATTTTCTGCAATGCTAGCTTTCAAGTATTCTAAATCTTTTTCAGCATGTTGTACTTTACCTTCCAAGTATGAAAAAATTTGTTTATCGGAAGATAATCTTTTAAATGCTTCTATAGCTTCATTATGCAGTTTTTCAAAAGCTATTTTCAATTCAGAAAAGGACATAGAAGAGAAATTGTTATAGTAAGCTTGTTTTACCTTTTTATCATCACTTTTCTTCTTGTGGTCGGACTGATTTTTGGTGTGAGCCATAAGACACAAATTTGCGGTTTCATCGCTATCACTTGAGCATTGTGTACTTGATGAATCACTATCACTTTCCCAAGCAATGTAAGCTCTTCTTTTCTTATTATACCTTTTTGGTGGAGCTTTTCCTTTATCCTTTTTCTTTAAACGACAATCCGTTTTATAATGTCCGGACTTGCCACAATTAAAGCAAGACCCTCTTTCTCTATTCTTCTTAATCTCTTCCTGTTTTGAATATATAGATTGTCTTCTAAACTTTATGAGATTTTTGTCGGAATGCTTGATTCCATTCTTTCGAATGAATCTATTATATCTCCTAACAAAAAGTCCCATTTCTTCGTCACCGGAGTCTTCGTCACTACTTGACTCATTGTTGCTTAGCTCTTTTTGTGAGGACTTTGAGTTAGAAGCCACAAGAGCTATAGGCCTCTTCTCACCCTCTTTGTCTTTATTCTTCTCCTTTCCCTTTTTACTTTTGTTCTCAAACTTTTCTAGACTTTCTAGTTCTTGCTGATGTTCCTCCAGCTTTCCAAACAAAGTAGTCATTGTGAGTGTCGTTAGATCGTTGGCTTCCTTGATAGCTGTTACTTTAGGTTGCCATTCCCTGCTAAGACATCTCAGAATTTTATTAGTAGCAATTTCATTGGAAACAGGTTTTCCAAGTGCATTCAAACGATTAATGAGATGAACAAATCTCTTTTGCATGTCGGGAATAGATTCTCCTTGTTTCATGCGAAAGAGTTCGAACTCTTGATTAAGTGTGTTAATGCGGGACTGTTTTTACTTCAGTTGTACCTTCATGTGCAATTTCTAAAGCGTCCCACATTTCTTTAGCTGTCGAGCAATGGGATACTCGATAATACTCATCTGCACTAAGTGCTGAAATTAGCATATTTCGAGCTCTCCAATCACTTGACCACTTTTTCTCATCTTTCTCATCCCAACCATCTTCTGGTTTAGGTACTATGACACCTGCCTCATTCATCATGGTAATTTGAAAAGGACCATTTTGAATGGCAGTCCATACACACCTATCCACAGAATTTATGTGAACTCGCATGCAGTCTTTCCAGTAGCCATAATTTTCACCATTGAAAACAGGAGCTCTATTATACGCCCCTTTGGTTCAGAATCCATAACGATATAGGCAGTCACAAAGCACCAGCGAACCGGTGCTCTGATACCACTTGTTAGACGCTGTGGCTAGTGATCTAGAGGGGGGGGGGGGTGAATGGATCACCTCCTTGTTTACAAGGATTTAAAAGATTTTTCAGAGTTTTCAAAGATTAACGGAAACAACGGTCCCAAATATACTAGCGTCTATTCTGGACCAGCCACTAGAAGACCGGACATGTGATAACGTGCTGGATTTACAATTGAGATGATAAAGGTTTAAACACACAAGCTGTAAAACAATTGAATGCACCTATCACAAAAGCTATTTCCAATGAATAAAAAACGATTAAAAACGTAAATAGAGATGGAGAAGGAATACAATACGCAAATATTTGGTAAGGAAGTTCCCCATGTTCGTCCTCGCGTGTGGGTACGTCTCCCTCCCAATTTCAAACCGAAATTGAGAACTTTTATATCAATATTGCTGAAATTGTCGTTAACAAGGTTGCTATACAAACACCAGAAATCTATACACCTAGATCTTCCTATTGTATCAACCTTCACTTGATCTGAGCCAAATCAAGATTCCCTGCAAGTAATACAAACAATTCACCGGTTCCACGATCTATTTGCGAAATCTCCCAATTTCCAAATCTTACGCTGCGGCTGAATCTGTCTTGTAAACATGACTAACAAACCCTCAAGAACACGCCCGTTCTTGAAGGAAAACCCAGCTGGTTTTTCCTTGAAACCTTCTATCACTCTTCAACTCAGCTGGATCTCCGATCGTACCACTGAACGTTATCTCATAAACCTTCAATTCACAGAACAACACTTAATTCCTTGTTGATGTTCTTGAATTAAGGTATTTGAGAAGATGATGAAGATAAATTTGATTCTAGGTTTCAATCCTGCTCAACATTGAATTGTTCACACTCAAAATTCCTTTTCTTGACGTGTTCTTCAATGATCCTTAACTTTGAAATTCGTATGCAATTTCTGTGTATCTTTGCTGCACTAACAGAAACAACAACATATACTATGCAAATTCTGTTAGAAGTAAAAACAGAAAAATGAATCGATTCAAGACACGAATGAATCGATGCATAATGGTATTTATACTGTTATGTATCAATACATATTATCATGAATCGATACATACTGAACAGATGAACAAAAAACAGAGAAATAAACAAACAATGAATCGATGCATGTTTGTATGTGTCGATTCATAGAAGAAATTCCAGAACCATTCTTACAGCATGAATCGATGCATGATGGAAGGAATCGATTCATTTTGCGAATTTCCAGAATCATTTCTACAGCATGAATCGATGCATGATGGAATGAATCGATTCATTTTGCGTATTTTCAGAAAAACAAAGACATTATTAAAAATGAGACAAGAGATATAAAGGCTAGCATTTTGTCTTAATATGAAGCATATAATAAAAGCACAAACACCTAAAATTTATAATCATACAAAACTAGAGTTTCTCACATAACCCACCCCCCCGAACTCAAGTCTTTTAAAATAGGTCTTTCCTGTTCTTTTATGTCCTTTCCATTTGGATAAAATAAAAGTCGGTGGCGACTCTTGCTATCCGCAACATGACTAAAAGTCAGTTCTCCCACCGCGTTACAGAACTGGCAACTCTGCTGGGGAGTTACTAAGTAAATGAGGGGTACCCTTAGGAATTAGATCACTTAAATTGTTTGCTTTGTTTGCTTTATATTACTTGTTGGGCTTTATGTGTGAAAGATCCTAACCCGGATCTAGTGTACCTTAGGTAAATGGCAATAGACCAAGGAAACTGTATGGCATATACCGATATGGTTGATCTGGTGGCCATAGTTAGTGTGACTTCTTGGTTGGTGCTTATGTTCCTTAAGTAAGTTAAGGATAATATGGGGATGCCATATGTTGTCAATACACTAACTGACTTTTAGAACCTTAATAATCCCATCTTGGCCTTTAGAAAGTAGTGAGATAACCGGCTTTGGTGAAGACTGAAGTTGGTTGATACTCGATACTACACTCATTGAGATCCTAAACTTGGAGGGTTTTGGTTGGCAAGTAAGTTGCCTACTGAACAACCACCCTTAGGAAGGATCAATGATATTGAGATCCCTTAGAACCTGGTAACTTTATAGGACATGATGAACCAACTAAACTTCAGGGGAGGGTACTTACCTTTAAACCTCATGCAAGCGTTCAAACCTAGGGCCATTGTGTGACTTGTTTGTGTGTGCCACATGTTTGCGATTGAGCATAACATCATAACATCATCATGCATCATAAGCATAGCATTTTCACTAACCATTTCAAGGACCAAAGGATTTATCTTTGTTCTTTGTTGCAGGTCATGGCTTCTGCTCGTAGGAATACTATCCGGATCAACTTTGTAGGAATACCTCCTAAGCTTAAGGAATTGGTCTCTCAAGTTTCTGAAAGCTCCCAATTCATCAAGAGGCATGGTCACCTACTGGATCTAGTCACTTCAGGGTTCAATGAAGACATGATGAGTGTTCTGTTTCAGTTCTTTGATCCTAAACATCATTGCTTCACATTCCCCGACTATCAGCTGGTTCCTACAATGGAAGAGTTCTCCAATCTACTGGGTATACCTATCCTTGATCAGAGACCCTTCACAGGCTTGGAAAAAGAGCCTAAACCTGAAGTCATTGTTGCAGCCCTACATCTGAAGAAATCAGACATTGTCCTAGAAACAAGAAGTGGAGTTAAGGGTATTCTTGCCAAGGTATTGATGGAGAAAGCTCAAGTGTTCCTAAAGGCTATGAGCTATGATGATTTTGAGGAGATCTTATCCTTGTTAATATATGGCTTAGTTTTGTTCCCTAATCCAGACCAGTTCATAGACGTACACGCCATCAACATATTTCTGACTCGCAATCCAGTGCCTACATTACTTGGAGACATCTTACATTCCCTCCATACCCGTACTATGAGGGCACGAGGAACTCTGATGTTCTGCATACCTCTATTGTCTAGGTGGTTTATTTCTCACCTTCCTCGATCAGTGATGAAGAATGAACAAGGGTTAAGGTGGTCTAAAAGGATCATGTCACTTTCTCATTCAGATATTCATTGGTGTTCTAGATCTATGGAGAATGTTACTATCATTGACCGTTGTAGGGAATTCCCCAATGTGCCACTACTTGGCATAAGAGGTGGCATTACTTATAATCCTTCTTTAGCTCTACGTCAGTTTGGTTATGCTCAGAGTAATGGTCCTCATGACATGCTTATTCAGGGTATTGTGTTCGACTACGACAACGATCTGCAAGGTTACCGTCAAAGGTTCATACGAGCTTGAGGTAAAGTGAACAAGGTTGACAGCAAGACTCTGGAACCAAAGTACTCCATTCCTATGGAACCTTACCTCATATGGGTGCGATCTCGTGCTCAGACTCTTATGATGCCATATCCTGCTATTCTACCAGTTACTATGGAACCTGTTGCAGAAGGAGATACTCCTTATACCATCCTTCATCCAGACATGCCCACTGACATGGAAGAATTGCAGAGGTCCTGGATCTAGTTGAAGGAACAAAGGGATACTTTTGAGACTCATTTCAAAGCTAGTCAAGAAAGAATTCTGGAGCTGACAAAACAACTTCACGAGGAGCGGAACCTCAACACATACCTCAATACAAAGAGGAAACGTCCATGGGAGACTTAAAACCCCATTTTTGTATTTATTTCATTTTGTTGTAAGCCCAAGAGGCAAACAAGTTTATTGCTTACTAATAAAAGTTTACTTTCTGGTTGTTTAAACAAATTTAAATCCTGCGGTCCTTGAAAACATTGCATATGCATTTACATACCATATCATTGCATCACAGGTTTCTTGTGAACAGGTACCTTATCTTCTCGTTGTTTATTTCAGCAGAAATGGCTCTCGAACAGACTGCTAAGGATCTTCAGACCCAGAATGCACAATTCCAAGAATTGATCCTGAACTTGTCCAAGGGACAAGATGAGCTGAAGGCACTGCTGGATAAGAAGAAGAAGAAGACTAGAAAATCAGGGGGTCTCATCAACCTGGGTAGAAGATTCAGAGGTCCTGTCAAGACAAAAGAAGAGGTTGAGGATTTTGAGTCTGAAAATTCTGATAAAGAAGGAGGTAGTCTCCATGGTACTGTGGAAGATTCTGATTCTGAGGCGAACTATTATCATGATCCTGTTAGTGAGGAGAAGTACAATATGTTGGTAGACAGAATGAACACTATGGAACTACAAAAATCTTATGGGCTTGATTTTGAAGATTTGAGTTTAGTTTCTGGAGTGGTTATACCTATTGGCTTCAAGGTTCCTATTTTTGTGGTGTATGATGGTGTTTCATGTCCTAAACTGCATTTGAGGTCCTATGTCCGGAGGATTCAACCACATACTGCTGACAAGAAACTGTGGATTCATTTCTTCCAAGAGAGTTTATCTGGAGCTCAGTTGGAGTGGTATTATCAACTGGAAAGTGTTAATATTCGTGATTGGAATGATCTTGCTGATGCCTTCTATAGGAAATACCAATATAATGCTGATTTAGCACCAACTCGAATGCAGCTCCAAAGCATGTCTATGGGTGCTAAGGAGAGTTTCAAAGAGTATGCCCAAAAATGGAGAGACCTGGCTGGCAGAGTTCAACCTCCTCTGACTGACAGGGAGCTAGTGGATATGTTTATGAATACGCTGAATGGTCCTTTTTATAGTCACCTCATTGGAAGCTCATCATCTGGTTTCACTAAGCTGATAATGACTGGAGAACGTGTGGAAAGTGGTATAAGAAGTGGTAAGATACAGGTGGGTGCCTCTTCATCAAGCACTTCTAAGAAGCCCCCTAGTGGAAAGAAGGAATCTAATGCTGTGTATGGTCAACATAGTCGTAACAGGAGTCACCAATCTGTGGGAGTAGTTCACATCTCCAATCCTGCCCCTACAGCACCAGAGCAACAACATAACAATCAACAGAAGCCTAGAAGACAGTTCACCAAGATCAACATGTCACTGGCCCAAGCCTTGCAACACATGTTGAAAAGGGAGTTAATTACTTTAAGGGATCCTCCTCAGAATCCTAATACATCCTCTCCTCGGTATAATCCTAATGCAAGATGTGCATATCATTCTAATAGTCCGGGACATGACACCAACAACTGTTGGGTGTTGAAAAATAAGATTCAGGACATGATCGAAGCCGGGGAAATTGAATTTGACCCTCCTGGGACCCCAAATGTGATCACTGCTCCTATGCCCAATCATGAGAAGACTGTTAATGCTGTTGATGAGGTTTCCTATGTTTCCTCAGTAACATATTTGACTACTCCTCTATCCATTATCAAGAAGAAGCTGGTGCAAGCTGGGTTTTTCCAGGTTGCAAGGAATATTGTTTTTATTGTGCTTATAAACCTGATAGCTGTTGGAAGTTGAAGGATGGTATTCAACGCCTCATGGACAATTACACTATATTGTTTGAGAGAACTCCTTCTGTGGAAAGTATGTGTGAACATCTAACTCGAAGCACGAAGCTGAAAGATGTAGCTATAGTTGATAAAATACCAGCGAAGATTACCTCCAAAGGTCCTGTCAGGATTACATCCAAAGGACTAGTGAAGATTACTGCTGAAGGCCCTGTGAAGACTGTTGCTGAAGCTAGAGTGGCTTCCATGATCATTACCACTCCTGTCCCTGTTCCTTATACTTCTGATAAAGCTATAGCCTGGAATTATGGTTCTGATGTTTATATCCATGGTGTCAAACAAGAGCTTTAGACTGATGCACCTGTTACTGATACTAGTCTTGATGTTGACCATATTGCTGGATCTAGTAAGATCACCAGAAGTGGAAGAATCTTCTCCCCTCAAGATACCTCTAAAAATGCAGTTACTCCTGGGCCAAGTACTGATGCCCGGGGCAAGGGTCCTATGATTGAACCTGTGCAAGCTGAAGCACCAATTGCTGAAAATCTTTCTAAACAGATGGAGGAAGTACTAAAGATCATTTGCAAAAGTGATTATGATATTGTTGACCAGTTGGGGCATACTCCCTCCAAAATCTCCATGTTATCTTTGCTGCTGTGTTCTGAGGCCCATGCTAAAGCCTTAATCAAGTTCTTAAAGGCTGCCCATGTGCCAAATGAAATTTCTGTGGATCAATTTGAGAATTGTGTTGCACATCTGACTAATGATAATGGTTTGGGCTTTTCTGATGCTGATATGACTCCTGCCAAGAGAAACCATAACAGAGCTCTGCATATCTCCATTGAATGTAGGGGCACTACTTTGTCTCATGTACTGGTGGACAATGGTTCTTCATTAAATGTGCTCCCTAAAGAGGTTCTGGACAAGCTCAGTCCTGAAGATGTGGTGTTAAGACCAAGTGATGTAGTGGTGAGGGCCTTTGATGGTTCAAGAAGAGTGGTACATGGAGAAGTAGACCTCCCAATCAAAGTAGGCTCTCAAGTATTCAACTCTACTTTCTATGTAATGGATATTTGTCCTGCGTATTCTTGTTTGCTTGGGCGCCCTTGGATCCATGGGGCAGATGCTATGACTTCCACCTTGCATCAGAAGTTGAAATATCCGGTGAAAAACAAAATTGTCACTGTCTATGGTGAAGAAGAGTACATGGTTAGCCATGTGAATACTTTCAAATATGTAGAAATGGAGGGTGAAATGGTTGAAACTCCGTGTCAAACATTTGAAGTTGTTCCTTGCTCTACTCCTATTCCTCAGTCTGTCCGTGCTTCTGAAAGAATTCAAACAATAAAATCTTTTAAAGCCTTGTGTCTTGCCCGGGGCACAATGGTATGCTTGTTACGGGATGTCATTTCATTTGCATACTTCATTCAATAAAATCAATGGACGTTTCGTTTTCGTAAATATTGTGCTCTTTGTCTTTCTTTTATTATTATTTCTGTTTTATCAGCTATGTGTTCTTACACACACCCACATCACTAAAATGCAGATCCTCATCCACTCTGGATCCTGTTGATAACAGTTCTACTATTGCCAGCTATAATTTCGAGAATCCGATCTATCAAGCTGAAGATGGAAAGGAGGAAGATTGTGAAGTACCTGTAGAGCTTACTAGGTTGTTACAACAAGAAGAGAAAGCTATACAGCCACGTGAAAAGCCAATCGAAGTTGTGAATCTGGGAACTGAGGAAAACAGGAAAGAGGTCAAGATAGGGGCTGAACTAGAAGAGTGTGTTAAGAACAGACTAATCCAGATGTTACGTGACTATGTGGAGATCTTTGCTTGGTCATATGAAGATATGCCAGGGTTGGATACTGACATTGTAGTTCACCGTCTACCGGTAAAAGAAGACTGTCGTCCAAAGAAGCAAAAGGTTCATTGCATGCATCCTGAAATGTCAGAAAAGATTAAAGCAAAGGTGATGAAACAATTTGGTGCAGGGTTCTTAGCTGTGACTTCTTATCCTCAATAGGTTGCAAACGTAGTACCGGTACCTAAGAAGGATGGTAAGGTACGCATGTGTGTGGATTACAGGGATTTGAATAAGGCCAGTCCTAAAGATGACTTTCCACTTCCACATATTGATGTTTTGGTAGACAACACTGCTCAGCATAAGGTATTCTCTTTCATGGATGGTTTCTCTGGTTACAATCAGATCAAGATGGCACCTGAAGATATGGAGAAGACTACATTTGTTACTCAATGAGGCATTTTATGTTATAAGGTGATGCCATTTGGTTTGAAGAACGTCGGGGCAACATATCAGCATGCTATGGTGGCCTTATTCACGAAATGATTCATCATGAGATAGAGGTATATGTGGATGATATGATAGCCAGGTCCCAGAATGAGGAACAACACCTTGATCAACTGCACAAGTTATTTGAGAGGTTGAAGAAGTATAAACTGAGATTGAATCCAAACAAGTGTACTTTTGGAGTTAGGTCTGGTAAGCTCCTAGGTTTCATTGTCAGTATAAAAGGTATTGAAGTGGATCCTGCAAAAGTAATAGCTATACAAGAGATGCCGGCTCCCCGTAATGAAAAGGAAGTTAGAGGTTTCTTGGGACGACTGAATTACATTGCAAGATTTATTTCCCAGCTAACTGCTACCTGTGAGCCAATCTTCAAGTTGTTGAAGAAAGATCGGGTAATGGAATGGAATGATGAGTGCCAGGTAGCTTTTGATGAGATCAAGAAATACCTCCAGGAACCTCCAATTTTGATGCCACCAGTTAACGGAAGACCATTGATTATGTACTTAACAATATTAGACAACTCAATGGGGTGTGTGTTGGGGAAACATGACGAGTCTGGTCGAAAAGAGCAGGCAATATACTACCTTAGCAAAAAGTTTACCGGCTGTGAAACAAGATACTCACTGCTCGAGATAACTTGTTGCGCTTTGGCATGGGCTGCTCGCCGAATAAGATAGTATATGTTGACTCATACTACCTTGTTGATTTCGAATATGGATCCAATCAAGTACATATTCGAGAAACCTGCTCTCTCCGGACGAATAACAAGATGACAAATGATTTTAACAGAATATGATATACAGTACACCACTCAGAAGGCCATTAAGGGCAGTGTGTTAGCTGATCATTTAGCTCACCAGGCAGTGGAAGATTATCAGTCTATGAATTTTGAGTTCCCAGATGAAGACATTATGATTATTACCAAAGAACCTAGACAATATGACGGACCTGAACAGGGATCCCGATGGACTATGGTTTTTGATGGAGCTTCTAATGCGCTTGGTAATGGTGTTGGTGTTGTGATCATTTCCCCTGAAGGTTGTCATACCCCGATTACTGCTAGACTCTGTTTCTATTGTACCAATAACATGGCTGAATATGAGGCATGTATCATGGGTATCAAAGCTGCCATTGAGATGAAGATTCAGTTCCTGGATGTATATGGATATTCAGCCTTGGTAGTTAGTCATATTAAAGGAGATTGGGATACCAAGCATGCAAATCTCATTCCTTACAGAGAGCATGTGTTGTCTTTGATCCCATATCTTGAAGAGATTACATTTGGACATATTCCACGAGAAAAGAATCAATTGGCAGACGCATTAGCCACCATGGCATCTATGTTTGAGATTAGCTGGGATGATGAAGCTCCCAAGATCACTATTGATAAATTTGGGAAGCTTGCATATTGCAATGAGATTGAAACTGAAGGAGTGAAGGGAAAGCCTTGGTTCTATGAAGTGAAAAGGTATCTTGAAGCTCAGGAGTTCCCTGAAAGGGCATCTGTCAATGATATGAAGTTTCTGAGGAGGTTTGCTGCTAAGTTCTTCTTAAGTAATGGAATTTTGTACAAACGCAATCATGATTCGACTTTGCTTCGTTGTGTGGATAAGAAATAAGCAACAAAGATTATGGAAGACATGCATGATGGGATCTTTGAAACTCATTCTAGTGGTCATACCATGGCAAAGAAGATATTGAGAGCAGGTTACTATTGGTCTACCATGGAAGCTGACTGCTATCAACATTCCAAAACATATCACAAGTGTCAGATTTATGCTGATAAGGTGCATGTACCTTCAGTTCCATTGAATATGTTGACTGTCCTTGGCCTTTTGCCATGTGGGGCATTGATATGATTGGTGAGATCAAGCCTACTGCTTCCAATGGTCATCGTTTCATCCTAGTTGCCATTGATTACTTTACAAAGTGGGTAGAGGCAGCCTCATTTGCATTTGTTACTAAGAATGTTGTGGCTCGATTCATTAAGAATAATCTCATATGTAGGTATGACATCCCTGAGAGGATTACCACAGACAATGGCTCTAATATGAACAACACTATGATTACTGATCTCTGCACGCAGTTCAAGATTAAGCATCATAACTCTTCTCTATATCGTCCAAAGATGAATGGCGTAGTAGAAGCTGCCAATAAGAACATCAAGAAGATTCTATAGAAGATGACTGTTATGTATAAGGATTGGCATGAGATGTTACCATTTGCTCTACATGGTTATCGTACTACAATACGTACTTCAACAGGGGCAACCCCATTCTCCTTAGTCTATGGTATGGAAGTAGTTCTACCCATTGAAGTTCAGATCCCCTCCTTGAGAATCATAAAGGATGCAGGCTTGGATGAAGATGAGTGGATTCAGACTCGACTTGACCAGATAAATTTGATTGATGAGAAAAGGTTGGCAGCTGTTTGTCACGGTCAGATGTACCAGAAACGGATGATCAAAGATTTTAATAAGAAGGTAAAGAAAAAGGTATATCAGACTGGAGACTTGGTAATCAAGCGTATCATATTACCACAGGGTGATCCTAGGGGCAAGTGGACTCCTACATATGAAGGACCATTTGTAGTCAAGAGGGTATTCTCAGGAGGTGCCATGATGCTTACTACTATGGATGGTGAAGATTTCCCACAGCCCGTAAACGCAGACATAGTTAAAAAATACTACGCATAAAAAGAGACCCGCTAGGTTGACTGGCCTAGGCAAAAATAAGGGCATCCCGACGAATCAAAAGGGTTCGGGCAAAAATTAGGGATATATATATATATATATATATATATATATATATATATATATATATATATATAAAATGTACACCCGGAAGGTCGAAAACCTAAAAAGGCGACTTGGGCAAAAAAGGGTATCCCGGTGGATTGAAAACCTGAAAAGGCAATCCAGGCAAAAGTTAGGGATTAAAGCGTATGACTATGTCTCGTTTGGATCACTCGTGTAACCCCAACTAGTTGTGCTACCTGAATCAAGTTCAAACAGATAAATATCAATCCAATCATTTCTATCTCGACAGCAAAGGATGAGATACTTGAAGATAATGGTAATAGTAGAATTTGAACTCAATAGGATTATTTTTCACATAGCTGTTTTTCTTTGTTTTTGTAAAACTTTTATGACAAATTCCTCTTACTAGGATGTCTGTTTCCTTGTACAAAATTGCATGTGTATAGGCTACTTTCTAAATAAATAAAGTCTCGTCTTTGAATTCAAATTTACTTTTACATTTTTTACTTAAACGAAAACGTCCATTGGTTGTGTTTGAATGTATGTATGCTTTTGAATATGATTGATGTTTACCAGAAATGCATAAAATGCAGTAATAGTATTTACTAAGGACGAACGAAGGTAGGAATTCAAACGAAGCTTTGCCGGTTCATACCCACAGAGTAATCTTTACGGATATCCATACAAGATATTTCAAGTAATATCTTATACTTCCCACTCAACGAAGTCTTCAAGAAGTTTCATATCCTCCGAAGAATTAAGTCTCTCGAATTTATGTCCATATCTTTTATCCTCAGTCAGGATATTCAGGAACTTATTCCTTCAATAAAAAGTACGACGAACGAAGACGGGAGGTTCTAAGTACCATATTCTTAAACAAGACGGGAACAAAGTCTTCATGTTCTTCAGCAACGAACCTGGATTTATTTTCCCCAGCCAGCAGTTGTTATACCGAGATACCCAGACACTTCAGGCTACATGATTCATACATACATCATTTACATCATATCACAGCATACGCATCCATAGTGCATATGACATTTACTTAAGTACATCATGCCATACATGCATACATCTTGCATAAACTAACCTTTTCTTTTCAGGATAGTTGCAGACAGATAAACATTATCAACAACCCGAAACAGTTCAGAGACGATCTATACGAAGATCTAGTACTGATACTTAATTCAGAGATAATCGCTACGAAGATTCATTTCTGATGATCAATACTCAAGTTGTCTTTGGGATAGTGTGTAAATGATCTATACGAAGATCTAGCACTTAATCCAAAAGATTCTTTCAGAAGAAGTTCCGGGATAATCGCCACGAAGATTTAATCCTGATATTCTTTTTGCCCTTGGGAAGGTATGTAAATGGTCTATACGAAGATCTATTACCTAATCCAGGATATTTCCAGAAGAGATAATCGCTACGAAGATTTATTTCTAATGGTACATGCAACAGTTTATCTGTGGGATGGTACATAAATGATTGATACGAAGATTTTGTACTTAGCCCAAGATATTACCAAAAAAAATTCAGAAAAGTATGTTCCTAAAGATGGTTCAGGGCCGATCTATACGAAGATCTAAGTACTGACACCTAATGAAGGATATTCTTTTCCCCCAGAGATAATGCAGAGACGATCTATACGAAGATCTAGTGCTGACATTCAACTCAAACCATGTTACAGAAATGATTCAGAGACGGCCTATACGAAGACCTAGTACTGATATCCAGTGACAACATAAAGATACTATCACCTTCTGATATTATGGATGACATCTATAAGCCCATCTCCAGTTCCTCGAAGTGGCATCTTTAAGCCCATTCAATCATATACAACCAATCAACAGTGTTACTTTACGCACCGGCGAGTGCAAATCTTTGGGTTTTTGTGTTCAATCCCCTTCAACCTTCCAAGTCACGAATGACACACATGCCAATCTAACTCCTCAGGTTTCAGAAAATTGAACAGGGGCAGCTGTTGCACCCCAAAATTTGCCCTCACCTAGACCAGACATTGTGTACTAAGGTATCCCAAGAGGTTCACAAGGTTAACAAGGTATCTCATAAGTTTCACAAAGTTCACAATTAGTCAGAAAGTTTGACAATCCCCTCAGACAAAGCATCCTCCTAAGCAATGCATCCTAAACTAGGGTTTTGGATTTCATCAGGCTAAATGGACTTCCAAGGCTTCAAGTGAGCTTCATAGCATCCTATATGTTTTCAAGAATCCCTATGTCAAGTTTCAAGGCTTTCCCAAAAAGGTTTGCTCAATCAGATGATCATATATGCAAAAATCAGTCAAAGCAGTTAAAAAGTCAAACTGAGATCAACTGTGGTCAAACCAAAGTCAAACTTCATGATTTTTTTGCCAACATCAAGTATATGAAGTAAAATTCATCATTTGATCAAGGGTTTATCATGATTCATCAAAGAGATTTCAGATCATCAAGAATCAGGAGTTTCTAAATTAGGGTTTTCATAGGAAAAGTCAACTGAACTTTGACCAGCCATAACTTTCACATGCTTCATCAAACATTTTCCATTCAAAGCTAATTTTGAAGGAAATTGAATTCTCTACAACTTTGTATCTCACAAGCCAAGCCCAAAAATGCTTCATTTGGAAGGTATGAGCTAAGACATTATAGGTCATTTAAAAAGTCAACAAAAAGTCAACATCTTCCAAAGGGCATAATTTGAAAATGGTAAAGGATATGGACATGATACCAAAGAGGTTGGTTAGAGGACTCTCTAAGCTTTCTAAAATGTCCTAGAACACATTCATAGCCTTAAACTTTAGGGATTTGTGCCTTTTCAAAGTTGGGAAATTTTTGAGAGGTTTATTGAGCAAATGGGGTCTTAGAACCAATTCTTTCCACATGGGCTTGCAATTTTATGACCCAATCTCTACCATGACATCATGCACGAATAAAATATCATTTATTCAGATTTTTATTAGTTTATTTTTATTTATTTTGATTTTATCCATTAAAAATCAATTTAAATCAAAATAAAATATGAAAAACTCAATATTTGATATGATTCTCATTCTAGAAGCTCTTAAAGGTTATTCAAAACTGATTGGTATCATTTAAATTCGTGCTCAACCAAATTAGAAAGGTTTTATAAGATTTTTGGGAATATTTGAAAGTGGTGAAACTTCATGATCGAGCAACCATCAAAAGCCCACAAATTCACAAAGTCTTGACCTAATTCACATCACTATAAGTTCACAAACCTATTACAAGCTCAAGGGACGAAATTCAGAGCCTCCAAGAACATCATTCAACTTCAAAATTTCATACAAAAAGTCACAATAGGATTTTTAATTGCAGGCCATATCAAGAAGTTTTGAAGGTTGCAATACATTCCTGGATGTTCATTGAATCTATTTGCATCATTTGCAGCATCCAAATCATCACTATTTGCATAAACTGAACCACACTTGTTCATGTTTTATTTTTTTTCCAATTTTGATTGTGTGTGTGTTGTTGATGATTTCTAACCATATATTCTTGTTAGCAATGATGTTTAGATTGTTTCTGGGCAAAGAGATTGAAGAACCATGACCTGAATTGAAAACTGCCATTGTTAGGGTTTGAGCTCTCAAATTAGGGGTTCACGATTTGCCTAATATAAATGAATAATGAAACCATGGTTGGACTGTATACATTGCAAGGATCGTGTCTGTGTGTTTAATTTGATGAAATTTTGTGTATTATGAAAGATCCAATTTTCGCAGGTTCTTGAAATTCAAAATTCGTAGGAATAGTTGTAGGTATATTTGCATGAAAATTCGCAGGAAAGAGGAAGAAGATGAAGTCAGCTGGCGCCAAAGCTGAATTTCAAAATTGAGACTTAATATTTTATTGATTTGTTTCTATATTGTTTCAACAAATGTTGCTTGGCCCAGTGGTGTTGGCGTGTGCGTGTGATGGCTGTGACCTGTGTTCGGTCCTTGGTGACACCATATTTTGTTCAATTCTTCAATTATTCAATTATTCAATTAACTTAATATATTATCATTGTTTGTTGCTTAGCTTGCAGACGCGCCCCATGTGGCTCAGTTGGTTGAAGTGTTTGGTTGTTGTTGTGATGGTCATGGGTTCGAATCTGGCCGCAGGCCATTTTGGTTTTAAATTTCATTTATTTTGCAGGTTTTACAATATGATGGATGCATTGTACATAGCTTACACCAGCGAATGCTGGCTCAGCTGGTTTTGTATGTGGTTGATTGAGGTAAGGGACCTGGGTTCAAATCCCAGGTCCTATCTTTTTAGGGTTTTTTCATATTTTCCTTATTTTTGCTATTTTCTTTTTTTATTTAAATTAATATAATTAAAATAATTTATAATAACCAATAATATTTTCATAAAACTTTATATTTTCTAAAATACTCATAAATTATTTTCTTAATGTTATTTATTTTGTATTAATTTTATAATATGTTTATATATAGTTATTATATTTTTTGTAAATAAATTAATAATGTATTTTAATTATAATTAACAACCCTAATTTTCTTAATTTAAATACTAACCCTAATTTTTTTCTTAACCCTAATTTTCTTCTAACCCTAAAAAATTAACTTAATTTTTCTAAATCCTAATTATCAATCTTAGTTTTTATTAATATGTAAATAATTTGTTATTTGTTCATTATTACTAAATTTATTTTCTTAATTAACTTCTAAAAATTTTCTAATATTAATTTTTCTTTTTAAATTCTTATTTCCTTTATTTATTATTCTAACCATTATTTTTATTATTTTATCATTACTAATATTTGATTATTGTTTATTTATTATTCTTATTATATTTATTATTATCATTATTATTTTTTATTATTATGTAACTGCTAAAGCCATGTAATATTTGTAGGTTTACTTTATATCGTTATTTTATTTTTGTAAATATTTTACTGTATGGTTAGTAATCTTAGGGTGTGTATAACTTATATGTAATTAAATTGAACTTAGAAAGTTAATTTAAATAAGATAAATACATGAATATAAACACTCACACACGTAAGTCGATCTTTGATCGCCATCTTGCACTTCCTAAGTTATATCTATTGGTTGCCTTAAATATGGTCAAGTCCCTCGAATATAGGGGTGTCTTAAGCAAAGTCCCTTCATAAAAATCATCAAGTCCCTACAGTTTAAAAGATCAAGTCCCTTCGAGGTTGCCTACAGAATAATGATCTTGTCCCTTCGAATAAATGATGATAGTCCCTACGAATTGCTAAAGACACCCTTACCTGTTGCCTTCTATGACCATACGATGACCCTATGTTTGTCCCTTAATACACATCCAAGGTAATGACTACCTATTCCTTAATAATAGGGATAGTCTTACCATTGAAAGAACATACGAGAACATGAAAGACTTAATCTAGGGTAGGTACCTCATAGTTACTTGCTCACACTTTTCAAACTTACTTTTACACCTCACAATTTCTAAACTAGGCTTTGTATACACCCATACGAGGGTCATTACCAAGTACTTAAAGAAATTTTTCTAATCACACACTACACTCTTGCAAACAAACAAAGTGAGCTAAGTAACTAAGAGCCCATGGATAACCATGGATATAAAGGGTGCTAACACCTTCCCTTTGTAAAACCCACCCCCCGAACTCAAGTCTTTTAAAATAGGTCTTTCCTGTTCTTTTATGTCCTTTCCATTTGGATAAAATAAAAGTCAGTGGTGACTCTTGCTATCCGCAACATGACTAAAAGTCAGTTCTCCCACCGTGTTACACATGGCAATTGCGTGATAACTTTCTGCTTGTGATAAAAGCGCGTGTTAGCAAGCTGAGTTTGTAACACCTGCGTTTTATTCAAGTTCCATCTGCGTTTTGTGTATGCTGCATTAACGACTTGATGTACGCGTGCGTTTTGCGGCTTGGCTGTTGTGTTTTTTTGAGTGATCCGTGTGCACGTGTTTTGGCTTTATGCAGCTTGTGTGCAAAAGGAAGGTGTGACTTGCTGATGCTGCTGTGTGGTTGCGTTGAAAGCTGATGGAAGCATTGGGCTGGGTCACGTGGGCGGAAAAAAAATAGCCTCAATGTGTGGTTGAGAATGCTGATGGAAAATGTAGCTGAAGTTAAACATACAAATTGAAGCTGTAGTTTTTTTTATAAAAACAATTGTATAGTAATGGACTAAAATAAGTGGAATGGGCTAAAAAAATTAAAGGGGGTTTATATTTTTCTTTGTGATGGTTTAAAAGAAATAGAAATAAAAAATAAAAGGTTTAAAAAAAAGAATTTAATTTGTGGTAATTAAAATTTGATGGATATTAAATTGGTTAAAGAAATGATAGTTGGACATGGTCATAAAAAATGTTTATCTGGATAATAATGAGATATATGGATAATCGATTTTGAATAATGAAATGGATAAAAAACTTATAACTGGAAATGGTTATATATAAAAAAACTGGTTTAATCGAAAATGGATAATGAATATATGGATGATTTTTTTATTTTTAGCCAGAACCAATTTGAATTTTTCCACACGCCATATGACTGAAACCAACCCTAAGCCACTGAATATTTGCAAATTAAGCCACAACCATTTGAATCGTCTGAATACTGCCCTGATGATTTGAATTCATGCTGAGAAAAATAAATCCACAAATGAACTGCTGATGAACTGAAATCAATGATAAACTTGAAGATTCAAACTGAACTTCACACAGAACACTTCCTGATAAACTGATGATTTCCAACACATAACACAACTTGAACTTTTGAATACGCATTGTCTTAGAAATAAACCACTGCCACAAATAACTTGCAGTTGAATCAATCTTCTGATAGTTTGACCAAGATTAGATCAAACCTCCATCTGGATCGAATCATAACTGAACAACTACATCTGAAAAACTGAAATCACTGCCCTGTCTTTGAAATCCTGCAACACAGAGAAGAAGAAGCAAACTGCAACATATTTTTGTATTTTGGTTAGAAGTTAGCAAAAATATAAACAAATAAAGCAAGTAATCACGGTGACCCCCTGTGAGGCATAGACCTGCACCTGAGAAGGATAAACGAACCAGTGCGTGATCTTGTTTGTATGCAAAATGCAGATGAAATGCGAATAAATCTTAGGTAAAAAATTAGGGTACTACAGCTGCCCCTATTTAAGTTTCTTCAATCTGGAGATATGAAGATTGACATCTTCGTCTCTGCAAGATGGGAGAGACTTAAATACAGAAAAACCCAAATTTTTGTCCTAAGAGACCATGATATGATATGAATATTATATGCAAGCCCAAGATCTTTGTGGGGAAAATATGACCACCTGAGGAAAGAAAAAGCTTGGGGACACAAAAGAAAATCCCGCTGGGGAAAAACAACAGACAATGTGAGAGTTTACCAAGAAAATAAATCACTGGATAGCTGACTCAACTTGGGGAAAAATATGATATAATCAAGGTAAAAGGTTCAACGAGGAATAATAAACACTCTGCCAGGGAATATCAACCAAACAAAGTATTTGAGTCCAAAAAATGGAGGAATACCGAGTTGGAAAAGAATCACCAACTACCGGTTTACTGGGTAGGAAAATAATGGACTCGACTATTGATTTACTGGATAGGAGCAAAACAAAGAGGGATAACCTCCACTACCTTTTTACTAGGTAGAAAAATTTGTAGATGTTAAAAGAATTCTCAACTACCAGATTTACTGTGTAGGAGCACAATCAATGAGAGATAATCTCTACTACCTGTTTACTAGGTAGAAAAATCGGTAGAAGTTAAAAGAATTCTCAACTACCGGATTTACTGGGTAGGAGCACAAACAATGAGCTTGATTAACTTGGTAATATTACCCACTATCGAATAACTGATAGCTTAATTCCAAAGTAATATACTCAAGCTGGAGAAAATGTTGCCCACTATCAAACAATGATAGCTTAATTCCAAAGAAATATTACTCACAAAAGGGGACCAAAATTCAATCCAAGAATAAGTTGGAGAGAAACGGTCAAACAAGACTCATCCCGAGGAGGAAATATCTCAATTGGGGAAAGTTCCATCCAAATAATAAACTGGGGAGGAAACTGAATCAATATCATCCACGAGGAACAAACTCAGTGGGGAATTAGAAAGGATAAACACTTTCTGCTTAAGGGTTGACACTCTAAACTTGAGAGGAAGACAACACACACACACTCTGTGGGGAAAATCCACACCAAAGAGCAGGGAACAATGATAAATGCAAGAATGCAAGCAAATGATGTTATGATTATGCGTATGAATATGCATATGAATATGCTGACAAAACAGGCATAAAGATAAGCAACGGGTGACATAAACACCACAACAAACAGATACTCGGCTAATCCTAAGGCAACAATGCAGGGAATCATGCTGGAGATTCAATTTTAGATCTTGCAGGGGAACATCAAAAGCCATCAAAGGAATAAAATCCTACTACAAGGCTTAACTCATACTGAGGAAACATCTGCTAGGGATCCAATCCACAAAGCAATCTTCAAAAATCCGTAAAAGGATAACAGCAGAAATTCCTCTCTAAGAGGATAACATGTTGGAGAAACACCAACAACACAAAATCTTCCACTCTTTGGGGAAAGAAGGAAATGTCCCTGTTAAACACTGATGGGGACAAATATATTTATAACCCTGTTTGAGGAAACAAGAAAAAGATCTACCAGTGATGCAAATAAAGCATAATCTACTGGAGCATCAAACATCAACTCTGCATAGTGACACCATCCAGCCGAGGAAACGTAATAATCTGTCGGGGATGGGAAAAGCTTCTACAACTCTTGCTAGGGACAAAAGTATTCTTGTTAAGAATTAGACTTTGCGAGGAATAATTGTCAGAAGTTAACACCATAGCCAAAACACAGTTATGAGGGATACCAGAAGTTAACACCATAGCCAAAACACAGTTATGAGGGATTTTAAATCAATACCCACTGTCGCGGCCGGCTTAAATTTTAAGAGTCGCCACCCTATTTTTGGGAAAAATAAGGGTAAACCTTGTTTTTCTTTGGTCCGGGAGTCCGTTAAGTGGGAGGAAGGTGTTAGGCACCTCTCATTTCTATTGTATCCAATAGGATCCTTTTTAGGTTTCTAGGGTATATCTTGTTTGTTTTTTTTATATATAATTCATGATTATAAATTCCAATTTAATAAATCCATAAAAAGTCCTATTTTTATCCCTTATTGTACTCGCTAGGGTATTTGTTCAAAAACCATATGCCTACGTACCCTCCAAAGAGGGATCAGAGCGTCGTAGTTCAATTCCCCTACCCCTAAATTCTAATATCCTAATATTCTAATCCTTTTACTACCCCTTTACCTAATTTATAAACCCTTAAAATTAAACCCCTTTAATCATTATTTTAAAACCCTTTATTTCTTTTAAAAAATCCCATTTAATATCCCTTAATAAATAAAAATAAATTTAATCCCAAACTTAATTCAATTCTATATTAAAATTAATAATTATCAAGTATATAAAACATATGTTTAAAATCCAAGTTTTAATCCCCAAAATAATATTTTTTAGAAATATTGTGCATCTATTTTTTAATCCCAAAAATTGTAAAATAAGAATATTATAACCCAAAATAAGTTAAATAAATTAAATAACCCATATTTATTAATTATAATAATTGATTATGATAAACCCCAAAATTATGATTATACACTTTAACTTTAGCAAATTATCCACTATCCCTTATTTAAATACCTTCCTTAACCCCTAATTAATCCTTAAATTATCCATTAAAATATATTAAATCCTAAATTTAATAAACAACTTTTTATTGGATTATTTAAATGATTATAGTAGAAAATACAATATTATAATTCCTAATTATAATTAAAATCTCTAATTATAAATTCCTCATTCCATTATCGTTTGCACATAGAATACTTCTATATTAATCCTTAAAGCCTTTATTAATTTTAAATTATAATTCAAATGAATAATTATTACAAAATTAAAATCTAATATCCTAATTGATTAATATTTCCTAATTAATCTTTTTAATTCCAAATATATTATCCACTATAAAAAACGTAAATTTATTATAACAAAATCAAACCCCCATTTATAAATAAACCCATATTTTTAAAAATAAATTAAATGATAATGAACCCCAAATTAATTATAATAACCAAAGCTATAAATAGATAAAAGAAATCCCAAGATTATAAATTGAATCCCAAATAAATCTCCATTAAAATAAATAGACCCCAAAAAGTATAAATAACCCAAAAGTATAAATTAAACCCAATTTTATTAAAATAAATAAATATTTAATTATAAATTAAACTCAATTTTGTTAATTATAAAAATAGATTATAATAAGTCTCAAAATTATAAATTAAACTCAATTTTATTATAAATAAACTCACATTTATTTTCATGAACCCAAAATTATAAACTCATATTGTTTAATTATAAATAAATCCCAAAATATAAATTAACTCATGTTTATTTAAATAAATCCCATTTTATTTTAATAATCCCAAGATATAAGTTAAATCCAAAATTTATAAACCCAAATTTGTAATATAATAAACCAACATTTTTTAATTATTAAAATAAAAATAAGTTAAATAACCCGAGTAGATAAAAATAACCCAAATCTATACTAATAAACCTCAATTTGTTATAATAATCCAAAATATCAATTAAACCAAATTTATAACTCCAATAACTCCCAAATTGTGAATTAAATTCAAATTTATTATAAATAAAACCCAAATTTTAATACATTAAATATCAATCCAATAATTAAAGTATTTTAATGTTCCTAATTCATTGAATCTTAATTACGTATATTAATCTCTTAATTAATAAAATGTTTTTATTAATTAATCCAATTAGGAAAACCAATCCTACTCATTAAATTATGAAATTAATTAAATCAATTAAATCCTAATTATTTAATTATATTCTATTTTTATTCCTCCTTCATTGTAGTTATCTTATTACTCAATTGATTTCTCTATGCTAATTAATCCCTAAATATTATAATTATCTCAATTATCTTAATTTGTGATCCCAATTAAAATAAGATGTTAATAAACCCGTAATTGTTTTAACCAAGTTAATTAAATAATTAGCTAAATTTAAATTCTAATCACTAATTATCTAAATAACATAGATGTAAAGGTTAGGTGTGAATTCCGTTTGGATAAAAAGGTCTGTAGGTAGTAACAATGTAAGGAAATGGCCCATGGTTTAAAAGAATTTCAAAATACCTTAATTTTATAAATAAAAATTAATAATAAAGAAAAACCTAAAGAAATAACAGCTTTCACGTTGCTTCTTCTTCAACTTTCCCAATTTCCAATTGTTCCTCTTAATTCAATGCCTTCACATTCAATGTCAATAGCCATGGTCGATGATCGGAAGTTCATCGGCGCAATTTGCAGTGAAGTGTTTTCGCGATGGCGCAGTGTTAATGGGCTCGCGGCGTGAATTTGCCGGCGGTGGCGGAGGTTCGACGGCGAGTGGTGTTTGGCAGCGTGATTGTTGTTCGTTTTTATAAAGAAAACTCCTTTTCTTATTTCTTTTGTTTTCAGTTGATTTTTCCTTATTTTGTTGCTTTAGATTATTGTGGAGGGAAACAAAATAATGTTTAAGTAATGATGAATGTTGATTGAAAATTGCCTTAAATTTTAATCTGTTTTTCCTTGATCCGAACAGTAGTAGTTTTGAGGTGTTGCCATCGATTGTGTTTTCGGTTAGTGATTGTTACTGTAACAACAAGTGGATGAAGTTCTTTAATGGTAAATGATTTATATTTCAACCAGGTTTATAATATAAAAAGATTTATTATATTAAGTATACAAGTTTTTTTTTATAATAATAAAACATCTAACAAAATCTCAATTGAGTTAATCTTATAAAATAAAGGATCTATGGTTATGGTTAATGAGAGTGTCCCATGTGATGATGTTAGTTTTATCGTATAAGAAAAATAATTAGTCACTCATGTCATGTATAACATTTTTAACTAATTTAATTATATATAAATATTTTGATTAAATTAATTATGTACAATATATATAATATATCCCAAAGTCATAAGGATCAATAAAATAATTTAGATAAACAATACACATCACTATACATGTAATGCACTATGCATATGACTCAAGAGATCGAGTTTACTGGCCTAGAATGTTGTGACCCACTTAATCTGTTACTTTCCTCCCTTCTTTCTTTTACGCGATCTCCTTATCTTCTGTGAGTTCCTCTCTTTGATCTCTTCTTGATCAGTTGTAGATGAAGGCTCTTAGGATTTAGTTGTTGTTGTTCTTCAATGTGAAGAACAACAATTTTTAGGGTTTTTTCTGTGAATAGTGGGTGAGAAAAAAGGGAGAGATATGAGTTCTATTTATAGAACAAAATTAGGGTAGAAGTTTGGGATCTGGCCCAAAAATAAAATTATATTAATACAAAAAAATCATAAAATTTGATATTACTAAAATATAATAAAATAAAATAAACTCCTCCTAACTTATTATTAATAATAACTAACATAATAATATTAGTAATAATATTATTATTATTAACCCCAAAATATTTGCTATTAACAACAAGTGATAACAATTTTTAATAAAACCAAATAATAATATTAGTAATAATATTATTATTTTTAAATCTAAAATATTAATATAACAATAATAATAAATATTTTTGTTTTAAAAGAAAAAAAACCAAAATCCTACCCATAATGATATTTAAAAATCCAAAATAATACTTTTAATAAAATTAAATAATATTAGTAATAATATTATTAAACCCAAAAATAATATATTCAATAATATTTATTAATTAAACTAATACAATCCCTTTTTGTTAAAAAAAAACCCATAACATTATGTTAAACATTTAAAATTTAGGACCCCTTTTGTAATCATTAGATTTAAGAATAAAATCTGAAATTTTTTAAAAGTCAGTCTAAAAGGTCAAAAGAGTCCCTCTTTGATTTGTTAGACCGAAAAACAAACCTGGGTCAAAATTTAGGGTACGACAGCTGCCCCTATTTAATCGGCTTCGAATTGGACGAATGATGTCGACGAGCCTTCCTCCTTCCGAGGAGGAGACGTTTAAATATAAGAGGACCCCAAATTTTGATGAAAACAAACCATGGCTCTGGAGCAGATCAAATCCTGGTGCTCCAGTTACTCCCGTACCCCTGTAGAATTCTTGAAGACCTCAAATTAATTAGATAAAAGCCCTGATAGAACCTCATATGGCAACTCTAACTTGAACTACTTTGATAAACCCTGATAAAATCCTTTATGACTGATATTCACTAAACTTGTCTGATGAAAGCCCCAATGGACCCTCTTGATGTCAACTTCTTACTAAATAATCTTGGTGAAACCTCGTTATCAATCCCTTATAGAACCCCTAATTAACCCCCGATAGAATCCCTTATCAGTGCTTGGTAGATCCCTTTATCAATCCCTTTTAACCCTTCTGGGTGAATATTGCCTACGATTCCTATAATCTTCCGATCATGCTGCTGGAATAGGATAGGATTGTTAGTGATACCTTAATCACCCTGGATACAAAATCCCTGGATGGAACCCCTTAACTCCCAATTAGAATCTCATGTATAACCCATTGGACAAATATTAAATGGAACCCCTTCTTGTAGAACCGCATAAATCCCTCAGATAAAAATCCGATAAAATTTCCTTCAAATCTGTTGATAAAACCCCTGATATAACTTTTTTGAATAGACATACGGTAGAACCCCTTTGGTAAAACTTTCTGGTATAAAATTCTTATATAACCCCTTGGATAAAAATTCGATATAATCTCTTGTCTTATAGAACCCCTCTTCAATCCTTGGTAAAACCCCTTATCAATATCTTATAGAGCCCCTTAATCCCTTTCATCCCTTCTTGGTTAACATCGCCTATGATTCCTATGATCCTCTAATCATGTTGTTGAAATCAAATAGGACTTTAGTGATACCTTGATAACCCCTTCACTCCCTATTAGAACCCCATGTATAACCTCTTTGACAAATATTAGATGGAACCCCTTCTTGTAGAATCCCAAAAATCCCTTTCATATAACCCCTTTGGTTGAACATCCGATAGAACCCCATATAATCCCTAACTGTTGAATTCTTCCTGAATCCTTGATATAACCCCTGATGTAACCCCTTTTGAGTAATATTATAGTAGAACTTTTTTTTTTGACGATAAATCCCTTAGTATAAACCCCTTAGTAAAATTCTTTTGATATATCCCTTTGATAAATTCTGTTGACGGAATACAATGTAATCCCTTGAGAAAATTCCAATAGAACCCTTGTTGATGAAAATCCTTTAAAATTCTTTGACGAAACTTGACAAACCCTTAATGAGTCTACGATAAAACCCTTGATGAAATCCCTTTTGGTAAATCCCTTGTTGAACACCTTATAGAATTCTTTTGACATATTCCATTGGTTGAATCCGGTGTAACCCCTAAATAACATCCTTAGATGATAATCCCTTGATATAGTTTTGGTAAAAGCTCCCTGATAAAATCTAATATAACTCTTTTGGATAAAAAATCCCTTGATAGAACCCCTTGGATAAAGCTATGGTAGAACCCCCTTGAATTTTTTTTATAGAACCCTTTTTTGTATAAAAATCCCTTGGTAAAATCTCTTTAATATAAATCCGGTAGAAACCCTTGATAAAATTATGATAAAACCCCTTTTTGGATAAACATCCCTTGGTAAAACCCCTTTGACAAAAATCTGATAGAACCCCCTTTGAAAAAATTTCGATAGACCCCATTAGATAAAAATCCCTTTTATAAAACCCTTAAAATTATTTGAGGACTCGTGATGGACCTTTGATAAAACCCCTAATGAAACCCCTTTGATAAATCCCTTGGTAAAACCCCTTAGGTAAATCTTGATGAAATCATGTTTTGATAAGTCCCGAATCAAACCCTTAAAAAAACTTGATGCAATCCCTTAATGAAATCCCTTTTGGTTGAAACCCAATGATAAACTTTATTTGATAAAACTCCTCTATAAAATCCCTCGATGGAATCTCCGATAAAAATCCCTTAATAAAATTTTGGTAGAACCCTTTGATGGAACCCCTTGGATGAGACTTCAGATAAAAACCCTTTTGACAAAATCCCTTGATAGAAAACCCCCTTGATAAGACCCCGGTGAAACCTTATAATAAAGCCCTTTGATAAAACCCGGATGAATTCCCATGATAAGATATTGGTGAAACCCTTTAATAACATCTTGGTAGAACCCCTAGAAGAAATAATATGGTAATCCCCTTAAAAAAGCCTGATTAAAACCTCTTGATAAATCACTCGAATAAGAATCATGGTAGAGCCCCTTGATACAATTATGATGAAATCCCATAGGTGAAAATATCTTTTATAGAACCTCTTATTTGGATAAAAATCCAGTAAAACCCCTAGATAATATTTTTGTAGAATCCCTTAGTGAATCCCTTGATGAGACTCAAGATAAAATCCCTTTGATAAAAGACATAAATGGTGAAACCTTGGTGAAATCCCTTAATAATATTCTTTGATGAAACCCCCTTGATAAAATTCCTTGGACGAATTCCTTGACAAAACCCTTGATAAAACCCATAATGAAACCCCATTTGACAAATCCCAATGATAAGCTCCCTTTAATGAATCCATTGGTACAACCCCTTGATAAAATTCCTTAGTTGAACCCCATCGATGATACTTTCTTGATTAAATTCCTTAGTTGAACCCCATTGATAATACTCCCTTGATAAAATTCCTTAGTTGAAACCCATTTGACAAATCCCATTGATAAAATCCCTTTGAAAAATCCCTTGGTAGAACCCCTTGCTAAATCCATTTCGATGAATCCTTTAGAAAAAAAATCCTGATGAAATCCCTTTTGAGAAAAAAAAGTCCAAATGAAATCCTTTTGATAATTTCCATTGATGAAACCCTTTTTGATAAAACTGACTGACGAAACCCCTTTTGATAAAACCCATTGATGAAATATGATCAAACCCCTTGATAGAATTCTTTGATGATATTTCCGATAAACCCTTTTTGATAAAACTGACTGACGAAACCCCTTTTGATAAAACCCTGGTGAACCCTTAGATGAAGCCTTTAATCCAAATCCTTTAAATCAAACCCTTAGACGCATCCTTTAAATCAAACCCTTGAATGAATCCTTTAAATTAAACCCTAAGGTAAATCCTTTAAATAATACCCTTGTGTGAAACCTTAGTGAAATCTATCTGATAATTTTTTTTGATGAAAACACCTAATGAAAATATTTTGATAAAAACCCTTAATGTAACCCTGGGGAAGGCCAATAAGCATTCCTAGTTAGGAATTGTACTGGTATAGCTAGGGATTTGACTTCTATGAGCAGTCATAAATCCTATGGTATGTATGCATGTTCATGTATGCATGTGATGTTATGTTTTATATGCATGATTATGTATTATAGCGTAGCGACATAATTAATTCATGACAATGATTTAAATGTCTCCATAAGTGCCCCAGATAAACCGTTTTGTGAAGCGGTTTCCTTTGATTAATCCTTGCAGTAGTTTATCCCAGATTGATTGTGCTTCGAAGGGTATTGTCCTTGATTGATTGAGGTTTTGAAAGGTATGCCTGGAAAGGAACTTTGACCCCACCATGACTTGATATGACCTTGAGATGAATTTCCCCAATATTTGAGTCTTGAAAAGTATGCCTCTGATTTGATTAACCCTTGGAATGATCAGTTTCACCACGTCATTAAGGTATCCTGCCCTAGTATGGAATTTTTGAATGGTCTTCCATTTGTCATGGAGGTATTGTTTGAAGAGGAACTTGGATCCCTCCATAATGTAATATGACTTTTATATGAATTGTCCCCAATATTTACATCTTGAAAAGTATGTCCTATTGTTTGAATCCTTGAAAGGTATGCCCCTGATCCTTGAGGTCTAGAGGAATTGCATGAAAAGGACTTGGATCCCACAATGTTGCAATATGACCTTTATATGACTTGCCCCAGTATTTGAATATTGAATAATATGTCCCTGATTATATGACATTTGGAGTGATTGGCCTCACTACACCCTTGAGTTGGTATGCCCCAGTATGATCCTCTTGAAAATATCTAACCCTTATCATTAGAGTCATGGATCATTTCTTGACATAGGTGCGTCAAATCTTGTAATGTTTTTCCCCTAGTGAGTTTGATCTTCATATGATATGC
Organism: Lathyrus aphaca; assembly: GCA_963966055.1. Lineage (NCBI taxonomy): Eukaryota > Viridiplantae > Streptophyta > Magnoliopsida > Fabales > Fabaceae > Lathyrus > Lathyrus aphaca. The sequence goes on along the minus strand of OZ014522.1, from coordinate 403,996,098 downwards.
CCATAAGATCATAAGGATTTACCCCTCAATTAGAATGATTCCTTGATAATTTCCCCCTTGTTAGAATTGTCTTGAATCAATATGCCCTTTATTAAACCCTTGTTGACATTCCTTCAATGCTAAGTATTGATTTGCATGTAAAAGTATTCCTTTTGAAAAGTAATTAAAAGGTCATGTTCATACAAGTTTTCAAAATCGAAAATAGGTGTGGAAACAAATATGAGGATATATGGCCATGAGGTTGGCACACATTAAGATGAGAAAATAATGATTTAACACACCTTTGAATTTTGAGTCAGTTTAACAACGACTTTGCCGAGTATGCTTTTATAGTTCCCCTAGCTTCAATTAGGACTTTTGTATGTTATAACGTGGTCTGGTTCACGGTTTATGAAACGAAAGATATAAGGCTCAAAATTTAAAATTTAACCCTCCCCATTCTCCTTGATATTCTCCATTCCTAAATCCAATTAACCCAACAAATGCGTTCATCTTGCTAGAGAATTTCTTTAGTCATGGTGACAATGGTTTAAACCCTTGATGAGATCTTTGACATGGCAATCCCTCACTTCCATTTATAAGATTGTTCAATCTTTTTTTTAATTTGCTTTTAATCCCTTTTTTGCATGGACCGATCCTTTTGAATTTATGGTCCATCAATATACCCTAATTTTTTCCTAAGTCAAAGTTAATTTTTCTAAGCGTCTTTACTCTTTGACTTAGCGGGATTTTTTTGAACAATTCCTGATTGACTTTGTCTTTGATTTCCGAAAGACGTGAATGCCATGTTACCCTTGATTTCTTCCTCAATGTTTAATGGTGTGAGGAAGAATATGTGGTGAGCTTTATCTTCATTACTTCCCCGACTTTTAATGATGCGAGGAAGAAGATGTGCTTAAACCTTTATCCTTGTGATTGATATTGACTCCCTTGCATTAGGACGCACTGCTGGATTAGTTGAAATCTACCCTGCCCCTGGTTAAGATTAAGGTATTTTAGAAAGAACACCGACTTTTGGCTCGAGGGGGTTGACTACGGATTATCTCCTTATTTCTCTAGTGTTTAGGAAGTGAAATAATGCCTTATATCGTCAGCCAGGTCTTACTATTAAAGCATACATTAACAAATTCAATTGTTTTAATTTACCTCATTCTTCTCCTAAGTTTTTCAATAGGTGAGAAGTGAAAAGAAAAGGTAATTTATTTTTATTTCCATTTTTGTGATGGCCTAAGAATTAATGAAAACGAATGGATGAATTCCAAAAATATGCATTCTCATTTTATTAAAATTATTTTCCAAAAAGTACAATCTTTAATACAACCAATACTTAGCAAAAAAGAAAATACAACCGAAAATGATAAAGGTCTAACGATCCTAGAAGTGAGCTTCCTTGTTAATCCATTGTATTTAAGGGATGTTCCTTAATGTTCTTCCACCTTAATGAAGGTAAGGGATGACCGTTCACCACTGAGACTCCTCCTTTGAAAGTCAACTGCTTGTTGTCAATCAGGTATTTGGACTTTGTATTCATCACTTGTAGGATCTGAATAGGATCAAATAATTGCAGCTTCAATAAGGAACCTCCAAGTAAGTCATGACACATTGGTGTAGGATCAAGTTCCCTTTTGAACTCCATTGTAATTGATGAAGAGCATGAAGTTGTTAAATACGAGTAAACCTGTGACTGGAATGGCAAAAGGCTACCCTCTCTTTTTAATGGTACTTTCCCCTCTTGAGTCCTTTCATGGCTTCTTGAGATATCCTTTGAATTCACTGGTGAGTATTAGGAAAGGATATGCAAGTGTATGGGTATATATGTAAATGCATGAAAATACATGAGTATGCAAAAATATTTATTCCATTATTTTTAAGGTATGCTAAAAGTCATTTTTTTAGGTATGCTAAAAATTTCTTGGGATGCAATGCAAGTGTCACATTAGGACAATGACATATGAGAGGAAACCCTTGCAGGTTCAGGATGATCAAGAATATAAAACCTACATATTGGTTAAGGATAATGCCGAATATAAGGAAACCTTGTTTAAGAGGTCTCCTTATATATAGGGATAATGACCGGCATGGGAAACCCAAACGAGTTTAAGGTATATGCAAGCATGACCTAGCTTGGGTGGACCCCTATATTAGGATAGTTCTAAAGTTTCACTATCCAATCCCCTCACATGTAGGACATATGGTGTTGATAGCCATTTAAGTTTAGGACTATACCATTGTATTACCATGAGAAGGATCATGCCTTCCTACGGTAATATTTTGGGATAAGTCCGACTTAGGCTAGAACCTGGTAACGACCCCTTTGGGAGTGATACACAAGATTTGGTTTAGGGTAGGGTCTCTAGGGTCCCGGAGTCATGGATCAACTACTATGTTATCATCCTCCTTCAAGGGCTAGCCTTGACGGGGAGATAGCAATTAGTAGGATCTACTCCGAGTGTGACCTCCATGCATTAATGAGATGTTCACCTCATTAAAGACACTTCCGTTCCACAAAGTCCTAATAAACTAGGGTTGTTCTCAAGCTTTGGTTTTAGCTTCACACCAATAATATCTCAACCATATGCATGATAAAATATATAATAATAACATAATAATAATATCCAATAAAATGTAAAAATAAATAATAATAATAATAATAATATCCCATAAAATGTAAAAAATAATATAAACAAAATAAAAAATAAATAAAGATAAACAAAGAAAATAAATATCCCCACAAACAAAAACCCTAAAAATCCTAAAGTTAGGATTGACTTTCAAATATCCCCAGCAGAGACGCCAGCTGTCGCGGCCGGCTTAATTTTAAGAGTCGCCACCCTATTTTTGGGAAAAATAAGGGTAAACCTTGTTTTTCTTTGGTCCGGGAGTCAGTTAAGTGGGAGGAAGGTGTTAGACACCTCTCACTTCTATTGTATCCAATAGGATCCTTTTTAGGTTTCTAGGGTATATCTTGTTTGTTTTTTTTATATAAATTCATGATTATAAGTTCCAATTTAATAAATCCAAAAAAAGTCATATTTTTATCCCTTATTGTACTCGCTAGGGTCTTTGTTCAAAAACCCTATGCCTACGTACCCTCCAAAGAGGGATCAGAGCGTCGTAGTTCAATTCCCCTACCCCTAAATTCTAATATCCTAATATTCTAATCCTTTTACTACCCCTTTACCTAATTTATAAACCCTTAAAATTAAACCCCTTTAATCATTATTTTAAAACCCTTGATTTCTTTTAAAAAACCCCATTTAATATCCCTTAATAAATAAAAATAAATTTAATCCCAAACTTAATTCAATTCTATATTAAAATTAATAATTATCAAGTATATAAAACATATGTTTAAAATCCAAGTTTTAATCCCCAAAATAATATTTTTTAGAAATATTGTGCATCTATTTTTTAATCCCAAAAATTGTAAAATAAGAATATTATAACCCAAAATAAGTTAAATAAATTAAATAACCCATATTTATTAATTATAATAATTGATTATGATAAACCCCAAAATTATGATTATACACTTTAACTTTAGCAAATTATCCACTATCCCTTATTTAAATACCTTCCTTAACCCCTAATTAATCCTTAAATTATTCCATTAAAATATATTAAATCCTAAATTTAATAAACAACTTTTTATTGGATTATTTAAATGATTATAATAGAAAATACAATATTATAATTCCTAATTATAATTAAAATCTCTAATTATAAATTCCTCACTCCATTATCGTTTGCACATAGAATACTTCTATATTAATCCTTAAAGCCTTTATTAATTTTAAATTATAATTCAAATGAATAATTATTACAAAATTAAAATCTAATATCCTAATTGATTAATATTTCCTAATTAATCTTTTTAATTCCAAATATATTATCCCCTATAAAAAAACGTAAATTTATTATAACAAAATCAAACCCCCATTTATAAATAAACCCATATTTAAAAAAAAAAATTAAATGATGATTGTTACTGTAACAACATGTGGATGAAGTTTTTTAATGGTAAATGATTTATATTTCAACCAGGTTTATAATATAAAAAGATTTATTATATTAAGTATACAAGTTTTTTTTATAATAATAAAACATCTAACAAAATCTCAATTGAGTTAATCTTATAAAATAAAGGATCTATGGTTATGGTTAATGAGAGTGTCCCATGTGATGATGTTAGTTTTATCGTATAAGAAAAACAATTACACTCATGTCATGTATAACATTTTTAACTAATTTAATTATATATAAATATTTTGATTAAATTAATTATGTACAATATATATAATATATCCCAAAGTCATAAGGATCAATAAAATAATTTAGATAAACAATACACATCACTATACATGTAATGCACTATGCATATGATTCAAGAGATCGAGTTTACTGACCTAGAGTGTTGTGACCCACTTAATCTGTTACTTTCCTCCCTTCTTTCTTTTACGCGATCTCCTTATCTTCTGTGAGTTCCCCTCTTTGATCTCTTCTTGATCAGTTGTAGATGAAGGCTCTTAGGATTTAGTTGTTGTTGTTCTTCAATGTGAAGAACAACAATTTTTAGGGTTTTTTCTGTGAATAGTGGGTGAGAAAAAAGGGAGAGATATGGGTTCTATTTATAGAACAAAATTAGGGTAGAAGTTTGGGATCTGGCCCAAAAATAAAATTATATTAATACAAAAAAATCATAAAATTTGATATTACTAAAATATAATAAAATAAAATAAACTCCTCCTAACTTATTATTAATAATAATTAACATAATAATATTAGTAATAATATTATTATTATTAACCCCAAAATATTTGCTATTAACAACAAGTGATAACAATTTTTAATAAAACCAAATAACAATATTAGTAATAATATTATTATTTTTAAATCTAAAATATTAATATAACAATAATAATAAATATTTTTGTTTTAAAAGAAAAAAAACCCAAAATCCTACCCATAATGATATTTAAAAATCCAAAATAATACTTGTAATAAAATTAAATAATATTAGTAATAATATTATTAAACCCAAAAATAATATATTCAATAATATTTATTAATTAAACTAATACAATCCCTTTCTGTTAAAAAAAAACCATAACATTATGTTAAACATTTAAAATTTAGGACCCTTTTTGTAATCATTAGATTTAAGAATAAAATCTGAAATTTTTCAAAAGTCAGTCTAAAAGGTCAAAAGAGTCCCTCTTTGATTTTTTAGACCGAAAAAAAAAACCTGGGTCAAAATTTAGGGTACGACACCCACCATCAGGTGAAAGAAAACCTTTAAATTGATTGATATATCAATACTTCCGCTAAGGGATGCAACAACCTCAAACTGAGGAACAAGAACTCGGCTGAGGATTCCCAATGCTTCTCAAGTTAAAGATAACTTGTTGAGGAAGAGATCAAAACTCAGCTGGGGATTCTTAAGAACATCTCTTCCAACAATTCTTCTGGGGAATACATTGGAACTCAAACTAAGAACATTCATACAATCCCCGTTCATGCTTGTTGTTAGGGAACTGAATATCATTAACATCAACCTGCCCAAACTATTCAGGAATTTCATATGGATACAACCGAATCAAACCCTGCTTTGGGAGAGACAAGTTACACACATCCGGACTTTACCATCCCTGGAATCACTATTGATATCCTTTCTTTGTTCACATATCAAACAAAAATGTTTTTATAATCTTCAAAGATTAAACTTATTAAATTTGTTTCAAAAATCATCATCAAAAATAAATTTAAATTTTGTAAACAGAAACAATATAAAGAATTGCAAACAATTGGATAAAAGCTCAAATTCATTGATAGAATGGTAGTCAGCAAATGGCATGACTCCATGGATCATTACAAGTTTGAAAAATGGTAAATACATGGAAAAAGGGCTACATTGAAATACAATGATCACTATTCTCCCTATCAACTTTGAACTGCACTGTGTGTGAAACTTCAGTCAAAGATGAGTGAATAAGAATCTTTGATGGGAAATTCTTCTGAGGGATAAAATCTAAAATCCTCGGTCGTTAGTGATACAGTCTGTCGACACAGTTACTTGCCATGATCCCTAACTTTTGTCTATATTGCCCTTTCGGGTTTTCATTCTACCGGGATAATTATTTCTGTTTATGTCTCTAATTTTTTCCTGGAACGCCCTTTCGAGTTTTCAATCCACTGAGACGCTCATTTTTGCCTAAGCCTCCCTTTCGGGTTTTCAACTTAGCGAGCTGTTCTTTTATTTTTTTTAAGCGAAGTATTTCTTGACTGCATCCGCATTCACAGGACGAGTGATCTCATTACCATCCATAGTTGCAAGCATTAATGAACCGCCAGAGAAGGCTTTCTTGACAACATATGGACCATCATAGTTCGGAGTCCACTTGCCCCGAGAATCTGTAATGAAAGACTGGATCTTTTTGAGCACGAGGTCGCCTTCTCTGAATACACGAGATTTGACCTTCTTGTCAAAAGCTTTCTTCATTCTTTGTTGGTACAACTGACCATGACACAAAGATGTTATTCTATTTTCCTCAATCAAATTCAACTGATCAAATCTACTCTGACACCATTCAACCTCAGTCAACTTGGCTTTCATCAGAACTCTCATTGATGAGATCTCAACCTCAACGGGGAGCACTGCTTTCTATACCATAAACAAGTGAGAAAGGGGTTTCTCCTGTTGAAGTGCGGACAGATGTACGATACCCATACAAAGCAAAAGGGAGCATCTCAGGCCAGTCGTTATATGTCACAACCATCTTCTGAATGATCTTCTTAATATTCTTATTCGCAGCTTCAATAGCCCCATTCATCTTCGGTCTATAAGGAGAAGAATTATGGTGTTGAATCTTGAATTCTTCACAAAGCTCTTTCATCATCTTATTATTCAAGTTTGAACCATTATCAGTAATGATTCTATTCGGAACATCATATCTGCAAATAATGTTATTCTTGATAAACCGAACCACAACTTTCTTGGTCACATTAACATACGATATCGCTTCCATCCACTTAGTGAAGTAGTCAATTGCCATAAGAATAAAATGATGTACATTCGAAGCCTTGGGTTCAATCATACCAATCATATCAATTCTCCACATAGAGAAAGGCCATGGGGAAGAAATAACATTGAGATGAGTTGGTGGCACATGAATCTTATCAGCATACACTTGGCACTTATGGCACTTTTTCACATACTTGCAACAATCAGATTCCATTGTCAGCCGATAGTAACTTGCTCTCAACATCTTTTTAGCCATTGCATGCCCATTAGCATGAGTACCAAAATATCCTTCATGAATTTCTTCCATTAACATGTCTGCTTCGTGTCTATCCACGCATCTGAGCAAGACCATGTCAAAATTCCTCTTATAAAGCACATTTCCATTCAGGAAGAAATTGCCTGCCAATCTCCTCAAAGTTCTCTTATCTTTATCGGATTCCCCAAGTGGGTATTCCTGACTCTGGAGAAAACATTTAATATCATGATACCAAGGCTTGTCATCATAGACCTCTTCAACTGCAAACACATGAGCCGGTCTTTCAAGCCGCATCACTCTGATCATGGGAACTTCATTCCATTGGTGCACCTTTATCATAGAAGCTATAGTTTCCAAAGCATCTGCCATATGATTTTCATCATGAGGCACATAATGAAACTCAACTTTAGTGAAGAAAGTTGATATCCTCCTGGCATAATCTCTATAAGGGATCAAGTGGGGTTCATGAGTTACCCACTTACCCTTGATCTGATTGATTACCAAGGCAGAATCTCCATACACATCAATATGCTTAATCCTCAGATCAATAACTTCCTCAAGACCCATAATACAGGCTTCATACTCAGCTTCATTATTGGTACAAGGAAAAATCAACCTTGTAGAAAAAGGAATATGTGAACCATGGGGAGTAATGATCATTGCCCTAGTTCCTCTTCCGCGTGCATTCACACCACCATCAAAAACTAAACCCCATTGAGATCCATGCTCCGGCCCTTCCTCAATCAAAGGTTCATCACAATCTTTCATTTTCAAATACATCACATTCTCATCTGGGAAATCAAACTTGATAGGCTGGTAATCATCAATCGGTTGATGTGCCAAATGGTCAACCAAGATACTACCTTTTATAGCTTTTTGAGCTCAGTACTCGATATCATATTCTGACAATAACATTTGCCAATGAGCAATCCTCCCAGTCAAAATAGGATTTTCAAATATATACTTGATCGGATCCATTTTAGAGATCAACCAAGGTGTATGATTCAGCATATACTGACGAAGACGCTTTGCAGCCCAAGCTAAGGCACAACAAGTTTTTTTAAGCATGGAGTACCGAGACTCACAATTAGTGAATTTCTTACTCAAGTAGTAAATTGCATATTCTTTTCTTCCAGATTCATCTTGCTGACCAAGCACAAAACCCATGGAATCTTCTAGCATAGTCAAGTACATGATCAACGGTCTACCTTCCACCAGAGGAGACAAGATAGGAGGTTCAAGCAGATATTCTTTGATTCTTTCAAACGCCTTTTGACAATCATCTGTCCAGACACAACCTTTGTCTTCTCGAAGCAACTTGAAGATCGGAGCACATGTGGCAGTCATGTGAGAGATAAACCTCGAAATATAATTCAAACGGCCCAAGAATCCTCTTACTTGCTTTTCAGTTCTTGGAGCAGGCATTTCCTGAATAGCTTTCACTTTATCAAGATTAACATCAATGCCTCTTTGGCTGACAATGAAACCTAACAACTTTCCAGAACGTACACCAAATGTGCACTTGTTCGGATTCAAACGAAGCTTAAACTTCCTTAATCTCTTAAACAACTTCAGCAAATGTTCAACATGATCCTCTTTAGTACTCGACTTAGCGATCATATCATCAACATATACCTCAATTTCTTTGTGCTTCATATCATGGAAAAATGTGGTCATAGCTCTTTGGTATGTCGCACCAGCATTCTTCAATCCAAAGGGCATCACTCTGTAGTAGAATGTTCCCTATGGTGTAATAAATGTGGTATTTTCCATGTCCTCGGGTGCCATCTTTATTTGATTATAACCGGAAAATCCATCCATAAAAGAGAACACATCAAACTTAGCCGTATTATCTACCAACACATCAATGTGTGGCAATGGAAAATCATCTTTTGGACTGGCTTTATTTTCAAATCTCTGTAATCAACACACATTCGGACTTTTCCGTCTTTCTTTGGAACAAGCACAATATTGGCCACCCATTGAGGATAATTAAATGTCACAAGAAAACCTGCATCAATCTGCTTTTGAACCTCCTCTTTGATCTTTACTTACATATCAGGATGAATTCTTCTCAACTTTTGCTTCACAGGTGGTCATTCAGGCTTCAGCGGCAATCTATGCTCCACAATATCAATATCAAGACCTGTCATGTCTTGATAAGACCAAGCAAACACATCAACATACTCTCTAAGAAGCTCTACAATCCTCTTCTTAACATCAGAACCAAGCAATGCTCCAACTTTAACTTCTTTCTTATCATCTTCAAAATCCAAGTTGACCATCTCTATAGACTCTCCATGAGGCTGAATAACCTTCTCCTCGTGCTCAAGCAACTGGGAAATCTCATCAGGAATCTCTTCAACATCCTCTTCCTCAGCTTTGAACACAGGGAATTCAAAGTTGGGAGTGGGCATAGGATCATTGTTTTCAATGTGTTTATCAATCAATCTGCACAATGATTTTATTTTTATTTTAGAGTATGAACAAAAGTGCAAACATTATGCAGATAAACAGTGGTTATTATTATTTTGGGTTTTTTATGTTACCATTTTTCATAATAAAGCAAAAAAAGAAAAACACATATGGAAATAACAAAATAACATTTTATTGATGATGATAAAATTTGAAACAAAACCCGACAAACATCACTTTCACCTTGGGCAGAGTGAAAGGATTTTTGAAAGAAAATAAAACAAATTACTTTGAAGCATGAACAATAGAAGGAACATCAACAGCAATCCAGTTCTTGCAAATCTTTCCGTGCATAACAAAGTTAGGCATTTCTTTATCTACATCATCTTCAATGATGGCAGCAGCGGAATGATCGTTGATAAACCCAGCACTTCGGAATCCTTCCTGAATAGTCTTCGGGTCATTGAGAGCCACACCTGGTATAAAACCAATACCAAATCCTTCTTTATTGTCAACAACATCAAAAACTCGTCCCCAACCATCATATTGACCAGTTTCAAGCACGCGCAGAGCATCCTTGAGAGAAGACATAGGCATAACATTCTTTTTAGCAACATTATCAACAACAGAAAGAGCCTGGAATGAAGTTCCCACCTCTTTTTCAACATCAATATAGGAGAAAGATGACAAATTGCTCACTAGCATCGCCTGTTCACCGTCAATAGTCACTAATTTCCCATCTTTCACAAACTTCAGCTTCTGATGGAGAGTAGATGTCACAGCTCCTGCCTCATGAATCCAGGGTCTTCCAAGGAGACAACTGTAAGCGGGACATATATCCATTACTTGAAAAGTAATTTGGAATATAAACGGTCCAATCAGAATAGGAAGATCAACTTCACCAATCACTGTCTTCTTCGATCCGTCAAAAGCTTTCACAATAATCCCACTATGCCTCTTGGGAGCACCTTGGTACTCAAGCCTTGACAAAGTCGACTTTGGCATCACATTCAGAGAAGACCCGGTATCAACCACCACTTTAGACATAGAATCTTCCTGACAATTCACTGAAATATGCAGAGCCAAATTATGGTTCCTTCCTTCTTCAGGCAAGTCATCATCACAGAAACTCAGATTGTTGCACGATGTGATATTAGCCATAATACTATCAAACTGATCAACAGTCACATCGTGGTCAACATAAACTTGATCAAGAATCTTCTACAAAGACTGCCTATGAGCCTCAGAGCACATCAAGAGTGATAAAACTGATATCTTCGATGGAGTATGCAACAACTGCTCAATAATGTTGTACTCGTTCTTCTTTATCAATTTTAACACCTCATCTTCATTATCTTTCAAACTGGAATCACCAAATTGGCCTGATCGGGCAACAACATCCATAATATGTTTACTCGCACTTGTATCTTCAGTTTTCTTCGGAGGATCCGAAGCATAAACTCTACCACTTCGAGTAACCTTTGTCACATCAGTAATGCTAACCACAAACTTTGGAGAAGGAATAGGAACTTCCTTACCATTTTCTATCATCATAGCATTATATCAATATGGAACAGCTTTATCGGACTCATATGGCATTGGACCAGGCAAATTGATCACCAATGGAGTAACAACATATTTGCAGCTATCAAAAGAAATAACCACCTTCTCAGGAACAACCTTCTCAGGAATATTTAACTGAGGCACAATAAAATTCACTTCATTATCATACCCATCTCTTTTTGCTGTCACTTCAATCAACTTATCATCCATCATCTTTTGAATGTCTCTCTTAACAATCACACAACCACGAGGGTTCACCGAGCAAATGCAACAACCAGCATAATCATGATCAATATCGTGATATTCACTTAAGAAAGCATGCATCTCAACCAAAGACCTTCGAATATGGAGGACCTTATAAATCTTGAACAAACCAGGACAACCATCAACCATGTTCACAGACGTATTACCATGCTTCGGAAGCGGATTTGTCTTCACATTTGGATTAACATCATTGAAAGACAGAACATTGCTCCTTATCAATTTCTGCACTTCAAAGTTCAATGGATAACAGTTCTCAATATTGTTCCCCGGGGAACCTTGATGAAAAGCACAGTGAGCCTCTGGCTTATACCACCATGGGATAGACTCTTGAACTGGAGGTGGAGAACGTGTTTGCACGAGATTATTTGCAATCAAAGATGGAAGCAAATCCGCATATAACATTGGAATGGGTTCATAATTTGGCTTAGCACGGACCTGTTGATTACCACTATGTTGCACAGAAGGTTGTTGATAACGAGACTGATACTTTGGAGCTACTGGTACAATTGGAGTCACATTAATCATCGGAGTTACAGAAGCTACATGCTACTGATGACGATTCTCACGACCACGAGGTCTTCTGTAACTTTCACGAGACATAACATTAGTCTCACCTTCCTTCTTTTTACCAAAGCTGAACCTCTTAGAGCTCAAGCCATTACTACTCTCTTGGCTCAACTTTCCCTCACAGACACATTCTTTTAGTCGCATCCCCATACTCACCATTTCAGTGAAATCAGAAGGAGCACTTGCTATCCTCTTCTCATAGTAGAAAGAACCTAAAGTCTTCAAAAATATCTTTGTCATCTCTTTCTCTTCCAGAGGAGGTACAATCTGAGCTGCTAGCTCGTGCCATCTCTGCGCGCACTTTTTGAAAGTTTCTTTGTCCTTCAAGGACATAGCACGAAGCTGATCTCTGTCTGGTGTCATATCAATATTATACTTGTATTGCCTAACAAAATCCTCTCCCAAATTATTGAAAGTCTTGATTTGGCTATTATCCAAACTCATGTACCATCTCATGGCAGCACCAGTCAAACTATCCTGGAAATAATGAATCAACAGCTGATCATTGTCTGTCTGAGCAGACATCTTTCTAGAATACATAGTCAAATGACTCATAGGACAAGTGTTTCCCTTATACTCCTCGAACTCAGGACTGAACTTTTACAGAACTTTGACATTAGGGACCAAACATAGATCATAAGCATCCTTTCCAAACAAATCCTTATGCTTTAAGGCTTTCATCTCCTTCGGTATCTCAGCAAAATGGCCTTGAAAATCATCAAGTCTTTCAATCACACCAGCGTCTTTACTGGGCTCAATATGGTAAATCATTTCATCATGATGCGGAGTAGTGTGCATCACAGGCGGTGCAGTAGTCATCACTGGCGGGAGAGTATTAAATGCAGTCTTAGGAGGAGGAGGATGATAACCAGCAGGAATGAAATCAACCGGCATGCCCCACGGTGTGCTAGAAGGCATGCGGTAGCAAGGAGAAAGGACAATTTCAGCATGAATTGATGCAGTGACAATCTCAAAGATGACTGTATTCTGAACAGGAGGATTAGGAGGAGGGGGTGGCTGATTCTGAGTAGCCACCAAATTTTCCATCATGGAAGTAACTCTTTCCAAGCTTTCCCTCAGATATGCAACTTCTTCGCGCAGCTTGCGATTCTCCTGCTGTAAGGCTTCTAACATCTTCTTCCGATTAGCTCGAGTATCAACCTTGTGAGTCAGCTTGACATGAGAACTGGATGAAGACCAAGAAGCAACATAAGATCCCTGGAAAACACTCAAAAATCAAGACCAATGCGGGCATGATGCATGGTATGCGTATGCAAATGCAAAGATTTCAAAGGACTATAAGATAAATTGCAATATTTATAAAGAAACACTTTTTGAAGTACTTAAAAACTCATTCTCATTAAAATCAAAGTAAGGATTTCAAGTGAAGTACAAATCTCAATAATCATAATACATGAGAGAAAAGTAAACCAGGCCTAGGGTATCATATCTGAAGAAGATCCAAATCCCGGCTGGTACTTCATGTGAATCCTCTTAATCTCTTTCTTGTACCGACTCTCCATATCTTCCTTATCCTTCACCAACTAGTCAACAATGGCCTTCTAAGCACCGGATGTAGGAGGAATGGTAGATGGAGTAATAGAGGAAAATAAATCCTCTCTTGGCCTCTTCGTAACACGCCGCTTAAGTAACTCAATGAGATCATCTTTCTCCTTCAGTTGCTCTTGCATCGTCATCTTCTCAAGTAGCCATTCTTCTTTCTCTTTCTTCAACTTGTCCAACTCTTCTTGAAGAGCAACCTTCTCATCAACGGGAGGAAGAAAAGTAGACAATGGTAGTATAGGAAACAAAGGCTCCTCGGGTGGATAAGGCATCTTGATCTTGGAAGCCCTAGATCGAACCCACTGGATGTAACACTCGGAGGGAGCAAGGTGTTGTCTTCCCAATTGACCCTTCTCTTTCCGATGAACCGCATGCCAAGAATGAGCAATCCTTTTCTCCATTTCTACATGATATGCACCATTAAGAAAGAAGAAACTGGATAAGGAAAGGTTGTTTGGTATGTCCTTCAAACAATATCCCAACTGTCGCCTAGCAAGAATAAGGTTGTAACTAATTCCCCCATGTGTACCAAGAAGAGGTACATTAGGAAATTCTCCACAACTGTCAATAAGCACTCCAGTATCATAATAGGAACAATACCAAGTCATATCCTTATGAGAAAGAGACATAATCCTTTGAGACCATCTTCGCTTCTCTCTATTATCCTTGAAGACGTCGGACTTTGGTAGGTGCAAAATAAACCACCTATAGAGAAGAGGCGCACAACACAAAATCTCTCCATCACCTTTGGAGGTCCTATAATGAAAGGCATGATACATGTATCCAAGCAAAGTAGGTACCAAATTCCTCTTCAAGAAAATCTGAATGGCATTCTCATCCACAATACCATCTAAGTTAGGAAACAAGACAATCCCATAAATGATCAAAGCAAGAATATCCTCAAATGCATCCTTATGACCCAAAGTAAGAGAAGTAGAAGCTTTCCCCATTAAGAACTTGCCATTAATACCACGAACACTCCCTTTTGGAAGAAACTTTCCATTAAGATCAGACTCCTTGAGAAAAAGGGCTTTGGCGATGACTTTGGTCATAAGCTCCTTCTCTAAACCACTGAAAAGAAATTCCTTGTCCAAAATAGGTAAACCCATCCAATGATAGTACTCCTCCAAGGTTGGCACAAGCTGATAATCAGGAAAGGTGAAACAATGATGCAACGAATCATAACTGAGCTAAGGTAGGGATAATCCCCTCTGGTACATCGATATCCAAGATAAACAAGAGCTTTCCATAACATTTCCGAAACTCTTGGGTGTCAACCACCAATGCTCCTAGCTTTCTCAGCTCTACTAGATTAGGATTCTTGAAGTTGTACTTCTTTGTGTTCCTTCTTTCAAAATTCATAACCATAGACATCTGAAATTTTGCAAAAGTTCCTTATGAGTCCCTTGAAATCTCAAAAACAATGCTCATGAATGCATGCGTGCATGTATGCAACAACCACAAACAAGATCACACAAAGCACACAGGTTTAGGTTCCGAGTCACGAGCATGAAGTCAAGGTAACAGAACACCAACCCACACAGGTAAGTACTAAGGTTTTGTCTTCATTGTACCTGCAGAAAAACAAAAGGGTGCTAACAGAGGTGCCCGGAGTTAACAACCATCTTTAGAATATTATCGGTACATTGGATTACTCCCCAACCGATAACATTCTTAAAATAGACCTTGTTTGAGTGTAGTATCGCGTGACAACCACCTTAGGTTTACACCTGGATGGTTTCCGCACTACGTTCCTAAATTGGCTTGGATGGGTTAAAGGGGTCCTCAGTATGATCAGCTCAAAGTCGGAAAATAATGCCACGTATGATTACTCATCATGACATTGATAATCCAAGAGAGCCTAACCGAGTGGAGATTATCAAATTGATATAGCTTTGGACTACTCCATCTCTTATCGCTTCGAATATCGCCGTCCTATCATAAGTTCAACTCAGATCCGGGTTAGAATCTATCTCACTCACAGAGGATCACCAAAATTGAAACAGAACAAACAAATAACAAACAAATCAAACCAAAGCAGTAAATAAATCAAAGTAGGCCGAATCCACTTAGAGATTACTCCCCAGCAGAGTCACCACTTTTCTGTATCGGTAAAAACATGAGTATAAGTTATTGGTTAACTTAACTCAAAGTAAACAGAGTCGCCACCACGCTTTTATTTTATTCCAAAAGGAAAAGGAAAAAAGAGCGAATAAATCCTAATGAATCTAAAAGCAAAAAACTAAAGAAACACAACAGAGAAACAGGTAAGGGGATAGGTTACACAATGGGAAGGTTTTATGCACCCAAAATGTCCGTGGTACTCCACGAGAGCCCTTTGAAAAATTTAGGGCTTTTGGTTTGAAAATGGTTTGTAAAATGTGAGTGGAGGGATGAGAAAAGAATTATTATTTTTTAATATTTTTGTGTTTGGAGAGGTTTACCACCTCATGCCTACGTACCCACAAAGTGCAATGCGAGATCAAAACCCCGTAGTTCGTGGTATAGATAATGAAAAGGGTGGGTTATAATTAATTTTATTAAGTGAAGAGAATTTGTCATCTTCAAGTGGATGGCCAAACAAACTACCATGGGAATAAAGGCATGGACTCATACATCATTATGGGGAGGGCGCCAACTCGGATAAAATCGACGAGTATGCCACTAAACCCCACGAATGACAAGAGACTCAATTACATCAAACTACAATCATGGAGATTGAGAGACTTGCACCCGACTAAAGAATAATGACTCATAATCGATATTTTTTAAAGAAAGCAAACAAAAGTGCACAAAGGCACAAAACAATTTGAATGAGTTTGGTTCTTTTTATTTTTTGAATTAAAGTCAAAATGATTAAATTCATTAATTTTAAAAGAAAATAAAAAGAGCAAAAGTCACTTGACAAAAGTCAAGGTTTTTGTTTATTAAAGAGATGATGATTTTAAAAAAAGGAATCCTTTGAAAAAGGGATAAGATTTTGAAAATTAAAGAAAGGGAGGGGATGAAGGGACTATCCTAAAAAAGAAAATAAGGAGATGAAGGAAGAAAAATCTAACCAAACTTGATGATACTTTCAATTATGTGCATAAGATTTCCATCCTTATAAGCTAGCAAATGGCCAAATAAAGGCAAGTTCCAATCTTCATGAAGGTCAAGGAAAAGGAAAAAGTATCCTAAAATCTAAGTTCAAAACTTCCATTCCAATGCCAAGGATAGTAACCATTAGTCCACAAATTAAGATCACAAGTTTTTTAGAAGTTTAATCCTTTATTAATGTTTTATGTCCAAATGAACAAAAAGAAAATTCACACCAACAAAATAAGGACAATAAACATAAACATGATAATGGATGAATAAAGCATAATAAAGCAAAAGCAATAAAAGGTGCAAGAAATAATAAAAAACAATTAAAGTGCAAAAATATAAAATATTAGTAATAGTAATAGTATAATAATAATATTTACATAATAATAAAGGTATGATGAACTTAATCAACCACAACCAAAAGTGTAACAAAAATCGAAAGGCAACCGGATCCGCTTAGTATCTTACACTATAGCGATTGATTAAGGCAAATAGAATCGAATTCAATGAAGTTTGAAAGAAGATTGGGAGGCCCAAAGCAACTACACATCAAACATTCATAAGTCTCGATTCTTAATGCAAAAATAACCAAACGCTTTGGGATTACGCGACCAACAAGAGGTCCGGTCCACGAAAGTGCAAGTATCCAATTAGATTTTATACCAAATTCGGGACAAGTTTAGGTCTATGTTAAGCAATCGCCGAGTAATTTACGAAGTAATTACCCTACAAATGAGGCCGGCCACCACCAATTAAGGTGGAAAATATTTGTGCAAATACATGTTAGAGAAATGATATAATGGATCATCCTCCAACAACATGTCGCACGAAAAGAAAAAAATGGTAAAGGATATGAATAAGAAAATATGGATCTAAAATAGAATCCATAAAGAAAAACAAAAAACAAAATAAAATGCCAAAAGAAACAAAATGAAGTACTAAAATAATTTTTTAAAGATTTTTAGAAAAAAAACTACTTAAGGAAAAGGAAATTGGTAAACAATTTTAAAAATAAAAAGAAAGTAGAAATAAAAAAAAGAAATAAAAAAAATAGAAAAATGAAGCCAAGGAGAGACTGTGGCGCAGATTTTGTGGTGTGAAAAGAAACAAACCAAGATCCAAATGGATCAGCCAAAAACCAACTCATTAAACCAAAAATAATAAAACAAATTATAAAATGAAACGAAAAAAAGGAAAGAAAAAGGAATCAATCTTCTTCTTCATATACACTGTGTGCCGTCCTCACCTTCTTCGTGAAAACAAACCGCCGCGACAAAATTCTCACAACGCAACCGAACAAAAAATCGCCCTTCTTCTTCTTCTTATTATTTTCAATTATGGATCCGAATTGCTATTGATGAATTGTGGTGGATGATGAGTGAGGAATGTTGAGGATAGATTTGGAGTTTGTAGGTTCTTGGAATGAATGTGATGTGTTTACAGATCGAAACAGTTTAGAAGGAGTTTGGTTTAAACTTTGTGATGAATCGGTAGTGAATTGAAGGAGATAGATATCAAAACTTGATTTGGAATTTGATTTGGCAGAGTAAGTTTTTCTATTCAAGCATGCCAAAGGATTGAAGGAGGTGTTCTATTTATAGGAGAATGAGTGAATTAAATTTGAAATCTTTCATTTGCATTTTGATAGTTTCCGAGCGTTTCACAGGGTCATGAGGATTGTGTGATGCAGCTTGCGTTTTGTTGTGTTTTACTTGATTTCTTATGCGTTTTAGGTCCTGAAAATCTCGTGTGCAGCTGCGTTTTCCAATTGTTTTTTTCTCGCGCGATTTGTTGTTTAGGTGAATGCATGACTACCACTCGTGCGTTTCTTGCGCTGTGTAGTCGTTTTACTTTGCTTTCCTTGTGTTTCAGTCCATGGCAATTGCGTGATAACTTGTTGCTTGTGATAAACGCGTGTGTTAGCAGGTTGAGTTTGTAACACCTGCGTTTTATTCAAGTTCCATCTGCGTTTTGTGTATGCTACGTGAATGGCTTGATGTACGCGTGCATTTTGCGGCTTGGCTGTTGTTGTTTGTTGAGTGATCCGTGTGCCCGTGTTTTGGCTTTATGAAGCTTGTGTGCGAAAGGCAGGTGCGGCTTGCTGATGCTGGTGTGTGGCTGCGTTGAAAGCTGATGGAAGCTTTGGGCTGGGTCACGTGGGCGGAAAAAAAAATAGCCTCAATGTGTGGTTGAGAATGCTGATGGAAAATGTAGCTGAAGTCAAACATACAAATTGAAGCTGTGGTTTTTTAAAATGAGTGGAATGGGTTAAAAAAATTAAATGGGGTTTATATTTTTCTTTGTGATGATTTAAAAGAAATAGAAATAAAAAATAAAAGGTTTAAAAAAAAAGAATTTAATTTATGGTAATTAAAATTTGATGGATATTAAATTGGTTAAAGAAATGATAATTGGACATGGTCATAAAAATATGTTTATCTGGATAATAATGAGATATATGAATAATCCGTTTTGAATAATGAAATGGATAAAAAATTTATAACTGGAAATGGTTATATATAAAAAATGGTTTAATCGAAAATGGATAATGGATATATGGATGATTTTTTTATTTTTAGCCCAGAACCAATTTGAATTTTTCCACACGCCAGATGACTGAAACCAACCCCAAGCCACTGAATATTTGCAAATTAAGCCACAACCATTTGAATCGTCTGAAAACTACCCTGATGATTTGAATTCATGCTGAGAAAAATAAATCCACAGATGAACTGAAATCAATGATAAACTTGAAGATTCAAACCGAACTTCACACAGAACACTGACTGATAAACTGATGAATTCCAACACATAACACAACTTTAACTTTTGAATACGCATTGTCTTAGAAATAAACCACTGGCACAAATAACTTGCAGTTGAATCAATCTTCTGATAGTTTGACCAAGATTAGGTCAAACCTCCATCTGGATCGAATCATAACTGAACAACTACATCTGAACTGAAATCACTGCCCTGTTTTTGAAATCCTACTACACAGAGAAGAAGAAGAAGAAGCAAACTACAACATATTTTTGTACTTTGGTTAGAAGTTAGCAAATATAAACAAATAAAGCAAGTAATCACGGTGACCCCCTGTGAGGCATAGACCTGCACCTGAGAAGGATAAACGAACCAGTGCGTGATCTTGTTTGTAAGCAAGATGCAGACGAAATACGAAAAAATCTTAGGGCAAAAATTAGGGTACTACAACACCAAACCAAGTTTTGAAATTTTAATGAGAAATCTGGATTCGTCGAATCTGGTTTTCTTGGTAGTGTTTGGATCGGCTTTAATGAGTACCCCTCATATGCACTCCAAAACTTTACTAAAGACCATATCGTTCCAGGCAAAACAAGGTATTCCCCTGCAAACCACCCAAGCAAATCTAGAAACATCGACCACACCAAGGGACCAGGGATGAATAATACTGAACCATTTGTCACACCAGATCTTAGCTTCAGACAAAAACTTCAGAATCACACCATGCGTTCTGGATTCTAAGAGGCACAAAGAGGTCCCTAGGGATGTTGCCACAATATCAAAAAAAACTTCAGCATATAATTCTTTTTGGATTAAGAACGGGTTGGCTTCTTCACGAACAGTGCCAACGAAATCCTGATTAAGTAAGGACAAATCCTGATTCTCAAGAATAACCTTCTTAACTCGTGATTGCACAAAATCTGCCTCTTTCCGTAAACCAGACGAGCCAGATGTCACAGCGAACGACACAAACTTACCTTCGCCATTACCAGCATTAGGATTGAAAGGCCTCAGATTTCTCTTCGCCTCATCAAGAGTCTTGTTTGGAATCTTAGAGCCTCTCTGAAACCTAGATACATTCGCTTGGATCTTCTTCCCTCCCAAGAAATACTATCCAACTTTAACGCCAACACCCGAGGATTGTGAACTTTTCTAAATCGGGCAAAACCAAACCTCAAACCCCTTTTGTCTCTCCTAGCTGGGATAAAAACCTCGGAGATAAAACCGTATACAGAGAATTCGTCGAACAAATCCTTAGCGTGAAAATTGTCCGAAAAATCGGAAATGAAGAATGACACAAAGGAGACGTTAGCTCCCACCCCTCTACCTTTGTTTTCCTTCCAAACTGAGAAAGACCCTCCCTTAATAGAACCCCCAGATTTTCTCTTGTAAGAGACCTTTTCCCATTCCATGAGAAGAAGAAACTAATTGAAAACTATCGACCTGAATAACAAAGATTTTCACTAAACTAATGAAACGCAATCGACACCAAGACCCCTAATCCTAAGGCTAGGAGTTTAAGTAAAAAATGCCAAAGAATTCCACCAGAATATGAATCAAATCCAGAAGAAAGATGAAGGTCACGTAGAAGAACAACATGGGTTGAAGGATTGTACCATGATAGTGTTATTGTAAAGAATCTCACACATAAACATATATTTATAAATAAAGATAATTCTAATTTTAGAAATCGATTTTGTAAGAATAAATAAAACTTTAACACAATTCTTAAAAGGATATGAGAATTAAGTTTCAAAATTCGTTAAAGCACTCGATAATTGTGTTTCATTAAATATCTTAACTTCTATTGTATCCTTCTCAAATTGTTTTTGTCAATGTCAATACTAATACTATTATTTTCTAGGCACCTTAAGTTTGTGCTTTTAAAGGAGAAGCTATCCATATCAACATGAAATTTCTCAAATCCAACACCATCTATGCTCACAAAGCTATGTGAAAAATCAAAGTGTTCCACTGATCCAAGAGTTTCTGAATCCTTGTTTCTCAAGTTATCATCTGAGTAGAGGGCCTGCTCTAGTTCCTTACAAACTTGGGTCATTGTGGGACGATGTTTTGGTTCTTGGGCCACACATCTCATACCAAGTTGTCCCATTTTCAACATAACTTTCATATTGCATGGCTCACTTTCACAAAATAGATTTGCATCCATGATTTCTTCAATGCTACCTTTCTCTATGCTAGGCCTTGCCTGCAACACATACAAAATTGTTACAATGATAGTTTATATACAGTCGTCTTAACTTTTTTAGACCCTGTGTAGGTTAGTCATGGTTCAACCGTGAAAAAACAATAATGAACTTTATTGTCGGACTCTGATAGTTCATCAAGATCATTTATAGTAGAACTTTCCTAGATGTATAATGAAAGATTTAGGTATTTTTGCATTGCTTACCCAATCAATAATATGTTGGTTGCTTGAATTTTCAGAATTATCCACAGCAGGTCTAGCTGAAATAAGTTGCAAAAGTATGACACCGAAGCTATAGACATCACTGAATTTGGTCAAATGGCAGCTTGAACAATATGCAGGATCAAGGTACCCTGGTGTCCCTTTGATTTGGCTACTCACATGTGATTGATCACCAGTAGGACCTGATTTCACCAACCCAAAATCCGAAACTTTGGCCTCAAAACCTTCCCCTAATAAGATATTACTCGGTTTGATGTCACGGTGAATTATACTTGGCTTCACCTCTTCATGCAAATAAGCTATGCCTATAAAAGATACCAAGAAATTCTATGCAATTTAAAAGGTCTTTTTGTTAAATGAACATGGATTATCATTTAAATATTATACCTTTTGCCGCTCCTATTGCTATGTTTATTCTTTGCTTCCAAGTTAAGCATCTCCTTCTGTTTCCTACAAATGTCAATAATTGTCATTGATTCGTTAGTATCAAATATAAGAGCCATGGTTTTAAATTGTGATCTGCAACGCAGGCAAGTAATGGTTTTAAATTTGTTCCGCAACAATTATGGTAACATAATATGTTTTAAGAAGGAAAAACAGTAAACTTACCCATCATGTACTCAAGTAGTGAACCATTTGATACATATTCATATACTAGTATTTTCGCTCCATCTCGTTCTGATAAAAAAATAATCAGTCCATTTTAGCATATGAATTTATGTTGAATATCATACATAACATCTTATTAACTTCATATAGTTACCTGGTTCTTCACAATATCCAACCAGACCAACAAGATTCTTGTGCTTTGCAGCTGAAAGAAGCCTAACTTCTGCCAATAACAAAGAAAAACTATTAACTACAAGTTGTGAAAAGAATTGGTATGAGACAGAAAAGTAAGTGTAAATTTTTTTGATGCTAACCATTTCTGAATTCTTCAACACTTAAGAATGATTCAGAATGAGGTCTCTTTATGGCTAATATTCCTTCTAACTCAAAAATCCCCTTGTAGACATTACCGAACGCGCCGGAACCCAATAAACAATCCTGACTAAAATTTTGTGTAGCTCTCTCTAGTTCCTCAATCTTAAAACACCTTAAAGATGTTTTATCATATTTCAAGCTTTTATACTCCTTTCCTGCATCAAAAGTATAAAAATATCTAACACCGAGTTCGATTCGATCACACAAACAAATTATTTTCTCATCTCACCTTTCAAAGAGTTGGGTTGTTTAAGAAACGGAATAATCCTTTTCCATAAGAGACAGAACAATAAGGCTAATGCCATGACTGTTGAAATGCCTGCAATAAATCCTAGCAACATGTTATGTGCAGATGCATTTCTACCTTCAAACATGTTGCAACCTTACAATGATGTTCTAAACAACAATACTAAAAATTGTATGAAACTTGTTTTGGTTTTTCTTAATTTTTTTTGTAAGTGTAGGGACTAACCTTACATAGAAAATACTCATAGTTGCATGTCTATTTAGAGGACGGCTTATACGACAAAAGTTTCTATTACGTTATTGTGATTTGTGACTGATTAAGCAGAATGATTTGTTAATTAATTTCTCGAAATTTGACTTTGGCAACGTAATGTTTTATATAATCATACAACGTGGAAACATTATTTGAGAGTGATATATAATTAAGGATGCTTACAAAATTGAGTAGGCATTCATGCCGGATAACCTTCTAGGGAAAGATTCAAACCAAAGGAATCTAAACAAATCTGAGCTCTATTGGTTGAATTTGGTTCCAAGTTTCATCTCATTACAAATCAGTTTATTTAAAATTCAAATCAAATTATTATATTCTTTTTTGTATTCCTTATCATATTAATAAAAATTTAATTCATATGCACTGAGGCATAAATATTTTTTACTGTATAAATATCTTTTCATTTTCTTAATTAATCATGTTTGATTTTTACATTTAAAATTATTCTTGAACAAATATTGAATCCGCAGTGGAACAGGTACATAGATTAAAAATAAGAAAAGACATCTGATATGATGGTACATAGGGGTGGCAAAACGGGTCGTGGCCCGCCGGGTCGGCCCGCACACCCGCCAAAAAGTGGCGGGTTAGATTGAGATTTTAAACCCGCCGTCCACTAAAATTCGCCCCGCTAAATCCCGCCACCCGCCAAAGTCCGCCCCACCAAAGTCCGCCACACCTATATAATAACACTATTTAAGTATTTGGAAGAGACTATGAAAATAGTTTGTGATATGTACATAAGTTGTTATTAGATTATTAGGACTAATCTACTTTCTCTTTCTTTATTGTTGGACAAGTATTTGAATTTTTCTAATGAAAAATGACAAAAGTGTGATCGAAATTTGAATTTAGATCATATAAAATACTAAATGTGATATTATATATGATAAGAGTATTATTTCACTAAAAGTTGATGTTTTAAGCTAATAAAAATTATGCTTTTTAAATGTTGGTTTGATGTATTTTTATTGAAATGTAGAAAGAAGAATCTTTTAATTTATTTTAAAAAATAGAAAAAATAATTAAAAAAGAAGGCGGACAAGCCCGCCGCCCGCCAACCCGCCACCTTGGCGGGGCGGGCTAGACTTTTATGCCCATTTCAACTTGGCGGGCATGTCCGCCCCGCTATTTTTTGGCGGGCTTTAGGCGGGGGGGACACGGGGCGGGACGGGCGGCCCGTTTTGCCACCCCTAATGGTACAAACCTTCGATGATCAGAAAAATATCTATGAGGTTAATATTCGAAAGTGTTTGAGATGTGGATGATTTTCTTTTAGATTTTAACATTAGTATCCGATCAATTAGATCGATTAATCCAATTCGAAGTCAATTATAACATCAAATAATTTCAGTTGAAATCGAAACGTAATTCTTATTAAATCGGCGTCAATTAGCACGATAACTTCTTTATTTGTAATATTTTCTGTAGATGACAATTAATTAAAAGAGAAATGCTAATTAGTGCCCTCAGGACATTTTTTAAGTAAATTTTTATAAAAGAATGTGCAACTAGTACATTGGAAATTGAATTGTTTGAATATTTTAAAGAATAATTTCTTAATTTGAAATCCTTAATGAGTACCCTGGGGGCATTCGTTACTAAGATCTTTAATTAAGTAAATTTCGTTTGATTAGTGTTTGTTTTCTCATATATATATATATATATATATATATATATATATATATATATATATATATATATATATATATATATATATATATATATATATATTAAACAATGAACCTCAATTTGTTAGAAGCTGACAGGGTATCTCTTCTGAGCAATTAGGAGGCAGTACAGGCTTGTCTTGACCATATTTCCAGCTTTCTTTATTTTTGAGTGAACGGCTAATTGAGTTCTTTAAATTGGATTATTAAGAAGATTAATTTAGAAATTAATAAAAGCTTAAAATAATATCTGAAATTGATGACTTCCAGTTCCAGTCTTAACAATCATTTTGAATATAATTAATGTAGAGATAAAATTGTCTTGTCATATAATTTTAGTTTTGAAAACTGAATTAGTAATTAACTCATTCTTTGTTAGTATTAGTCCATTTAGAAGTGATGCTTGAAATTTTGGCAGCACCCTTTTAGGATGGAGTGTGAATATCAAATCAAGGTACATGGCAATTATATAAAACTGATTTCATGTCAATTCAAACTCAAATATTATTCATAAATATTTTTGTTGCAGTGGAGCAACGATCAATTTGAGAGTTTTCTTTAAATGTATTATCCTTTTTTTTTATTTAAATTAAATACCAAAATACCCTACTTCAAAAAATGTATTATCCCATTTTTGAAAAATAAATATCAAAATAGCCTACTTTAAAAAAAATATATCAGGATCATCCATTTTTCTTGTGTGCTCGAGCATGTGCATTTTTTAATTTTTTTTTCTCAGTTTTATTATTAAGGGAGAAAGAAATGGAAAAGTTACAAAAGTTATATTCAGTATGTGCTTTACTTTAGATGTTAGTGTTTTAATTTATCTGAAATGTATGATATATATTGTGCTTATTTTTGTTTTACATTCTAATTGAATGTTATAATGTAGAGATTAAGTGAAAACCTCGAACAAAAAACAAATGAAGATCACCATTATGTTAATGGTGATGATCCAACTCCAAGTAGAAGTGTTGTAAATCATGCTTCTACAAAAGGAAGTAATTGTATAGCCCCTTCCCATGTAGATAACCGCAGTGGGATATTGAACCCTAGTCCAAATGAAATAACCATGTTATACTTATCCATTATGGAGATAAATGAATTGCAAGCCATCCCGCTAGAACATTGTCCAAAATTGGATATAATGTATTACACTCCCGAAGATGTAAGGGATTTTCTCTCTTGATTTAAGTGGATTGACATAGTGATATTGCAAGTTTGGTGTGTAACACCCAACTAAACCCCGCGAATATTCGCAATACAATTTAAATAAATTAACAAATCATCAATCACAAACACAGGTGTCACATCTTCTTAAACATCTTACCTCAATGGTCTTGCTCCGTAACACGGGTTGCAATATAATTATAACCAAATAGTGCAATTATCATCAAACTAAACTGATCTTACCTGATCAGAAGGGCCTTCCAGGGGTCGAGCACGAACAAAGTGAGGTGGGAGAAAGAAAGGGGGTGTACCTGTAGTACACTCTAAAGCTTAAGTGAGATTGGGTCATGGAAATGGTAAAGAGAGAGTGAATCAGAATACCTGACCCTTTAGTGAAAAAGGGTATTTATAGTGAGCCCCCAGCGCTGGGCCAATGTCCTTTCTTGGACTGGATTAGCTAGGCCCAAGGAAGAACTGCCAAGATACGCGTTAGGAGCGTGTAAGACCTAGCACGTGGTCTTATCCCTGGACCAACTGCCCCTATCTTTCAGGAGTTAAAAGGGGGACAATTGGGTGACGTGGCGTATGAGGGGAAGACGTGGTCTCCTAAGTGCCTATGTGATAGGTCGATGTGGATGTCCAACCTCCTCGTGAGATGCTCGTGGGATCTAGTTCTGCCCGACTATTATGTGCATCTGCCCGACATGAATGAACCTTGGTCCTGAGGGGTTTTTGGGCCTATGCCCCAATTATGCCTTAGAGGCCTAGTCCAGAACAGGATCCCCCCTAGTCGAGGCTCTGGGATAGAGCGATGAGTTAAGAAAAAGTTAAGTCGAGCATCACTGCTATGTTGGGGATGAACTCAAGTCATGTAAGTAGCCAGGATCGAACGTTCGCCCATAAAGGATTTGACCTGTCGAGTCGAGGAGTCGTTCGAGGAACAGATTTTGTGAGTCGTGACGAGCGTAAGATCGCACTGGAGATTGCGTGAGCATCATTTCTTGTCGTGGAGTTTTGTCGGCGCACGACATATATAGATGTCGGGGATCCTTATGGGTGCTCGACGTCGTTCAGAATTCTTCAAGGTGACGTGTTAAGGAATTCAATGTGTGTCGCTTCGTTTTCCGTGCCACGGCGTATTGAATTCCTGCCGACCTAGGGAACCTAGGTAATGATCCTAAAATGAGTTTTAGGTGATTTTGTAGTTTGAGGATTTATTTTGCAAGGGATTTTTTGGCTATCAAAAGCTTGTCAAATGAATGAAATGAGGGTGCTATGTAAAGACTTTAGGTATGGGAATTTGGTGGAATGGAACTTGCTTTGGAAAATCAAAATAGGCTAGGAATTCAAATTTGGAGGGAAATTCATAAAAGAGTGGTGATTAGTGAAGGTATATGGTGGGAAATGATCAAAGTAATGTAGAGGAATAAAAGTGGAATGAATCTAGAATATTCCAAGTGAGATCAATGGCTAGGATGTACTGAATTTGAACAATTAATTCAAATTTCGTATTGGTTAATTAGTTAACACATTGGTTAACTGGTTAACCAAGTTAAAATTTGAATATTTTGTCCACTTTTGATTGCTCGATTGTTTCGGCTCGATTCTTATACTTGTCAAAGAAGGCATGGAAATAAACACATGAACCTTGGAAATTACATGAATAAATCAATTAATTTGGGAAATCCTTGATCGGATACATTTGAATTATTTGTGGATCAACTTCGACTTTTTATCTATGAAATTCATTCGAGTTGCGGGTGTATTATTTTTGGTATTTTTTACCTGTTCTCCCGCTGAAAATATTAATAAAAGAAAACAAAATATTTTTGGATTTTAATTAATGGTTAGTAAACATAAACAAATAAAAGCACATAGAAGCAATGACGATCCCCTGTGAGGCATAAACCTGCAACTGTAATACCTCAAAATTTTCCCTCTAATTTCCTCAATATTTTGCATAGCATTTAGCATAAATAAATTCATGAAATAATCAAAAACATTGCATCATGTGCATCATAGCTGAGGCATTGACATATGATCTTTGAGTGGAGCAATTGAAGGCTATACATAGATAACCAAGGATCCAAAAAGCTTCTCAACCTTATGCAAAGGGTTCATAACATCCCACAAGTCTTCACTTGAAGCCAAAAGCCATGAAAAGATTTGAATTGATCAAAGGAGGCAAGCAGTGCAACATCTCCTGATGAAAAGGGACCAAATTAGGGTTTCATTTCTACTGGGATTCTTAATGAAATTTTGATCCAAAGTGGATTCCATTGTCTTATATATGATGTCAAGTGCCTAGGGTTCAAATTTCATGCATAGAAACATTTTGGAAGAGGTCCAATTGGCCAGATGACTGAAAATCAGGGAATTAGGGAAAAATCAACCTTGCTGAGGAAAAAGTCAACTCCTGACTTTTTGAGATCAAAATCATGAAATTAGGGTTACAAGGATCCTATAGTTCAAATTTGATCAAGAAATGATGGAGGAATCAAGAGAAATCAAGAAAACCAAAACTTACCATTTTTGGAAAATTAGGGTTTCCAAAAATGGTAAGTTTTGACAATTTTGCAGCAACTTCAAGAGAGGCCTTCTCCCAAAATATGAAGGTTATCAAAATTCTACCTTGAGCCAATTAAAGAGGGCATCTTGAGCTTCAAATCCATAGGTGGAACTCATTTATAGCAACAAAATTGAGAGAGTTATGATCTTGCAAAGTTTGAACAAATCAAGGCAAACTAGGGCAAACCCAAGGCATGTCTTGCATCCTACGCGCGCGCCAGACAAGGTTTTTCATCAAACAGGTGGTGGTCCATAATGCAAGATATTTTTCTCCATGTTAAAGGCTTCAAATGAAATTTCTTTGAACTACAAAGTTGTTTATTATCATGTTTCCAACAACTTTGATGTTCAAAGGTTTTTTATTTGATCAATGGTTTAAGAGTTATGGAGGGTCAAAGTAGAGTTCTCATCCTGATCCACCATAGGCATAAATTGCCAAGGCATGACAAAATCCGTGCAGGCCAAGAATGCAGTCATGTTGCATCATGTTCAATGTCACATTTGAGTGACTTAGAGGTTTCATTTGTATTTGGTGTGAACTTCAATCTCATCCTATGAAGCACTCACTTCAAATGGAGCATAAGATTGTCATCATTTGATGCCTTGATAAGGAAGAAACATATCTTTGAAGATCATAATATGCAATATTATTCCTTGCATGCTAAGCTACTGAATCATGGGTGAAATTCAAGTCAGTTAAGCATTTAGGCACCATTCAGCTTGCTATGATCACAAGTTCTTCACATTTAGAGTGCATCATCCCATGGGGGCATGATCACATCACATGCCATGCACCTCTTTTTGAAGATTAAGCCAAGTGAAGTTTTCAAACATTGCACTGCATGCTGCAACCTTGATTCAGCCAACTTCATACTGCATCACACATCATTGAAACTTCACCATAAGCCATGAATAGCTCCACATCTGATCAAACTCGAGCCAAGTTGATTTCAGTTGCATCCTTGCACTTCACGCCCTAAGTTTCTCAATTCACCATCAGTTAGAACTAACCATAGTTCTAACTGTTAACTGTGGTTAATAACTGTTAACTGCACATATAAAATCTTAGCCTCTAACTGAATTGGAGAGAACACAATCATTTTGCTCGAATCACCAAACATCTCATACATTATCTCTCTAATTTTGCTCTAAGTTTGGAGATTGAATCACTGCATTTTGCTTCAACATTGCTCGATTCTCCATCTACATTCATCTAGCATCTTCTATTCATCATCATCATCATCTTCTGATCATCATCCATGGATTGAGTCATCAAGATCTGCAAGAACAAGCTTCAGAATTTCACTTCTGCAATCTCTGCATTTTGTTGGAATTCTCATTGATCTTCATCAATTGCATTGCACTCTTGTTTTATTCATCATCATTATCATCTTCTGATCATCACTCATGGAGGAATAATCTTAAATGCTCAAGAAGAGGTGTGTCTACAATCTCTGCACTTTCTCTAATTCAGAAAGGATTCAAGCACTTTGAGCTTCTATTGCACTCAGTCAAGGATCAAGAACAATAGTCAAGCACATTGGAATTAAGTTCTCTGGTTTTCTTCAACTTTTGACTCCTCTGCAAATAGGTTTCTTCCCTGTTCTTACTTGTATGATTTCACTGTTATTTTGCTTCATTTGTATGAATTGAAGCTTACTAGAAGATATGTGATATCTGGCTAGTTGATAGGCCTCTTAGAGGCATAGTTGCAGTTTTTAGGTTGGACATTGTTGCCTTCGATCTTGCTTATTCTTGCATGAGAAATGAAATCCAAAGCCAAATTAGTGATGTGTGAAGCATGAGGAAGAGAATGATGGTCTTGATTTTTCGTTTTCATGGCGTTTTGAGGAACCTAGGTGAGGAGTGACCGGAGAAGATGACCGGAGGCTAGCTCCGGTCACCTGAACAGTGCCCTAATTGTTTTTGTTAGATTAAAACGTAGCCATTAGATATTGGATATCATAGGGCTCTGATTACGCCAGCACATAAATGAAAGGCATAGCTTGCACGTGACAATTTTGTGAAGCAAAATCTCAGATCCTTATACACACCCCCAGTGCATGCGCATAAGGACCAAACTAGTGCATTTTGTTGCTGAATGCACCCCCCGGGCCCATTCAAATATTCAGTCCACTTCAAGTTTTATTTCTTTTTTCATCTTAATTTCATTTTTCGTTTTTGATCATAAATAAATACCAAAACCTCACTAAAAATTCCCCAAAAATTCACACTTGATCTTCATCTTTTTCTTTAATTTTACATAATTTTTGTTCATACTTTTTCTTTTATTTCTTAATCAGAATTAATTTCCCAATGAATTAATTTCTTTTTTTCCATTTTCTGACCAATCCATTTGTCTATTTGCTTTCTCTCAAACCACAAAAGCTAAATGGTCCATTCTTTTTGAATTAGTCAGAGGACTCACTGAACTTATCTAACATATTTTTGTTTTGATTTTTAGGTCATTATAAGTCATGTTTTGGTCTCATTCTTTCACACATATGCACATAAACCTTAATCCACTTCCACACTTCATTTGAACACTCAAAAATAAGAATTTTTGTGATATTTGTGGTATGCAATTCAACCTCTATATTTTGTATTCAAGTGTCAATTTTCATAATTTTTCATGATCATTTAGTATTTTTCCAAGTTGCTTGGTTCACAAGTTACATTTTTGTTCATTTCTTCCACTTCCTTTGGTCCCATTAGCATAAGGCATTCATGCCATTACCTTGAGGTCTTAATTTTGAGTCTCTTAGGTCTTAGGGGATGTCTTTAAGTTTTAAGTACAATCCTTGGGTTTTCACCTTTGATTTTTAGGTTTGCCTTGAGCCTTAAGTCATATATACCCCATTTTAACCTAATCTCATTTCTCCTTCCATTTTAGCCATTTCAAATTCAATTTGTGCATGAGTTAACTTCATTTTGTCTTTGTTTTGAGTCTTATAAGTTTTTTGTGGTCATTCTCACATGTTCATCTCAAGTTTATAAACTTTTGCATCTTTTTGAACTTCATTTGCCTTCTAAAGGACCTTAAAACCCTAATTAGGACACCTAGCCTTAGGATGCCTCTTAACATCTCATTTGTGAATATTTTCCAAACATAATTTCCATTCTAATTTGTTGTCAAGCCTCTGGCTTTTGTATGAAGAGGTTAAGTCCCTTTGGTCACTTTTGAATTTTCTTCTAAGTCATTTTGTTTCATCTTTAGAACCATGTTTCTATATGCATTCTCCCACCTTTCAATCTCATATTTGAATATCTTTAACTTGAATCTCTTCTTTCTCATTGGATCTATTAATTTCCTTCACTTCCATATAGTGTTAAGTTCTGGATTTTTCATTTACCTTTGATTATAGGAGATTTTGGTTTGCTAAACACTTCGGTTTCCCTTCTAACTTCATCCTTATGTCTCATTAGGGTTTAGTAGTGCTTTAGGGCATAGTTTGACTTTAATTCACTAATACCTTTAGATACTTTTAATTGATTTAGCTACTGACTTTAGAAGTGTATTACCTTATAGGATACCTTAAACTTAGGTATTAGCCTTATAAGTTCACTAACATCTTTCTTAGCTAGTATGAATTGTTTATTGGAGTTTGCCATGTTATAATTGTTCATATTACTTCATCATGCTAACATTTGTTTTGTAGTGGGGAAGATGAGTTAATCATTCTTCATTCCTTTTCTTATGCATGTTATTGCATTTTGCCTTAGCACTTGTTGCTTTGTTCATAGGTTCCCTTTTGTTTTTTAGGTTCAACTTAACTTCCTTAGGAAGTAAGTTGAATTCTAACTTGCTTTTCTTTTCCTTAGGTTTAGAATACCTCATTAACCATAGGGTCACCTTTTGTACATAATAAGATAACTTAGGGTTGTGTCTTAGTCCCCCATTAGCTTTAACCTTTTTCCATTTGAGTCTTCTTTTCTCATCTCCAAACAAAATCAAAAACACTTAATAAATGCATGAAAGAATCTCTTGTGCATATCCTTATTCCATGGGGAAGTTACATTCATTACATCTTGGAATAGTGGAGGCTTGTCTAGCATGATGTACAAGTTTTATCAAGAGGTTATTTCACAAAGAAAAATATATAAGACAGTTCTTCACAAAGCTACAAAAACATGTAATAAGTTCAACAAGTTAGTGAACTTAGGCCCTAATCGTTGGAAACAAGTATTGGATAAATTCTCCTTACTTGGTGTGCTTGTTCTACTATTCCATATTGGAATGTAGTAGCAAGTACACATTCCATGGAAAAGAGTTTAAATTCACGTCCTTGTGCCAAATGCATACAAAAACTCTTAAAAAGCAAACAACAAACAATAAGTGACTTTCCTGCGAGAACTTCTTTTCTTATCTCATTCATTCTCAACGCGAACTTGCGACGACTTTCTCGCATGCAAGACGCTAAATGCACTCGTACCAGACGATCCTGCAACACCAGAGCATGGACATACACAGTTCCAACCATAAAAAACACAAATAAATAGTTCCCACCTTAGTTAGGCGAACTACGTCGACTCTGATCCCAATTTTCCCGATGAGGTACATAGGCAGCGAGGTAGGGCTCGTTCGAGCACATTCTTTATTTTCCCTACATATCCCCCTTTCTTCTCATTCTCTTTTCCAATTCCTTTTCCCTTCCTCATTTCCAGTTTCATGTTAGCAGTTCATTTGTTCAACAGCTTTATTCTTTCACACCCTTTGAAACATATAAACAAGCGTGGATCTCGTCGGGTACGGCGGACGATCTGGGGTACTAATACCTTCCCAGGTCGTAACCGACTCCCGAACCCAGATCTTTTTTGTTTGCAGGTGTTGCACCCCAAAATTTGCCCTCACAAGACAAGACTTTGTGTATTAAGAGGTTCACAAGGTTCAAAAGGTTCACAAGACATCTCATAAGGTTCACAAGGTTCACAAAGTTCACAATTAGTTGGAAAATTTGACAATTCCCTCAGACAATGCATCCTCCTAAGCAATGCATCCTAAACTAGGGTTTTGACTTTCATCAGGCTAAATGGACTTCCAAGGCTTCAAGTGAGCTTCGTAACATCTTATATGTGTTCAAGAATCCCCATGTCAAGTTTCAAGACTTTTCTCAAAGGTTTGCTCAGTCAGATGATCAGATAGGTTAAAATCAGTCAAAGTAGTTAAAAAGTCAAACTAAGGTCAACTGTGGTCAAACCAAAGTCAAACTTCATGATTTTTTGCCAACATCAAGTATATGAAGTAAAATTCATCATTTGATCAAGGGTTGATCATGATTCATCAAGGAGATTTCAGATCATCAAGAATCAGGAGTTTCTAAATTAGGGTTTCCTCAGGAAAAGTCAACTGAACTTTGACCAGCCATAACTTTCACATGCTTCATCAAAAATTTTCCATCCAAAGCTCATTTTGAAGGAAATTGAATTCTCTACAACTTTGTGTCTCACAAGCCAAGCCCAAAAATGCTTCATTTGGAGGGTATGAGCTAAGACATTATAGGTCCTTTTAAAAGTCAACAAAAAGTCAACAACTTCCAAAGAGCATAACTTGAGAATGGTAAAAGATATGGACATGAGACCAAAGAGGTTGGTTAGAGGACTCTTTAAGATTTCCAAAATGTCCAAGAACACCTTCATAGCATTAAAATTGAAGGATTTGTGCCCTTGCAAAGTTGGGAAATTTTTGAGAGGTTTATGAAGCAAATGGGTTCTTAAAACCATAATTCACCAAATGGGCCTGCTTTTTTATGATCCAAACACTTCCATGACATCATGCACGAATTAAAATTTATTTATTCATAATTTTATTCATTTTATTTTATTTATTATGATTTTTATGTTAAAAATCATTTTAAATTAAAATAAAATATAAAAGGATGGATATTTGATTTGATTTTGGTTCTAGAAGGTCTTAATATTCATTTAAAAGTTAATTGGAATCATATAAAATCAGATCAACCAAAATAGCAAGGAGATATTAGATTTTTTTTCAATATTTGAATCATATCTTTCTTCATGATCAAGCTATCCAAAAGTCCAAAGAATAGATTGGTTTTTTGACCTAATTTTCTTTTACTATATAACCACAACAACATCACAAGACAAAAGGAGGATGGAGAGCAAGAGGATGATATTCATACTTTAAAATTTCACATAATTCAAAATTAGGTTTCCACAATCCACCACTTTTACTAGTTGATTAAAGGCTGCAAATGAATCCTTGAGGTTTCCGGAACTTATTCCAATCATCCTCATCATCAAATTCATGCCAAATCATACAAACCAAATTCATATTCTTGCCTTTCTTTTGATTTTTTTCAATTTCAATGATTTACGCATGATTAATTGATTTTGATTACATAATATGTTTGTTTGATTGTGTAGATGGTTTTTGGATAGTTGGATTTAAGTTTCGATGCAGGAATCATAGGGCACCATGGAGAACTAAACTATTGGTTAATCTGCTGTAATCTGTTTTCGTCGATACTTCGAAGGCTGCAGTAGTGATAAACATTACAGGCTGACAGGTAAGTCAGGTAAGTACTACTGTTTCGATTTGCTCCGAATTTTTTCCAGAAGTTTAGAAAAAATTCGACAAACAATACTCTTTTAGAATAGAATTCTAAAAGATTTCGACCCTCAAAATCGCAAATTCCTCTTTTTTCTATTTTATTTGATTTATTTTCTATTTTCATATTCTCAAAAAAATCTTAAAATAATTGTGCGTTCTTTATTTGATTTTATTAGATTTTTAGCATCGTTTTAATATTTTTTAGATTTTATTTTAATCGCTTTTCTTATTTTTCATTATTTTAAAATCTGCAGCAATTTTATTTGATCCTGTTTATTTCTTTTTTTTATTCTTCCAACAGTATATACCAAAAATATGCAGGTGGGAGGAAGAAGATGGTGTGTGGCATGCGCTGATTGGCCTAGTGACAAAGACCTAAGGTATTCGTTACACTTATTCATATGCAGACAACCTAGTGGCAAGGAACTGAGGTTTGAAGCATTTTGATGAAGAAACATGGGTGTCCCAGTGACAAAGAACTCAATGAAGCAAAAAAGGCAAACCCCCAATATTTTGGGTATCTCTAACTTTATTTTTCTCTTTTTCATCAAATTATGTATTTTCTTTGAATTTCCTTATTATTATTATTAAACTAATTTCAAAAAGATAAAACAAAATCCTTTTTTTTTAAACTTATATTTTTTTTCATAAACCTTAATTTTTTCCCTAAACCTTAATTTTAAACCTAAATCTTAATTTTTTTCATAAACTTTAAACCCTAAAAATTTAGCCCTAATCTTTATCTTAAAATCCAAATTTCGCCATAATTTTTACCCTAAAATTTTTCCTAAACCTTAATTTTTTTTTTTAAACCTTAAATTTTTTTTTCCTCAAATACTAACCCTAATTTTTCTTCTAACCCTAAAAATTAACTTATTTTTCTAAACCCTAATCATTAATCCTTATTTTTATTAATATGTAAATGACTTTAATATTTTGTTTATTATTATTAAATTTATTAAATTTTCTTAATTAACTACTAAGAAATTTTCAATATTTATTTAACCTAAAAATAATTTTTCTTTTTAAATTCTTATTTTCTTTATTATTCTAACCGTTATTATTGTTAATATTTTATTATTACTAATATTTGATTTTGTGGTTTATTTATTATTCTTATTATATTTATTATTATTATTTTATTTTGATTATTATGTATCTGCTAAAGCCATGTAATAGTCGTAGGTTTATTCTTGTTTCTATTTTATGTTTATAAATATTTTCATTGCGTGGTTAGTAACTATAGGGTGTGCATAACATGTTTGTGATTAAAATTAATTTAGAAAATTAATTAAATAAGATAAATACTTGAACATGAACACTCACACACGTAAGTCGATCTTTGATCGCCATCTCACTTCCTTAAGGGTTATCCCTCATGTTGCCTAAACCAAAAGGTCAAGTAAGGTGTCTAAAAGCAAGGTCCCTTCTCCTAAAAATATCATCAAGTCCCTTTACGATTATAAGATCAAGTCCCTTCGGTGTTGCCTTCGTAAATGATCTTGTCCCTTTCGAATAAAAGATGATAAGTCCCGTCGAATTGCTTATACACCTTACAGTTGCCTAAATAACAGTTGTCCTTTCACTTGTCCCTCACACATCCAAGGTAATGACTACCTATTCCTTAATAATAGGGATAGTCTTACCATTTAAAGGATATTTAAAAACAGAAAAGACTTAACTTAGGGTAGGTTCCTCTTATGTACTTGCTCACCTTTTCAAAAATATTTCAAAACACTTCACATTTTCAAATAAATTTTCAAAACAAAGGCTTTATATATATCCGTACATGGATCATTATAAAGTACTTAAGAAAATTTCTAAACACACACTACACTTTTCAAAAAACATTTTAAAGTGAGCTAAGTAACTAAGAGCCCATGGATAACCATGGATGTAAAGGGTGCTAACACCTTCCCTTTACATAACCTACCCCCCGAACCCAAAAATCTTTTAAGGTCTTTCCTGTTCTTTTATGCCCTTTCCTTTGGATAAAATAAAAGTCGGTGGCGACTCTTGCTATCCGCAACATTTAAACTAAAGTCAGTTCTCCCACCGTGTTACAGAACTGGCGACTCTGCTGGGGACTTGTAAAAGAGGGGTACCCTTAGGAATTAGATCACTTTAAACTTGTTTGCTTTGTTTGCTTTACTTTACTTGTCGGGTGCTCTTATGTGTGAAAGATCCTAACCCAGATCTAGTGTACCTTAGGTAAATGGCAATAGACCAAGGAAACTGAACGGCGTATACCGATATGGTTGATCTGGTGGCCATAGTTAGTGTGACTTCTTGGTTGGTGATTATGTTCCTTAAGTCAAGTTGAGGATAATATGAGGCTGCCATATGTTGTCAATACACTAACTAACTTTTAGAACCCTAGTTATCCCATCTTGGCCTTTAGAAAAGTAGTGAGATAACCGGCTTTGGTGCAGACTGAAGTTGGTTGATACTCGATACTACGCTCATTGAGATCCTAAACTTGGAGGGTTTTGGTTGGCAAGTAAGTTGCCTACTGAACAACCCCCTTGTGAAGGATCAATGATATTGAGATCCCTTAGAACCCGATTACTTTTGTAGGACAGGATGAACCAACTAACTTCAGGGGAGGGTACTTACCTTTAAACCTCATGCAAGCCTTCAAACCTAAGGCTATTGTGTGACTTGTTTGTGTGTGCCACATGTTTGTGATTGAGCATAACATCATAGCATCATCATGCATCATAAGCATAGCATTTTCACTAATCATTTCAAGGACCAAAGGATTTATCTTTGTTCTTTGTTGCAGGTCATGGCTTCTGCTCGTAGGAATACTATTCGGATCAACTTTGTAGGAATACCTCCTAAGCTTAAGGAGTTGGTCTCTCAAGTTTCTGAAAACTCCCAATTCATCAAGAGGCATGGTCACCTACTGGATCTAGTCACTTCAGAGTTCAATGAAGACATGATGAGTGTTCTGTTTCAGTTCTTTGATCCTAAGCACCATTGCTTCACATTCCCCGACTATCAACTAGTTCCTACAATGGAAGAGTTCTCCAACCTATTAGGTATACCTATCCTTGATCAGAGACCCTTCACGGGCTCGGAAAAAGAGCCTAAACCTGAAGTCATTGCTGCAGCTCTACATCTAAAGAAGTCAGACATTGTTTTAGAAGCGAGAAGCGGAGTTAAGGGTATTCTTGCTAAGGTGTTGATGGAGAAGGCTCAAGTGTTCTTGAAGGCTGTGAGCTATGATGCTTTTGAGGAGATCTTAGCCTTGCTGATTTATGGCTTAGTGTTGTTCCCCAATCCAGATCAGTTCATAGACATTCACGCCATCAACATATTTCTGAGTCACAATCCAGTGCCTACATTGCTTGGAGACATTCTGCACTCTCTTCATACTCGTACTATGAAGGCACGAGGAACTCTGATGTGCTGCATACCCTTGCTATCTAGGTGGTTTATTTCTCACCTTCCTTGCTCAGTGATAAAGAATGAACAAAGGTTCAGGTGGTCCAAGGGGATTATGTCACTCTCTCATTCAGATATTCATTGGTGCTCTAGATCTATGGAGAATGTTACTATCATTGACCGTTGTGGGGAGTTCCCTAATGTGCCACTCCTTGGCATAAGAGGGGGCATTACTTACAATCCTTCCTTAGCTCTACGTCAGTTTGGTTACGCTCGGAGTGATGGTCCTCATGATATGCTTATTCAGGGTATTGTGTTCGACTACGACAACGATCTGCAAGGTTACCGTCAAAGGTTCATACGAGCATGGGGTAAAGTGAACAAGGTTGACAGCAAGACTCTGGAACCAAAATACACTATTCCTATGGAAGCTTATCTCAGATGGGTGCGATCTCGTGCTCAGACTCTTATGATGCCATATCCTGCCATCCTATCAGTTTCCATGGAGCTTGTTGCTGAAGGAGATACTTATATCATTCTTCACCCAGACATGCCTACTGACATGGAAGACTTACAGAGGTCCTGGATCCAGTTGAGGGAGCAAAGGGATACTTTTGAGACTCATTACAAATCAAGTCAAGAAAGAATCCTGGAGCTAACAAAGCAACTTCACGAGGAGCAGAATCTCAACTCATACCTCAACACAAATAGGAAGCGTCCATGGGAGACTTAAAACCCCATCTTTTGTATTTATTACATCTCATTTTGTAAGCCCAAGGGGCAAAACAAATTTATTACTAATAAAAGTTTACCTTCTTGTTTGTTTAAACAAATTTAAATCCTGCGGTCCTTGAAAACATTGCATACGCATTTACATATCATATCATTGCATCACAGGTTTCTTGTGCACATGTTTCTTATCTTCTCGCTGTTTATTTCAGCAATGGCTCTTGAACAAACAGTTAAAGATCTCCAGGCACAGAATGCACAGTTCCAAGAAGTGATCCTGAACTTGTCCAAGGGGCAAGAAGAATTGAAAGCACTCCTCTCTGAAAATCCTGAGGACAACAAGGATAATCAGCTGAAACAACTGCAAGCTGAGATGACAAAAATGAGGACCCAGATGAATGACCAGGTGGTCCTTATTCAAAGTTTAGCTCGGGGGCAAGAAGAGCTAAGAACCTTGGTCCACAAACTTCAAAGTAATGGAGTCAGGAATCTAATTGTCAGTCAACCTCCATTAAAACAAGTGGATTTGGTTGAAAGGAAGATGAGGATAAAAGAAGGTAAGAAACCGGTTGTCACTGATTGTTCTTCAGTTAAAGAAAAAAGACCTGGTAAAGTTAATCCACCTCCACACAAGGGATGTAGAAGACAGTTTATCAAATTCAGCACTCCAATGTCACAAGTTCTGCAATGCTTGTTGGAGATGAAGCTAATTTCCTTGAAGAATCCTCCTCAAAATCCTAAAACTTCCTCTCCTCGCTATAATCCCAAGGCAAGGTGTGAGTATCACTCCAACAGTCCTGGACATGATACTAATAGCTGTTGGGCATTGAAGAGAAAGATTCAAGACCTGATTGACGAAGGAATCCTAGAGGTTACTCCAGAGGGTCAAGTTGAGTTCTACTATCTTCCATCAAACACCGAAGCTGCAAGACAAGTTGCCCAAGGTAGCAAGAAAAGAAGCCTACCTATTCCTGTTGAGATATGGGGCACCTTGGGACACCCAAGTGGTAAATTTGATTTCATGGTGAAATATACTGCTCCTCAAAGTTCACGGATTGCAATTGAAGACATTCAGCCAACTAGATGGGACAACATTTGAATTTTCATTTGTAATTTCTTTTGTTTGTTTAAACACTTACTATTATGTCAAAATTTTGTTTTCATTAATGCATTGCATATGTTTGTCTTGAATTAATCCATTCGTTTCACTATATTTTGAACTATGCTTCATATTTCTTTTTTGTGATATTTAACTCCTGATAAAGCTATAAGCCTGTAGAGGGAGGATGACGAAAACAATACCATAATCTTATGCGGTATGCTTTTGAACAGACTATGCTGACGATGTACAGGCATTGTTTCAATTCCTAAACAGTGGAGATATAAGGAAGTTAATCCCTAGTCAACTCTTTTGAGCCTATGAAGTAGGAGTTTTTATTCTCGCACAAATTAAAACCCTTATTCATAACCCGGGGCAGGGTAGTTACTCGGTTGACTCAAATATGTCAATTATTTGTGTTGTACACAACTAATGATGGTTCTCTGTAATCATTAAACCTGACAGTCAATATCCAGCAAAAGAAAAGCTTACTAAGTCAAAACCTATGAAGGAGACTTAGTAAAACATTAAGACATCCCGCTGACTGTAACCTTGAAATAAACAGTTCAGGCAAAAGGAAGGGATAATAAAGCCAAAAAAGAAAAAAAAAAGGGAGGTCACTATGAATCCTCAACAAAGAAAGATGACTGAATGTTCAAATAAATTTTTGGTGGCTGAACCATCACAAATATCAGTGTTACAATTCCAAACTACTTTGGAACCTCAATGCATAAGTTAACTGAGCATAGGACTGAAGAACATCATGGAGATTGGGTTGGGTACAAATAAAATTTGAGCCTTTATCCTTTGTTTCTTAAACCATGAACCAGGCCACGTTATAACCCTTTAAAAGTCCTAACTGAAGCATGGTTAGTTTGAAAGCGTACTGTTACAAAAAGGTATCCTGACTCCTTTAGGGCTTATTATAAAACTTGAGTTAATATCACAGTTTTCTTTAAAAAAAATTTTTTTAAAATAATTCTTTTTCAAAAAACTTCAAGACAGACATAAGCATTGCATTTTTGAATACATTTGTTTGCATATACCTGAGTGTTTGACAAATGGAGAAACTTACAGGATGAATGTTCAATGAACCAAAGTCCTTCCGATGAACAAAGTTGCTTCCTGGATCAAAGTCCATGTATACAAAGGGGCATAGTCATTATCTCCCAATCAAGGGGGCAGGCCATGATACTGCCTAACTCATTTGGGGCAATCAGGACATGATTCAGTTATGTTTAAGTATCTAGGGGCAGATCTCCACATCTGTCTAAATTACCAAGGGTAACATTACAAAGTTCATAATGCCAGGGGCATAGTCACTGTTTCCCAGTCAAAGGGCATACCAAGTTACTGTTCAATTCATTCGGGGCAATTAGGTCCAGATTCAACAGTGCTTAAATAGCCAGGGGCAGCTTTCCTCATGTATTTGAATTACCAAGGGTAACATTACAAAGTTCATGATGTCAAGGGCATATTATTGTGGGACATTCTGCTTATTTCTCTTGAGGTAACTACATTCAGATACTTCCATTATGGGGCAATTCATCCTCAACCAAGGGGCAATGCTTTCTTTTCAAATCTAGTATCCAGAGCGTATATGGTCCATCACAATTTGAAGACACCATTTCTCTCATTGTATTACCTTTATATTAGATTCTCAGCAGGAGCCATGGTGGAAATTAATTGTCTACGCCAGTAGTATCAGATGGTGTCAGTATCATGTCTTCAGATCCAGCTATAGGATTTTTGGGAAGGTATTCAGGAAAGTTAAGAATCTCGGGAGCTCTAAATCCAATTGGTTATACACTCTCGAAGT
Source organism: Lathyrus aphaca (assembly GCA_963966055.1). Taxonomy (NCBI): domain Eukaryota; kingdom Viridiplantae; phylum Streptophyta; class Magnoliopsida; order Fabales; family Fabaceae; genus Lathyrus; species Lathyrus aphaca. The sequence goes on along the minus strand of OZ014522.1, from coordinate 403,953,648 downwards.
TGAAATGACTCTGTTTTCAAGTTCAGCTTTACTTTTCCCTCTGAATCCAGATTTACTTTTACCCTATTTACATAAGCGAAACGTCCATTGGTTGTGTTTGAATGTATGTATGCTTTTGAATATGATTGATGTTTACCAGAAATGCATAAATGCTTAATATGATTGATGTTTACCAGAAATGCATGAAAATGCAGTAATAGTATTTACTAAGGACGAACGAGGGAAGGAATTCAACAAAGCTTCGCTGGTTCATCCCCACAAGATAGCTACAAAACCCCCAGTAGGGCAAATCCATCTTCATAAATACTTCGAGTCACATCTCCCCTGGAATTTATATCCATCTCTTTTATCCTCATACGGATAGTCGGGAATTTACTCTTCCAATAGGAGTACGACGAACGAAGACGGGAGGTTATATATACTATATTATCAAACAAGACGGGAACGAGTTCCTCATATTCTCCAGCAACGAATCGGGATTTATTTTCCCTGGCCAGCAGTTGTTATACGAAGATATCCAGACGCTTCAGACTCATGATGCATACATACATCATTTACATCATATCGTACATATACATAGATACATAATACATTACTTAAGTACATCATATTATACATGCATACATAATGCATAAACTAATATTATAATACAAAATGTTATAATCTTGTTTTTCAGATTAATTCTCCAGCAGACAAACTTCATCAACAACTTGTGACCTTGGGTCGTTGTTTATCTTCCCAAAGGGTACACCATTTCCTCAGGACGTTGTTTATCCTCCTGAAAGCATATCATTACCTTGGGTCGTTGTTTATCTTCCCAAAAGCATATCATTTCCTCAGGACGTTGTTTATCCTCCTGAAAGCATATCATGACCTTGGGCCGTTGTTTATCTTCCCAAAGGTTACACCATTTCCTCAGGACGTTGTTTATCCTCCTGAAAGCATATCATGACCTTGCGCCGTTGTTTATCTTCCCAAAGGTTACACCATTTCCTCAGGACGTTGTTTATCCTCCTGAAAGCATATCATGACTTTGGGCCGTTGATTATCTTCCCAAAAGTTATACCATTACCTTGGGCCGTTGTTTATCTTCCCAAGTACTTTACCATGACCTTGGGCCGTTGTTTATCCTCCCAAAGGTTATGTTTATACCTCAGGACGTTATTTATCCTCCTGAAAGTTATCATTTCCTCAGGACGTTGTTTATCCTCCTGAAAGCTTCTTATTTCCTCAGGACGTTGTTTATCCTCCTGAAAGCTTCTTATACCTCAGAACGTTGTTTATCCTTCTGAAAGCATATCTTGACCTTGGGCCGTTGTTTATCTTCCCAAAGGTTATATCATTTCCTCAGAACATTGTTATCCTTCTGAAAGCATATCATTTCCTCAGAACGTTGTTTATCCTTCTGAAAGCATACCACTACCTCGGGACGTTGTTTATCTTCCTGAAAGCTATCACCATTACCTCAGGACGTTGTTTATCCTCCTTAAAGCATATCATGACTATTGGGCCGTTGTTTATCCTCCCAAAAGTTATACTACTTCCTCAGGACGTTGTTTATCCTCCTGAAAGCATATCATTACCTCGGGACGTTGTTTATCCTCCTGAAAGCATACCATTTCCTCAGGACGTTGTTTATCCTCCTGAAAGCTATCATTTCCTCGGGACGTTGTTTATCCTCCTGAAAGCATATCTTGACCTTGGGTCGTTGTTTATCTTCCCAAAGGTTACATCATTATACCTCAGGACGTTGTTTATCCTCCTGAAAGCATATCATGACCTTGGGCCGTTGTTTATCCTCCCAAAGGTTACCTCATTATCATGGGACGTTGTTTATCTTCCCAAGCACCCTATTATACCTCGGGACGTTGTTTATCCTCCTGAAAGCTATCATGACTTTGGGTCGTCGTTTATCTTCCCAAAAGTCATACCCTTACCTTGGGCCGTTGTTTATCTTCCCAAAGGTAATGTTGGGACGTTGTTTATCCTCCCAAAAGCTATATCTTCATACTTTGGATTACCTTATTCTCCAAGAATTATATTTGAAGAGCCTTTCTCCAGATGGCATCTATAAGCCCATCTCCAGTTCATTCTGATGGCATCTCTAAGCCCATCTCCAGTTCCTCCAAGTGGCATCTTTAAGACCACTCAAGCATATACAACATATCATCAGTATTACTCTATGCACTGGTGAGTGCAAATTTTTGGGCTTTTGTGTTCAATCCCCTTCAACCTTCCAGGTCACGACTGACACATATACCAATCTAACCCCTCAGGTTTTAGAAAATTGAACAGGGGCAGCTGTTGCACCCCAAAATTTGCCCTCACAAGACAAGACTTTGTGTATTAAGAGGTTCACAAGGTTCAAAAGGTTCACAAGACATCTCATAAGGTTCACAAGGTTCACAAAGTTCACAATTAGTTGGAAAATTTGACAATTCCCTCAGACAATGCATCCTCCTAAGCAATGCATCCTAAACTAGGGTTTTGACTTTCATCAGGCTAAATGGACTTCCAAGGCTTCAAGTGAGCTTAGTAACATCTTATATGTGTTCAAGAATCCCCATGTCAAGTTTCAAGACTTTTCTCAAAGGTTTGCTCAGTCAGATGATCAGATAGGTTAAAATCAGTCAAAGTAGTTAAAAAGTCAAACTAAGGTCAACTGTGGTCAAACCAAAGTCAAACTTCATGATTTTTTGCCAACATCAAGTATATGAAGTAAAATTAATCATTTGATCAAGGGTTGATCATGATTCATCAAGGAGATTTCAGATCATCAAGAATCAGGAGTTTCTAAATTAGGGTTTCCTCAGGAAAAGTTAACTGAAATTTGACCAGCAATAACTTTCACATGCTTCATCAAAAATTTTCCATCCAAATCTCATTTTGAAGGAAATTGAATTCTCTACAACTTTGTGTCTCACAAGCCAAGCCCAAAAATGCTTCATTTGGAGGGTATGAGCTAAGACATTATAGGTCCTTTTAAAAGTCAACAAAAAGTCAACAACTTCCAAAGAGCATAACTTGAGAATGGTAAAAGATATGGACATGAGACCAAAGATGTTGGTTAGAGGACTCTTTAAGATTTCCAAAATGTCCAAGAACACCTTCATAGCATTAAAATTGAAGGATTTGTGCCCTTGCAAAGTTGGGAAATTTTTGAGAGGTTTATGAAGCAAATGGGGTCTTAAAACCATAATTCACCAAATGGGCCTGCTTTTTTATGATCCAAACACTTCCATGACATCATGCACGAATTAAAATTTATTTATTCATAATTTTATTCATTTTATTTTATTTATTATGATTTTTTATGTTAAAAATCATTTTAAATTAAAATAAAATATAAAAGGATGGATATTTGATTTGATTTTGGTTCTAGAAGGTCTTAATATTCATTTAAAAGTTAATTGGAATCATACAAAATCAGATCAACCAAAATAGCAAGGAGATATTAGATTTTTTTTCAATATTTGAATCATATCTTTCTTCATGATCAAGCTATCCAAAAGTCCAAAGAATAGATTGGTTTTTTGACCTAATTTTCTTTTACTATATAACCACAACAACATCACAAGACAAAAGGAGGATGGAGAGCAAGAGGATGATATTCATACTTTAAAATTTCACATAATTCAAAATTAGGTTTCCACAATCCACCACTTTTACTAGTTGATTAAAGGCTGCAAATGAATCCTTGAGGTTTCCGGAACTTATTCCAATCATCCTCATCATCAAATTCATGCCAAATCATACAAACCAAATTCATATTCTTGCCTTTCTTTTGATTTTTTTCAATTTCAATGATTTACGCATGATTAATTGATTTTGATTACATAATATGTTTGTTTGATTGTGTAGATGGTTTTTGGATAGTTGGATTTAAGTTTCGATGCAGGAATCATAGGGCACCATGGAGAACTAAACTATTGGTTAATCTGCTGTAATCTGTTTTCGTCGATACTTCGAAGGCTGCAGTAGTGATAAACATTACAGGCTGACAGGTAAGTCAGGTAAGTACTACTGTTTCGATTTGCTCCGAATTTTTTCCAGAAGTTTAGAAAAAATTCGACAAACAATACTCTTTTAGAATGAAATTCTAAAAGATTTCGACCCTCAAAATCGCAAATTCCTCTTTTTTCTATTTTATTTGATTTATTTTCTATTTTCATATTCTCAAAAAAATCTAAAAAAAATTGTGCGTTCTTTATTTGATTTTATAAGATTTTTAGCATCGTTTTAATATTTTTTAGATTTTATTTTAATCGCTTTTCTTATTTTTCATTATTTTAAAATCTGCAGCAATTTTATTTGATCCTGTTTATTTCTTTTTTTTATTCTTCCAACAGTATATACCAAAAATATGCAGGTGGGAGGAAGAAGATGGTGTGTGGCATGCGCTGATTGGCCTAGTGACAAAGACCTAAGGTATTCGTTACACTTATTCATATGCAGACAACCTAGTGGCAAGGAACTGAGGTTTGAAGCATTTTGATGAAGAAACATGGGTGTCCCAGTGACAAAGAACTCAATGAAGCAAAAAAGGCAAACCCCCAATATTTTGGGTATCTCTAACTTTATTTTTCTCTTTTTCATCAAATTATGTATTTTCTTTGAATTTCCTTATTATTATTATTAAACTAATTTCAAAAAGATAAAACAAAATCCTTTTTTTTTTAAACTTATATTTTTTTTCATAAACCTTAATTTTTTCCCTAAACCTTAATTTTAAACCTAAATCTTAATTTTTTTCATAAACTTTAAACCCTAAAAATTTAGCCCTAATCTTTATCTTAAAATCCAAATTTCGACATAATTTTTACCCTAAAATTTTTCCTAAACCTTAATTTTTTTTTTTTAAACCTTAAATTTTTTTTTCCTCAAATACTAACCCTAATTTTTCTTCTAACCCTAAAAATTAACTTATTTTTCTAAACCCTAATCATTAATCCTTATTTTTATTAATATGTAAATGACTTTAATATTTTGTTTATTATTATTAAATTTATTATATTTTCTTAATTAACTACTAAGAAATTTTCAATATTTATTTAACCTAAAAATAATTTTTCTTTTTAAATTCTTATTTTCTTTATTATTCTAACCATTATTATTGTTAATATTTTATTATTACTAATATTTGATTTTGTGGTTTATTTATTATTCTTATTATATTTATTATTATTATTATTTTATTTTGATTATTATGTATCTGCTAAAGCCATGTAATAGTCGTAGGTTTATTCTTGTTTCTATTTTATGTTTATAAATATTTTCATTGCGTGGTTAGTAACTATAGGGTGTGCATAACATGTTTGTGATTAAAATTAATTTAGAAAATTAATTAAATAAGATAAATACTTGAACATGAACACTCACACACGTAAGTCGATCTTTGATCGCCATCTCACTTCCTTAAGGGTTATCCCTCATGTTGCCTAAACCAAAAGGTCAAGTAAGGTGTCTAAAAGCAAGGTCCCTTCTCCTAAAAATATCATCAAGTCCCTTTACGATTATAAGATCAAGTCCCTTCGGTGTTGCCTTCGTAAATGATCTTGTCCCTTTCGAATAAAAGATGATAAGTCCCGTCGAATTGCTTATACACCTTACAGTTGCCTAAATAACAGTTGTCCCTTCACTTGTCCCTCACACATCCAAGGTAATGACTACCTATTCCTTAATAATAGGGATAGTCTTACCATTTAAAGGATATTTAAAAACAGAAAAGACTTAACTTAGGATAGGTTCCTCTTATGTACTTGCTCACCTTTTCAAAAATATTTCAAAACACTTCACATTTTCAAATAAATTTTCAAAACAAAGGCTTTATATATATCCGTACATGGATCATTATAAAGTACTTAAGAAAATTTCTAAACACACACTACACTTTTCAAAAAACATTTTAAAGTGAGCTAAGTAACTAAGAGCCCATGGATAACCATGGATGTAAAGGGTGCTAACACCTTCCCTTTACATAACCTACCCCCCGAACCCAAAAATCTTTTAAGGTCTTTCCTGTTCTTTTATGCCCTTTCCTTTGGATAAAATAAAAGTCGGTGGCGACTCTTGCTATCCGCAACATTTAAACTAAAGTCAGTTCTCCCACCGTGTTACAGCAGGACCTTGTCCTTTCCTTCTTCCTCAGGTTTGTGCAGCATTACCTTTCCTGTTCCTTCGGGATAAAAATGCCTGGCTGGCGACTCTACCTTTTCCACGCCACTTTCGCGTTTGTACTAGGATGAAAATCTCGGGAGCGACAGCTGGCGATTCTGCTGGGGATCAAACCCATAATCTCTTGTTTTCCTTGTAGAGTCAATCCTAACGCCTGTTTGTTTTTATTTCTTTGGGTGTTTATATGTGTGTGTTGTTGTGCTTATTTACTATTTTCGTTTACAATTTACTTTACAGCTTTATCTACTGTTTTCAGTATTTATTTTCACATGCATCATATATTAGACTGTGCTGGTTTCATTTTTTCGGTGGGATGGTTTTTTTTACTGTGAGATAAGCCAAATACCCGGCTCGAGTGTAACTAGGACTTAGAGTGGTTCTACTTTGGCTTCATGGTATCTTGCCATGTTGGTATTAGTGAGTTCCACGCCTTGACTTGCGACCTTCTCGGAAATGTATTGATGTCGAAATCTTTCTGGGGCAATACACAAACTTGTTAGTTATGTGCAGTTAGGGGACCGATCATTGAGAACCTTTGTGGAAACATCCCTCTCCAGTGATGACAGTGGCAGACCACATTTGTTGGCAAACCCACTCGCATCCGAGGGCCCACTGGGAACTCGCATAGGATGGCCTGGTTCTTTCATAGGAATCCAGTTAAAGCGAACTGTTCGTAAGACGATAGTATTGTACCCTTCAGGATGAATTTACTATTGTTTCTCGATTCAATGCTTGAATTTGGGGACTTATGAGGGATGCTTGTTTCCTTGGACTCAGCTGAGACCTCCCTGAGTAGTACATAATGCCAAACCAATTCCCTGATTTGGTCTTGAGCCATTTCTCAAATATGGTGAACGTATTATTACTGATCGGCTTTGAGAGTCCTTGATGTTGACCCGAGTAGCACACCTATGAGATTGGGAGGGGTTTACAAGATTGCAGGAACTTAACCTTCAGCATACCCATTATACCAGCATGCTTCAGTATGGTGATTTTGTTCTGTTACATATGGATTATGAGATCTGAACCTCTGATCAGAGAGATACTTGTGATGATGTTGTGACCCTGCACAAACACTTGATTATATGATTGACACTACACAGACACATCATTGATCACATGTCTTTCCTTGCATAAGCATCATAACATCATTAATCATTTGTGTTCTTTTTATTCTCAGGGTTCATATTACTTCCTATTCCCGGTCATATTGCTGCTTCAAGATGGAGACTCTAAGGAAGAAGAATGTCCACTATACTTTCCCACAACCAGAGACAGAGGGTATATCCTGCATTATGTGAATAAGCCAACAATTGATCAGAGGGATATCTTGCATTCCCTGTTGCAATTCTATGATCCATAGCTGCGAGTCTTTGTGTTCCTGGATTATCTTTTGGCTCCTACATTGGAAGAGATCTCCAGTATCCTTATAATTCCCATAAAAAATGGTGCTCCTTACTATGGCTTAGAGAAGATGCCTTTCATGCAGAGACATAGCTGTCTCTTTTCATTTGGATTTGTCCAAAGTTAGTAGAGGGCTAGATGTCAGTAAAGGTAAAGGACTTCTATTGGATTTTCTTGTCAAGGAAGCTCAGAATCTAGCCTCTGAAAACAAATGGGCTAAGTTCAGTACATTGTTGGCTTTGATAGTGTATGGGATAAGCCTGTTCCCATGAGAGAAAGGATTAATCAGAATGGAGGCTATCACCATCTTTGTTAGAAGAAACCCAATGCCTACCTTGCTGGGTGAATTTTACTATGGGGTTCACCACTGAAATGAAAAGAGGAAGGGACATGTGAATTGTTGTGCTCCCTTGTTTGCTGACTGGTTTGTAAGGCAACTCCCAAAATCAGGGCCTTTCTAGGATTTGAAACAATCTTGGAAGTGGTCCAAAAGATTGATGGGCTTAACCTCAGATGACATTGCTTGGGGATGCAACAGGGATCTTGTAGGCAAAGAAATCTTGGTCAGTTGTGGTAGCTTCCCAAATGTACCCTTTATAGGAAGAAAAGATGGAATCAACTACAATCCTATCTTGTCCAGAAAGCAATTTGGTTATCCTTTGAGAGTTGTACCATTGATTAAGGAGGTGAGTGAGTCACTATACTTTCCAGCAGAAGGTAACCTGAAGCTGAGCATACTAGCATCCCAAGCTTGGGAGGTTAGAGTGATGAAGGGGAAAAAGACTTTGGGGGAGTAGATCCCAAGACTTATGATCCTTTTGCCACCTGGTTGGAAGATCGTGTAGAGACTTTGTTGCTCCCATTCTCTAAGGAACCACCTCTCTACCCTAAGGAAGTAGTCCCAATAACTTCAATTCCTCTTCAGGAATATCGGAAATTGGAGGCCTTGGTTAAGCAACTCAGGTTGGAGAATCAAGAAGCCAACAACTCATGCCAGAAGTTGAAGATTCAAAACCAGAAATTAGAAGAAAGGGCTCACCAAGCCGAGGATTGGTCAGGCTCAAGCAGAAGGACTTTCATGAGAGAGAGCTCTATTTCAAGAAAAGGGGATTAGCTGAAAATCACAAGGCGTTCCAGTGCCAGAAAGATAAGAAAAAGTTGAATGAAGCTAATGAAACTATCAACTTATGGCAAGAGAAATGGGAAGACAACTTGAAGAGGCAGAAAGAGATGGAAGTCAAGTACAAGTTAGAGATCAAAGGCCTTCAAGATTCTTTGGATGAACAGGGAGAGCTCCTTCAGAAGGCTTACCACCAAGAGAAGAGTCATCTTCAAGATCTAGCAGAGAGTCAACAGGCAGTGAAGGATGCTCAGAAAGAGATAGAAGAATTGAAGCTAAGAGCTGATGTCAAGAAGACCAAGAGTGGCTCAATTGCAAACAAGGAGGGTGAGAAGGTATTCCTACAACAAATTGAGGAGCTACATGATTCCTTTGACCTTAGGGATATCCTAATTCAAAGGCTCATACAGGAACCATCACATCCAGATATAGCCCAGTTGCTGCAAGGTGTCAAGCGCCTTAGCTGGAGGTTGCAGGATGTAGATCTTCCTAGGCCTTAGTATTGTATTCATGTGATTTGGATTACCCACAGGCTTGTTGTGGGAGTCCTCTCTCTTGATGTATTTTTTCTCTGTGATGTATGAACTTGTACCCTATGAGGTCTTTGCTATTCCAGTTTTCTTTTGATTTACCTGAGGTCTCTGGTTGTTATCTGTTGCATGGACACGAGATATTAAATACTGCCACTTCACATCTGAATGTCACGTAAGGTCTTCTTGCAAAAGCTATTTTCTCAACACCGGAATGGGAAAGTAAACAAAACCTTGAGGATAAGAGGAACACATTGCATTACATACATATCATTTGCATTTTTCTTTATTTTGCAGGTTTCTCCAGGTTATTTAACTTATATATTCTTCAGGCAAAGATTGCGAGAGATGCCAAGACCCGACACTTCAGACAAAATATTCCTCATTGGTACGTGACACACAACAACCAAAGGACTATCATGGATGCTATGCAAACTGAGCTCAATGAATTCCGTACCAGGATGGGGGAATTTATGGTTATGATGCAAGGAATGGCCCAAGGACAGCAGGATTTGAGGAATGCCATACAAGGGCTCAATCCTCCTCAGACTGACCCTCTTGTACTCACTCTAGAGGTTCAAGTGAATCCCCCAACAACAATAATGGAACAGGTGGACCTCCAGTTCCATAGACTGGCACAACAACTTTTATTCCTGTGGTAGACCGACAAGAGGATCAGTTCCCTCCTCTTAACAATGATATGAGATTTAGCGTGGAAGGAAATTTTCAGGACTTCTTGTTGCTTGCTGAAAAGGTCAAGGCCCTTGAGTGTAGAGACACTCTAGGGATAGATGTATCTGACATGGGCTTAGTTCCTGGGGTGGTCATCCCTCCCAAATTCAGGCCGCCAACTTTTGATAAGTATAACGGTAATTCTTGTCCCAAAACTCACTTGCATGCATTTTACCGAAAGATTGTTGCCCATACTAGGGACGAGAAACTTCTGATGTACTATTTCCAGGATAGTCTCTCCGGAGGTTCCTTGGAATTGTATATGAAGTTGGAAAGAAGCTTTGTTCGAAGCTGGAAAGAGTTGGGAGAAGCTTTTCTTAAACAATATCAGTATAACATTGATATGGCACCTATTCGCACTCAGCTCCAAAGTTTGACACAGAAAAATTCAAAAAGCTTCAAAGATTACGCACAGAGATGGCGTGAAGTGGCCGCCAGGGTACAACCGTCGTTGCTAGAAAGAGAAATGGTAGACCTTTTCATGGACACCCTTCCTGGGCACTTCATGGAAAGGTTGGTTGGGTGTTCTTCAAGCGGTTTTTCAGATATTATCTTGACTGGAGAGAGGATAGAGAGTTGGATTAAGCAGGGAAAGATCCAGAATGGTGGTGCTTCAGCTTCCGGTGTCAAGAAACCTTTCATGAAGAAGAGGGAATGAGAGACTGGGGCAGTGTATGCGCAGAGAAGTGGAGGTAATAGAGGTGTTTATCAACAAGTGGCTCCTGTCACTATCTTAACTCAGCCTAATCAACAACAAGTTCAACAATCGCAACAGCAGTGCCAACAAGGTTATCAGCAACAGAAGACTCCCCGTCCCTATTATTCTCAAAAGACCAGAGAAAGGCATCTTGAAACTCCACCTATGTCTTATTCACAGCTCTTGAAGAATATTCTCCAGCTCCAAATGGTCCAGCTTAGAACTTTACAACCTCTGAGGAAGGGGAAACTCCCCGAAGGTTATGATACAAACGCTCGGTGCGAATTCCATTTTGGAGCCCCCGATCATACTACAGAAAACTGCAAAGCCTTGAAGCACGTCGTTCAAGACCTGTTAGATTCCAAAGCGATTAATTTTGCTCCCACTCCGAATGTGATACAAAATCTAATGCGTCCTCATGGAGGTACAGTTGGGGCAATTGATGATAGAGAGAATTTTAATTTGGTGTGTGATGTCAATGACCTGCAAACTCTGTTGAGTACTGTCAAAGCTTGTTTGGCCCAGAAGGGTATCTTTCCAGGTTGTAAGAATGATTGTCCAGATTGTGCTAAAGTTCCTGACGGTTGTGAACAATTGAAAAAGGGGGTACATAGTATGATTGATGAAGGGGTCCTGCAGTTTGACAAAGTTGCAAAAGAGAAAGAAGTTTCTACGGTGACCATTTTCTATGATCCATCACAAGCTCCTCCTCAAGCCAGAGTGGCACCAATAACTATCACTACTGCAGGGCCAGTGATATACCAAAGTGATAAGGCCATCCCATGGCATTACGGAGGTGAAGTGTATTGCAACGGCCAGAAGCAAGATTTGGCCACACCTAGTATATCTCCAGCTCAAGTAGAGAATGTTGGAGTATGAGGTTTTACTAGGAGTAGAAGATTGTTTGCGCTGAAGACACTGAGAAATAGTGTAATACCACCCAGAGATACTACGGAAGCCCAAGCTAAGGCTAGGGGGAAGCAACCATTAACTACCAATGAGCCCAAGCCTATGGTTGACCCTGATCTTACATTTGACAAAGAAGCAGAAGAGTTTTTAAGAATCATCAAGAAGAGCGATTATAAAATCGTGGACCATTTGCAACAGACTCCATCAAAGATTTCCATCTTGTCTCTGTTAATGTATTATAACTCTCACAGAAAATATCTCTTGAACATCCTGAACAAAGCCTATGTACCTCAGGATATCTCAACGAACCAATTAGAAACTGTGGTGTCCAGTGTAAACGCCAGTCATGGACTGGGTTTTACTGATATGGACCTAACATCTGAGGACCATGCCCACAATCGGGCATTGCATATTTCTTTGGAGTTTAAGGGTGCAATGATATCTCACGTATTGGTGGATACTGGATCATCACTGAATGTTCTTCCCAAGAAGGCATTAATGAAGTTGGATTATGACAGAGTTATTCTGAAGCCCAGTGATTTGGTGGTTCGAGCGTTTGATGAATCGAGAAGATCAGTGTTTGGGGAGGTGGACTTGCCAATCAAGGTAGGGCCACAAGTCGTCAATACCACATTCTCTGTAATGGATATCCAGCCTACATACAGTTGTTTGTTGGGGAGGCTCTGGATCCAATCGGCAGGGGCAGTATCGTCTATGCTTCATCAGAAATTGAAATTCGTCTGGGAAGGGAAAATCGTAACGGTCTGTGGAGAGGAGGATATCTTCATCAGTCATCTGGCTTCATTTAAATATGTAGAGATGGACGGTGATATTGTTGAGACTCTGTGTGAAGCTTTCGAGCCCCTGAAGACTGAATTAGCATCCTCATCAGTAGCTTCTTCCGAAGAGTCAAAGAGAGGAGTTTCCATAACATCTTACAAACAGGCTCTAAAGGTGATGGAGTCAAGAATACGAGAAGGATGGGGCAAGCCAGTGGAAGTATCAGAAAAGAAGGACATGTTTGGTGTTGGCTACCATCCTGGGCAGTCATCATCTGAACAGAGCGCCAGAGGTCGTCAAGGCCCGATTACATTCACGAGTGAAGGATGGGTTGATCACAGGAGTATCAATGCAGTGCAAGATGACTTAGTTGATAGTGATTATGACTTAGACAAGTGGATCAGACCTTGTGCTCCAGAGACTCAACTCAACAATTGGTCATGTGAAAATCTCATTTCAGTCACTTCCTTTGAAGAGTAATGGTTTTTGTTTTTGTCTTTCTAGTATTCAAGCGCTATGCCTTGCCCGGGGCATAGTAGCTCATTGTAAGGGTTCCATTGTTCCTAACACAATACCATGGTCATTAATAAAGCTGAAATTTTGTATTCATCCATGTTGTTCCTTGTCTTTCATTTTTTGCTTTTGTTTTCAAAAAAGAAATAAAAGTTTTAAAAAAATGGCAATGTTTTAATTTTTTCAAACTCCTTCTAAAGCCTTGCATGAATCATCATTCATGCAGGTGCTCTTCATCGGGTCTTATCAACGACGACCCTGCTATGGCTAAGTATGACTTTGACAATCCGATTTACCAAGCCGACGAGGAAGGTGAAGAAGATTGCAAACTACCTGAAGAGTTATCCAGATTGCTTAAACAGGAGGAAAAAATGATTTAGCCACATGAAGAGGCCATTGAAGTGATAAACCTGGGTACCGAAGAAGACAAGAAAGAGGTAAAGATCGGGGTTGTGTTAGAAGAGGCTGTTAAGACTCGTCTAATTGTCATGCTTCGAGAATATGTTAATGTCTTCGCCTGGTCTTATCAAGACATGCCTGGTTTAGACACAGATATTGTGGTACACAAGCTACCTTTGAGAGAGGACTGCCCGCCAGTGAAGCAAAAGTTGAGACGCACACGCCCTGATATGGAAATCAAAATCAAAGAGGAAGTACAGAAGCAATTTAATGTTGGTTTCTTGGCTGTGACCAATTACCCTCCATGGGTTGCCAATATTGTTCCGGTCCCTAAAAAGGACGGTAAAGTCAGGATGTGTGTAGACTACATGGACTTGAACCGGGCCAACCCTAAAGATGATTTCCCTCTGCCTCATATAGACGTGCTTGTTGACAATACTACCCAGTTCTCCGTATTCTCTTTCATGGACGGGTTTTCAGGTTATAACAAGATTAAGATGTCTCCCAATGATATGGAAACAACTACCTTCATCACGCCTTGGGGCACCTTCTGTTATAAGGTCATGTTGTTTGGTCTTAAGAATGCTGAAGCCACTTACCAACGAGCAATGGTGACGCTATTTCACGACATGATTCATCATGAGATTGAGGTCTATGTTGATGATATGATAGAAAAATCTCAAACATAAGAAGAGCATTTAGTCAATCTAGCAAAGTTGTTTGACAGACTCCAGAAGTTCAGATTGAGGTTGAATCCGAACAAGTGCACTTTTTGGGTACGCTCCGGCAAGTTACTGGGTTTCATTGTTAGTGAGCATGGAATTGAGGTTGACCTAGCCAAAGTAAAATCCATCCAGGAGATGCCTGAACCAAGAACTGAGAAGCAAGTACGTGGTTTCTTAGGGAGACTAAACTACATTGCATGATTTATCTCACACCTAACTGCCACGTGTGAGCCTATCTTCAAACTTCTGAGGAAGAATCAGGCTATCAAATGGAATGAAGATTGCCAACAAGCCTTTGACCCAATCAAGGAGTATTTGTTAGAACCTCCAATTCTCATGCCTCCAGTACCAGGGAGACCCTTAATCATGTACATTACCGTACTCGAAGGATCAATGGGATGTGTGTTGGGTCAGCAAGACGAGTCTGGTCAAAAAGAGCACGCCATTTATTACCTTAGAAAAAAGTTTACCGATTGTAAGACACGCTACTCACTAATCGAGAAAACTTGATGCGCTTTGGCATGGGATGCTCGCCAACTAAGACAGTACATGCTGACTCACACCACTTTCCTAATTTCCAAGATGGATCTTGTAAAGTATATCTTCGAGAAGCCAACTTTAACAGGAAGGGTAACTCAATGGCAGATGATTCTAACAGAATATGATATCCAGTACACTTTGCAAAAAGCAATCAAAGGGAGTGTTTTGTCAGAATACCTGGCTCAACAACCAATTGATGATTATCAGTCCATGAAATTCGAGTTTACGGATGAGGACATCATGTTCCTCAGGAGGGGCCAGACCCTGAATCCAAATGGAAGTTGATGTTTGACGGAGCTGTGAATGTAAACGGAAGCGGAGTATGTGATGTCATTATCTTACCAGAGGGTGTTCATATGCCTTTCGCTGCTCGACTGACTTTCGAATGTACCAACATCGAAGCAGAGTATGAAGCTTGCATCATGGGGGTTGAAGAGGAAATCAATTTGCGAATCAAGAACCTCGAAATCTTTGGAGATTCTGCTCTGGTGGTGAACCAAGTCAATGGCAAGTGGTTAGTTCATCAATCTCACTTGGTTCCCTACAGGGATTATACCAGGAGGTTCCTAACTTTCTTCACCAAGGTCAAGCTGAGTTATATTCCACGAGATGAAAATCAGTTCACTGATGCTCTAACAACTTTATCATTCATGATTAAAGTTTGTCAAAAAAATTACATGCCTCGAATCATGGTCTTTCGTCTTGAAAGACCTGCCTATGTCTTTGCAGTTGACAATGGTGAGGATAACAAACCTTGTTATCATGATATCAAGCAGTTCTTGAAGTCTCAAGAGTACCCGACTGGGGCATCCAGTAAAGACAAAAAGACTCTCGGAAGGTTAGCAGGTGGATTATTTTTGAATTAAGATGATGTGCTATACAAGCGAAACTTCGACATGGTTCTGCTCAGATGCGTGGATAGACACAAAGCGGACCTGTTGATGCAAGAAGTTCATGAAGGCTCCTTTGGTACCCACGCTGGAGGACATGCTATGGAAAAGAAACTGTTGAGATCGGAATATTATTGGATCACCATGGAATCTGATTGCTGTAAATATTCCCGTAAATGTCACAAGTGCCAGATTTATGCTGATAAGGTCCATGTACCTCCGAATCCATTGAGTGTCATGTCTTCACCTTGGCCATTTTCCATGTGGGGCATTGATATGATTGGCAAGATTGAGCCAACAGCTTCCAACGGTCACCGCTTCATCCTGGTTGCTATTGACTATTTCACAAAGTGGGTTGAAGCAGCATCTTATGCCAATGTTACAAAACAAGTGGTAGCCCGGTTCATCAAAAGAGATATCATTTTCCGGTATGGAATTCCCGAGAGGATTATTACTGATAATGGTTCTAACCTCAATAACAAGATGATGGATGACTTGTGTCGGGATTTCAAAATAGAGCATCACAACTCTTCGCCGTATCGCCCGAAGATGAATGGCACCGTTGAGGCAGCCAACAAGAACATCAAGAAGATCGTGCAGAAGATGGTTGTGACATGTAAAGATTGGCACAAGATCTTACCATTTGCGCTACATGGATACCGAACGTCGGTGTGTACCTCGACAGAGGCAACCCCGTTCTCATTGGTGTATGGTATGGAAGCAGTCCTACCAGTCGAAGTTGAGATCCCCTTGTTGAGGTTAATGATGGACGTTAAGCTAGATGAAGCCGAATGGCTCCGGTCCAGGTACAATCAACTGAGTATCATCG
This sequence comes from Lathyrus aphaca, assembly GCA_963966055.1. Taxonomy (NCBI): domain Eukaryota; kingdom Viridiplantae; phylum Streptophyta; class Magnoliopsida; order Fabales; family Fabaceae; genus Lathyrus; species Lathyrus aphaca. Next base: position 403,937,406 of record OZ014522.1, on the reverse strand, counting down.
AAGAGAAACGCCTAACAGCTGTATGCCATGGACAGTTGTATCAACGACGAATGAAACAGGCTTTCAACAAGAAGGTACGTCCTCAACGGTACATACCAGGTGACCTGGTGCTGAAAAGGATTCTTCCTCCTCTTAACGATCACAGGGGCAAGTGGACACCCAATTATGAGGACCATTTGTGGTTAAAAAGGTCTTCTCAGGCGGAGCCTTGATGCTAACAACCATGGATGGAGAAGACTTCCATTCCCATATCAACACAGACGCAGTAAGAAAATACTTCATGTAAGAAGACCCGCTGGATAAAAACAGAATAAAGATCCAGGCAAAAATGGGCATCCCGGCGAGCCAGAAACATAATAAAAGGCTCGGGAAAAAATTAGGGAAATATTGAAAAATGTACACCTGCTGAGCTGAAAAGCCACATCAAACAGCTCAGGCAAAAAGGGGTATCCCGGTGGATTGAAAACCCGAAAGGGCGATCCACGCAAAAGATGGAATAACACGAACGACTGCGATCTGCGAGATTTGTGATCCATTTTCAACTAAGGTTTCTCTAAGGGTTGTAGACCAGTCCAATCATCTTTATCAAGGGGCAGAGTAAGCGGATAGTCTTGAAGATATACAAGTCATAGCCGGGTCGAAACCCGACGAGATGCATTTTTCACATTGCCAATAGGATAATTTGTTTTCCTTTTGGGTGATTTCCTATTTCTAGGGAATTGCTTCTTGATGTAATGCCTATTCATGGCCATTTTCCGAATCAATAAAATTCAATTTCAGTCAACTTGTGACTATTTGCTTTTGTTTTTGTTGTTCATCTAACATTGATTGATTGCAAAAAATGTCCAGCAAATTGTGATTTGTATTGTGTTGTGAACATTTGAATGCTTTCTAACTCACGCAGGAGGACAAAAACATCCAATACAACTCTAAAAAAGTGTCAAGTGGTCGAGATGGTGATTCATACCATAAGCATGGGGCATACAGGTCCAAACTAACTCTCTATGTTGCAGGCACTATCAGTTGTGTTTACGCAGGTGCAGGTACGGGCGTTGCTAGTAGAGCTAAAGTGGACTTCCAGGAGGAATATCTCAACAATGTGCTTGAACAAGAATATGTGTTTTCCCGTGTGTCTTCTGTTATCCCCAATAGAGTTAGAAGTTGAAGTCTCCCTCAGAAAGGCCATTAAAGATTGATGGTCTCCCCAAGCAGGGACTTCCCTTCAATACAGGGATAATCCCCAGCAGTACAAGGAGTGTTTTTCCTCTTCAGCAGGTTGTTTCCTCAGCAGGACATCAACTCATACCTCTGGTTCCCAGCCAAGTCAGAAGGTCTTCACTTCCCCATCAGATTTCAAGAAGAGTCCATCTCCAGCAGGGTCTTGGCTCTCCAATCTCAAAGTCCAATTTATTTTTGGCAGTGGCGGCAGTCCAGAGTCGGTGTATCATTAACAACGTTCCCCATAGAGATGTTTCCTCCTCACCAGGATGGACCAGATCAATGCGGTGATCATCAGTTCTCCCCAGTCAAGCCACCTGGGATACTTGCAGTCTCCTTGTTAGGAGATCTCTTTGCATTTGCATATTCATAATCATCATTACATTTGCATCCTACAAAGCATAGCATTTTTATTGTCATGTGCATGCCAGCATGGGCCAATTTTGAGGTATATTACATAAGACCTGTAACATCTTCTCAACCTGAAGTACTCCCCAAAAATGATACCAATACCATTTTCCAGGCATCCTTGTCTATTCAAGTCAATGTTTGTCACCCATTTCGCGTCTTGTTTTGTACAACAGTCGCGTCCCATGTTCTCGTTTTATACAACGGTCCTATTTACCTGGGCTCTCATTTATGTATAACGATCCCATTCCATCATCGAGTTCCGTTTTGTACAATGGTCTCATTTTCAAACCCTGTTTGGTACAACAGGCCCCCATTTCGCGTCTTGTTTTGTACAACAGTCGCGTCGCAGGTTCTCGTTTTGTACAACGGTCCTGTTTGCATGGGCTCTCGTTTATGTATAACGATCCCATTCCATCATCGAGTTCTGTTTTGTACAATGGTCTCGTTTTTAAGCCTTGTTTGATACAACATGCCCCATTCTGCGTCTTGTTTCGCACAACAGTCGCGTCACGGGTTCTCGTTTTGTACAACGGTCCTGTTTGCCTGGGCTCTCGTTTATGTACAACGATCTCATTACATCATCGAGTTCCGTTTTGTACAATGGTCTCATTTTCAATCCCTGTTTGGTACAACAGGCCCCCATTTTGCGTCTTGTTTGGTACAACAGTCGCGTCGCAGGCTCTCGTTTTGTACAACGATCTTGTTTGCATGGGCTCTCGTTTATGTACAACAATCCTGTTCCACCTTGTTCTATTTCCATTGCCTTATTAGAGGTCAAAACAACAACAAAAAGAGAAAAAATCAATAATAAATAAAAGAAGATGACATTTTCCTCATCCATAGAGTTCAAATTTCCAGGTTTTATTCGAGTATTCAATCACTTCATACCTTGAACGTCTAAAATCCGTTGCAATTTTTTGTTCAGGCTTGCAGATGATTGAATTGGGGAAGCTGTAATACCTCAAAATTTTCCCTCTCATTTCCTCAAAATTTTGCATAGCATTTAGCATAAATAAATTCATGAAATAATAAAAAACATTGCATCATGTGCATCATAGCTGAGGCATAGACATGTGATCTTTAAGTGGAGCAATTGAAGGCTATATAGAGATAACCAAGGAGACACAAATCTTCTCAACCTTGTGCAAAGGGTTCACAACATCCCACAAGTCTTCACTTGAAGCCACAAGCCATGAAAAGATTTGAATTGATCAAAGGAGGCAAGCAGTGTAACATCTCCTGATGAAAAGGGGCCAAATTAGGGTTTCATTTCTACTGAGCTTCTCTATGAAATTTTGATCCAAAGTGGATTCCATTGTCTTATATATGACGTCAAGTTCCTAGGGTTCAAATTTCATCCATAGAAACATTTTGGAAGAGGTCCAATTGGCTAGATGACTGAAAATCAGGGAATTGAGGAAAAACCAACCTTGCTGAGGAAAACGTCAACTCCTGACTTTTTGAGATCAAAATTGTGAAATTAGGGTTACAAGGATCCTATAGTACAAATTTGATCAAGAAATTATGGAGGAATCAAGAGAAATCAAGAAAACCAAAACTTACCATTTTTGGAAAATTAGGTTTTCCAAAAATGGCAAGTTTTGGCCATTTTTGCAGCAACTTCAAGAGAGGCCTTCTCCCAAAATATGAAGGATATCAAAATTTTACCTTGATCCAATTAAAGAGGGAATCTTGAGCTTCAAATCCATAGGTGGAACTCATTCATAGCATCAAAATTGAGAGAGTTATGATCTTGCAAAGTTTGAACAAATCAAGGTAAACTAGGGCAAAACCAAGGCAGGCCTTGCATCCTGTGCGCGCGCCAGACAAGGTTTTTCATCAAACAGGTGGTGGGCCATAATGCAAGCTATTTTTCTCCATGTTTAAGGCTTCAAATGAAATTTCTTTTAACTACAAAGTTGTTTATTGTCATGTTTCCAACAACTTTGATGTTCAAAGGTTTTTTATTTGATCAATGGTTTAAGAGTTATGGAGGGTCAAAGTAGAGTTCTCATCCTGATCCACCATAGGTACAAATTGCCAAGGCATGAAAAAATCCGTGCAGGCCAAGAATGCAGTCATGTTGCATCATGTTCAATGTCACATTTGAGTGACTTAGAGGTTTCATTTGCATTTGGTGTGAACTTCAATTTTATCCTATGAAGCATTCACTTCAAATTGAGCACAAGATTGTCATCATTTGATGCCTTGATGAGGAAGAAACATCTCTTTGAAGATCATAATATGCAATATGATTCCTTGCATGCTAAGCTACTGAATTATGGGTGAAATTCAAGTCAGTCAAGCATTTAGGCACCATTCAGCTTGCTATGATCACAAGTTCTTCACATTTATAGTGCATCATCCCATGGGGGCAAGATCACATCACATTCCATGCATCTCTTTTTAAAGATCAAGCCAAGTGATGTTTTTAAACATTGCACTACATGCTGCAACCTTGATTCAACCAGCTTCATACTGCATCACACGTCATTGAAACCTCACCATAAGCCATGAATAGCTCCACATCTGATCAAACTCGAGCCAAGTTGATTTCAGTTGCATCCTTGCACTTCACGCCCTAAGTTGCTCAATTCACCATCAGTTAGAACTAACCATAGTTCTAACTGTTAACTGTGGTTAATAACTGTCAACTGCACATATAAAAGCTTTGCCTCTAACTGAATTGGAGAGAACACAATCATTTTTCTCGAATCACCAAAAATCTCATACATTATCTGTCTGATTTTGCTATGAGTTTGGAAATTGCATCACTGCATTTTGCTTCAACATTGCACGATTCTCCATCTACATTCCTCAAGCATCTTCTATTCATCATTATCATCATCTTCTGATCATCATCCATGGATTGAGTCATCAAGATCTGCAAGAACAAGCTTCAGGATTTCACTTCTGCAATCTCTGCATTTTGATGGAATTCTCATTGATCTTCATCAATTGCATTGCACTCTTCTTCTATTCATCATCCTTATCATCTTCTGATCATCACTCATGGAGGAATCAACTTAAATGCTCAAGAAGAGGTGTGTCTATAATCTCTGCACTTTCTCTAATTCAAAAAGGATTCAAGCACTTTGAGCTTCTATTGCACTCATTCAAGGATCAAGAACAATAGTCAAGCACATTGGAATCAAGTTCTCTGGTTTTCTTCAACTTTTGACTCCTCTGCAAACAGGTTTCTTCCCTGTTCTTAATTGTATGATTTCACTGTTATTTTGCTTGATTTGTGTGAATTGAAGCTTACTAGAAGTTGTATGATATCTAGCTAGTTGATAGGCCTCTTAGAGGCATAGTTGCAGTTTTTAGGTTGGACATTGTTGCCTTCGATCTTGCTTATTCTTGCATGAGAAATGAAATCCAAAGCCAGATTAGTGATGTGTGAAACATGAGGAAGAGAATGATGGTCTTGATTTTCGTTTTCATGGCGTTTTGAGGAAACCCTAGGTGAGGAGTGACCGGAGAAGATGACCAGAGGCTAGCTCCAGTCACCTAAACAGTGCCCTGATTGTTTTTGTTAGATTAAAACTTAGCCATTAGAACTTGGACATCCTAGGGCTCTGATTACGCCAACACATAAATGAAAGGCATGGCTTGCACGTGACAATTTGGGGAGAAAAATTTCAGATCCTTATTCACACCCCCAGTGCATGCGCATAAGGCCCAAACTAGTGCATTTTGTTGCTGAATGCACCCCCAGGCCCATTCAAATATTCAGTCCACTTCAAGTTTTATTTCTTTTTTCATCTTAATTTCATTTTTCGTTTTTTATCATAAAAAAAATACCAAAACCTCACTAAAAATTCCCCAAAAATTCACACTTGATCTTCATGTTTTTCTTTAAATTTACATAATTTTTGTTCATACTTTTTCTTTTATTTCTTAATCAGAATTAATTTCCTAATAAATTAATTTCTTTTTTTCCATTTTCTGACCAATCCATTTGTCTATTTTCTTTCTCTCAAACCACAAAAGCTAAATGGTCCATTCTTTTTGCATTAGTCAGAGGACTTATTGAAATAATCTAACTTATTTTGTTTTGATTTTTAGGTCATTATAAGTCAAGTTTTGGTCTCATTCTTTCACACATATGCACATAAACCTTAATCCACTTCCACACTTCATTTGAACACTAAAAAATGAGATTTTTTGTGAGATTTTTTGTATGAAATTCACCCTCTGGAATTTGTATTCAAGTGTCAATTTTCATAATTTTTCATGATCATTTAGTATTTTTCCAAGTTGCTTGGTTCACAAGTTACATTTTTGTTCATTTCTTCCACTTCCTTTGGTCCCATTAGCATAAGGCATTCATGTCATTACCTTGAGGTCTTAATTTTGAGTCTCTTAGGTCTTAGGGGATATCTTTAAGTGTTAATTACAATCCTTGGGTTTTCACCTTTTATTTTTAGGTTTGCCTTGAGCCTTAAGTCATATATACCTCATTTTAACTTAATCTCACTTCTCCTTCCATTTTAGCCATTTCAAATTCAATTTGTACATGAGTTAACTTCATTTTGTCTTTGTTTTGAGTCTTATAAGTGTTTTGTGGTTATTCTCACATGTTCATCTCAAGTTTAGAACCTTTTGCGTCTTTTTGAACTTCATTTGCATTCTAAAGGACCTTAAAAACCCTAATTAGGACACCTATCCTTAGGATGCCTCTTAACATCTCATTTATGAATATTTTCCAAATCTAATTTCCATTATAATTTGTTGTCAAGCCTCTGGTTTTGTATGGAGAGGTCAAGTCCCTTTGGTCAATTTTGAATTTTCTTCTAAGTCATTTTGTTTCATATTTAGAACCACGTTTCTATATGCATTCTCCCACCTTTCAATCTCATATTTGAATATCTTTAACTTGGATCTCTTCTTTCTCATTTGATCTATTCATTTCCTTCACTTCCATATAGTGTTAAGTTCTGGATTTTTCATTTACCTTTGATTATAGGAGATTTTGGTTTTCTAAACACTTAGGTTTCCCTTCTAACTTCATCCTTATGTCTCATTAGGGCTTAGTAGTGCTTTAGGGCATAGTTTGACTTTAATTCACTAATCCCTATAGATACTTTTTAATTGATTTAGCTACTGAATTTTGAAGTGTATTACATTATAGGATACCTTAGACTTAGGTATTAGCCTTAGAAGTTCACTAACATCTTTCTTAGCTAGTGTGAATTGTTTATTGGAGTTTGCCATGTCATAATTGTTCATATTACTTCATCATGATAACATTTGTTTTGTAGGGGGGAAGATGAGGTAATCATTATTCATTCCTTTTCTTATGCATGTTATTGCATTTTGCCTTAGCACTTGTTGCTTTGTTCATAGGTTCCCTTTTGTTCTTTAGGTTCAACTAACTTCCTTAGGAAGTAAGTTGAATTCTAACTTGCTTTTCTTTTCCTTAGGTTTAGAATACCTCATTAACCATAGGGTCACCTTTTGTACATAATAAGATAACTTAGGGTTATGTCTTAGTCCCCCATTAGCTTTGACCTTTTGCCTTTTGAGTCTTCTTTTCTCATCTCCAAACAAAATAAAAAATACTTAATAAATGCATGAAAGAATCTCTTGTGTATAGCCTTATTCCATGGGGCACTTACATTCATTCCATCTTGGAATAGTGGAGGTTTGTCTAGCATGATATACAAGTCTGATCAAGAGGTTATTTCACAAAGAAAAATCTAAAAGACAGTTCTTCACAAAGCTACAAAAACATGTAATAAGTTCAACAAGCTAGTGAACTTAGGCCCTAATCCTTGGAAACAAGTCTTGGATAAATTCTCCTTACTTAGTGTGCTTGTTCTACTATTCCATCTTGGAATGTAGTAGCAAGTACACATTCCATGGAAAAGAGTTTGAATTCACTTCCTTGTGCCAAATGCATACAAAAACTCTTAAAAAGAAAACAATAAACAATAAGCGACTTTCCCGCGGGAACTTCTTTTCTCATCTCATTCATTCTCAACGCGAACTTGCGACAACTTGTCTCGCATTCAAGGCGGTAAACGCACTTGTACCAGACGAGCCTGCAACACCAGAGAATAGACATACACTGTTCCAGCCATAAAAAACATAAATAAATAGTTCCCGCCTTAGTTAGGCGAACTACGTTGAATCTGATCCTCATTTTCCCGATGAGGTACATAGGCAGCGGGGTATGGCCCGTTCGAGCACATTCTTTATTTTCCCTATATTTCCCCCTTTCTTCTCATTCTATTTTCCAATTACTTTTCCCTTTCTCATTTCCAGTTTCATGTTAGCAGTTCATTTGTTCAGCAACTTTATTCTTTCACACACTTTGAAACATACAAACAAGCGTGGATCCCGTCGGGTACGGCGGACGATCTGGGATGCTAATACCTTCCCAGGTCGTAACCGACTCCCGAACCCAGATCTTTGGTTCGCAGGACCTTGTCCTTTCCTTCTTCCTCAGGTTTGTGCAGCATTACCTTTCCTGTTCCTTCGGGATAAAAATGCCTGGCTGGCGACTCTATGTTTTCCGCGCCACTTTCGCGTTTGTACTAGGATGAAAATCCCGGGAGCGACAGCAACCAAAAAGGACCGAGGAACCAGTGTGTGATATTGTTTGTATGCAAAATTATGCAAATGCAAACACAAACTTAGGGGCAAAAATTAGGGTGTTACAATGGTGTCTCCATCAAATAGATGTCAAGAATGCCATTTTGCATGGAAATTTTAAAGAAAATGTGTATATGCACCAACCTCTTGGGTTCCGTGATCCACAATATCCTGAACATGCGTGTCTCCTCAAGAAGTCTCTATATGGTCTCAAACAAGCACCTCATGCCTGATACCAAAGATTCACTATTGTGTTGCCATATTGGGTTTCTCTCACACCATCTCTGATCACTCTTTATTAATTTATCATCATAGTATTGTTACTACTTATATCCTTCTATACGTGGATGCCATATTTCTCACAGCTTCCTCTGATGCTCTTTATGACTCTGTTATATTTAAAATTAGATATGAATTATCCATGAAGGATTTGAGTCCTCTAAGTTATTTTCTAGGAATATTTGTCACTAAACATACAAGTGGTCTTTTCTTTTCTCAAAGGAAATATGCAGAGGAAATTATAGAACAAACTGACATGTCCTCTTGTAAGCCATCACCCACCCTTGTCGATATCAATCCAAAACTCAGTGGATCTTTTGGGAATCCATATAATGACCCAACTGAATATCAGATTCTTGTAGAAGCATTTAAATATTTAACTTTCACAAGACCCAATATTTCTTATTTAATACAACATGCATGATCCTAAAACGCAACATATGTCAACATTGAACCATATAATTCAATGTTGTGAATTGATGTCGTCAAGAAACTTAATTAGGTTTTACAAAGGATAGAGAAACTAAAATGTTATTTATAAGAAAACTAACACACTAACCTAATAGACCTTTCAACACTTACCCAATACAAGCTAACTTATGGTACAAGCTAACTTAAACAATCAGACTTACAAGCAAGACCTAATTCAACATGCTAACAACCTAGCAATATTGACTAATGCATATTAGAACAACTTCGACTACAACACACATTACTTCGACAACAACATGCGAACAAACTTCAACATCATGCTTAATTCATGTCGAACCAGAAGCTACCCTTTGGTCATACTAGAGTTCGATTCAATATCTCACAAATCTCCACCTTTGAACAAACTTTATAACGTCAATCACAACAACCACTTTGGTCTATTGTGACAATGTGGGTTTTGTGTATCTATTTGACAACTTAGTACAACATCAGCGCACCAAACACATTGAGATGAATATACATTTTGAGCGTGAAAAAGTTGTCGGGACCAAGTACAAATCTTACATGTTAATTCACATTACCAAATTGTAAACATCTTCACCAAAAGACTTCTATTACAACCCTTCGATGATTTTCGTGATAGTCTCAATATTCGTCACCTTCTCGTTTCAATTATGGCTATGTATTAAAATATATTACTATTATTATTATTAAAATATTATAGTAGACATCTCTCTTTATAGAGTAGTCATGGTGATTATATAGCAAACACATGAAAATTAATCTATATATATATATATATATATATATATATATATATATATATATATATATATATATATATATATATGTGTGTGTGTGTGTGTGTGTGTGTGTGTGTGTGTGTGTGTGTGTGTGTGTGTGTGTGTGTGTGTGTGTGTGTGTGTGTGTGTGTGTGTGTGTGTGTGTGTGTGAGAGAGAGAGAGAGAGAGTATTTAAAATTACTTATTTCACATCCTACAAATATTTAAATTCGGATACATCTTATATGTTTGTTTGATAACCAGTATAATATTTGTGTCTTCGTACGGGTAACTGTCGGGTGACACGCATTCGTTTTCAGTTTAAATTTGAAAAAAATAAAATTAATAAAAATCAGTAAATAAAAAAAATAATTTATATTTAAAAAAAATATAATCAATACCTGCATGCATCGATTGGTGATTTTTACAAAAATATTTATACAATGATTTAGTTTTATAAATATCAAATATATTATAGTATTTATAAATATTAATTTAAGTGTATAAATAAATATTATTAACATAAATAAATATATTTTATATAAATATTATTACAAATATCTATTTCGTGTGATACTCATATCAATACTAATGTGTTACACACATTTTTTTTAAATATGATTGATAAAAATTAGTAAATATAAAAAATATAATTTATATTTTAAAAAAATAGAACCAATAACCGTGAGCATCGATTAGTATTTTTTATTAAAAAAAATTATGCAATGATTTAGTTTTATAAATATCAAATAATATCATAGTATTTGTAAATATTACTTTAATTTTACAAATAATTATTAACATAAATAAATACATCTTAGGTAAGTATTATTACAAATATATATATTCCGTGAGATACTCATATAAGTATCCATGTATTTGAACGGATATTAGTGTGATATGCACGCTATAATCCGTATCTTCGTACGGGTACCCGTCAATGACGCCTTTTTGTTTTCATTGGAAAAAAAATAGAATTAATGAAAATCAGTAAATATAAAAAATATAATTATATTTTAAAAAAAATAGAATCATTTTTTATAAAAAAAAAGTTTATGAAATGATTTATTTTTATAAATATCAAGTAATTTAAGAGTATCTGTAAATATTATTTAATTTTACAAATAAATATTATTAATATTAATAAAAACAAAACTGTTTAACCAAAATTGTTTTACATCAATAATATATATTTCAATTTTCCATATATTATGTTTAAATAAATTGTATCTTAAATTAAAAATAATTTCAAATATATACAATCATTTAGTTTTATAAATATCAACTAATAATATAGCATTTAAAAATATTATTTTAATTGTATAAATAAATATTAATAACGGAAATAAATAAAAATTAAATCAATAGTAAAGTTGTTCCCGTTATAATTTAATACACTATATTTATAATGTGATTTAAAAAAATATATATAATTAGTTAAATAAACACAATTTTTAATGAAACATTTTTGTTCTCTCTATTTTATTTATTTCATATTAAAAAATAAATTAATACTTTCTTATATATTAAAATAGACGTAAATTAATGATCATTTTAAATGAACATAATGTGTCTTTTAATTAAAAATAAATTATAATAATGATTATAAGCAAACATATTACTTTTTTCAAAAACTTATAAATGGATTTTTTTTGGTTTATAAATATATTTATATTGTTTCAAAAAATTACAATTTTTAATAGTTATATAATATATATCTAAGTATTGAAATAAATATATTATTTATATAAAATTTATTAATTATTGAAATATATATTTTTTCATTTATTTTTTTAATTATTTATTTTGTTGAATAATTTTTTTTTAATAATAATCAATTTTAGAGTTTAATGCAATAAAAAGTATTTTATATATAATATACTCTTAATTATTTGTTGGAGAGAAAAAAAAATTAATGTAATTAATTATAAGTAATGAATGATATTTAAAATAAATAAATACTCTTAATTTTTTTTTTGGAGAGAGAAAACAAAATGAATGTTATTAAAAAATAATTTAAAATTCATAAAAAATAATAAATTTTATTTATCTTATAATAATGATTCCAATGTATAAATTGTATGATGATCCTATAATAATAATATTAATATTATACACTGTTATCTTATATAAATAATTCTAATATCATTTAATTCATTAAAAACTTAACAATATTAAAAACTGAACAAATCCATTGCAACACCTAAAAAACAGTCGATGATTATTCAAAATCAACAAACTTAATTTCAATTATAAAAATCCTAACAACTAATATTTATTTTTTCTCTTCCTCGTCTTCTTTCTATAACCTATAACAACAACAACCCTTAATAATAAAAATAAGACTAAATTACAGTTTTGGTCCCCTTGTTTTATCAAATTCACTGTTTTGATCCCCTATTTTATATTTAAACAGTTTTGATCCTTCATCCCAATTTTAATCCACTATTCATGCAATAATAACTGAATATTTTAATCCACTATTTTAAAAACTTATAAATGAATATTTTTTCCATTTATAAATATATTGATATTGTTATAAAATATTACTATTTTTAATAGTTATATAACATATGTCTAAATATTGAAATAAATATATTATTTTATATAAAATTTATAAATTATTGTAATATATATATATATATATATATATATATATATATATATATATATATATATATATATATATATATATATATATATATATATATATAATCATTTATTTTTAATTATTTTTTTGTTGAATAATAATAAATTTTAATAATTATCAATTTTAGAGTTTAATGCAATAATAACTATTTTATATATTATATACTCTTAATTATTTGTTGAAGAGAAAAAAATTAATGTAATTAAATTATATGTAATGAAAGGTATTTAAAAATAATATTAAAATATACTATATAGAGTGAATACAAAATAACACTACGATAGAAACATAAACTATATTCTAAATATTCCCAGATATGCCATCAAAAATCTAGTTAAACAACAAATTTCTCAAATCACATTTAAAATCAAAATAAGCTCTTCTATGATGGTTGGTGCAATCTCTCATCTCTAAGCGTATGACCTGGTCTCTTAAAATAATCAACATAATTTAAAAATTAATGAAACATTATATATTATATAGCCCAATTGAAATAATTACCATATTCTGAATCAAACAAAAACAAATATAACAGATTCAATTTATTCATCCAAACCATAAAATCAAAAAGTAAAAATTATACCCTAAACATGAAAAATAAATATTCAAAATGCAAGATTCTATAATAGAAAAAAAGAAAAAAAATAACGAAGAGAAAAACCTTCGTTAGATTGGGAGGAAACATCTTAGAGTCATTTTTCAAATTCTTTTTCAGATTTTGTTGCTACACAAAAGAATAAAAAAAATTAGAACTCAGAGTCTAGATCTTAGATTGAAACAAAATCAAAATCCACAAACAGATCTTTATCTTCGATGCTTCAAATCAAATGCATGGAGGGAGGGTTATACAAATTTCTATCTTTATTACTTTAAATCAAATGTACGGAGGATTATAAATATTACACGGACAATTATTGGGAAGAGTGAGTTTTGGAGGCATCCATGTGTCGTATTTTTTTAAAAACTGTAGTGGGTGAAATCGAGGCCATACCTTTTCAAAGATTGTAAAGTAACAATTTTATGTGATTACCTTAAAAATAAAGTTTGAAAAACATGTTGGAGAAAAAAAATATTATACTAAGATAAGAGTTTGACGTCTTTGTAAGTATGTGAACAATAAGTTTTCTTACCTTTTAATAAACTAAAGCTTTTGTGTCATTATTGCACTTCAAATATTTGCATTTCTCTTTTTATTTTAAGAAATTTATTAATATGTTGAGAATGATAGATTTAGCCACTCATTATTGAACCTTTGTATGAACAGCGACTGGTAAGTTATTCATTAAATGTATGTCAAATTTTAACCACTCAAGAAATTAAAGTAGGATTTCACCACCACATGTTGTAGATGATCACGTGAATTCATCAATTTATGGCAAAAAGGAAGACTATGAGTGACTCAATGACTCATCAGAGAACTATTTGTTGACGAGGTAGTAATGACTCATTGTCAGTCATGGACATTTTAAGGTCAGGCTGATTTTAAGATGAAATATTTTTATAAATGAAAATGTTTATTAAGACGAAACTAGAAAGCAAGAATTACAAGAATAAAATTACTACCATTGTTTCTAACCACAACCCTCACGATTTTGGTATAAAATAGAAGTGAAATCACTCTTTAAAACATTGAAAATAACATTGAAAATGACATTTTGCATTTTTTCTCTATATATATTTGGTAACAAATATCACTACTCTTTTATAAGTTGTAATAAATTTTCAGAACATGTTTGTTCTTAAGGACACAAGAGAGTTTATTTGTGATTGCTTGATAAAAATATGTTACAAGAGCCCTCCTTTTATAACCAATGAGGTATATATAAGACAAAAGCAACACTATTTACAAGCATGTCATTCTTTATACTGTATGAATGCCTTTTTTAAAACACCCGACACACTTATCGCTTATGGATTACATTATTGCAGCCTTTATTACACAAAAGGACGAAATTTTACTATTCATAAATATGCTTGTGATCTTTGAAGGACACTTGTCCATTTAGTCTTTGCAAATGGGTTCATGAGAGGGAGACATATTATGATCGGATAAATTTCCATCAGAAAAGCAATCTTCAAATTGAGATGACTCACGCTTCCAAGTGTCATCCATCATGCAAGCGTGATCCGCTAATTTTGTATTAGCGTCTGCCACTTGCCCTTCTGAGAATTCAGCTTCCATCGGAGAATCTGGTTTTTGTTGTGTGGCTTGAGTCGAGCTTTCTCCCACTTCCGGTCTTCTAAACTTTTCATGACTTATACAAGTTGAACTATCATCAAGGTATTTTTGGATCATACAGATTAATGAAATTAACATACTCCAATAATTCCCTCGTGATTTTTAGACTAGGTGGATATTCATCAATAGTTTCCCAAAGATGAGCATAACTCTTACAATTAAGCACCTTAGTTACATAATCTGTCATATAGGGCCTGTGTAGAAAGAAAACAGACTTGAGTTTGCCAATATCTTCAGAGGATAATCTTCGCGTTTGGACCTCGTCTATGACCGATTTTAATTGGTCTCTCCACCATTGTAACGGAGAATACCACTCAAGAGTAGTCCAAATCAAAGACTTGTGGTTCTCGGGATCCATTATGTGTTGATACATGGCCTCAATGGGAATAAGAACAAGCATATAATACAAACAGGTGGCACACCAGATATAACACAAATGGTTTTTTGTGAATTTAACATTTGGGTTTATTAAAAATGGTAGGAGAAAAGGCGTGTCTGGAAAATAAGGATTATGACCAGGTAGTTTATTCCTTATGATTTTTGTCATGTAATAGAAGAGATTGTTCCTGGCACACTGCTTGAAATGGGACGGTGAAAAGGATATCGTTACTCCTGGAGGAAGATTCTTGGTTTTGGAGGCATGGGTTGGTAATGGCTTTTGGCTGTGATGATCTGGATAGGTTTCATAGGTCTGGATAGTAGATCAGGGATTACATTTTGATTTTCTTTGATATGTTTTGCAGAGAAATCATATCTGAAAAACCAATCTTTGAGCCTTAGAGTTTGAGGATCAGGAGATATCTTATTCTTGAATTCAAGGATCTTAGGAAAAGAGGAGTTGTCCATTTGTACTTCAAACTGGTAGCCTCTTAGGTGAAAATCAAACTTTTGGATTCCCCTTTTCACGGAGAGAGCTTCCTTGTAGGTGGTGTGGTAGTGTTTTTCAACTTCTTTAAATTGCCCACTGGCATGATCACAATAGTATATTTCCCCATCAAGTTCTTCTATCAGAACTACTCCCCAATAATAATCAATGGCATCGGTCTGCATGATTATTTTTCCATTCCAGAGAATTTTTAGGGCAGGTGGAGTTTGTGCGATTTTCTTCAAGGCTTTTATTGCTTCAGTTTGCTTTGCTCCCCATGGTGGAGATTTTTTCTTCAACATTTGGGAAAGGGACTTGTGTATCTCGCCAGCTTCGGCAGGAAATCTCGGATATAATTAATTATACACAGAAATTGTTGGATTTACTTAACAGTGAGATTTTCATCATGAAAGTTTAATAGTTCTTGGGTAATATGAGGTTGGGGTTGATATTTTCCCTAGGAGAAATGCATCCCTAGAAAATCAATATTTGTTTGCCTCAATTGACTTTTCTTTTCAGAGAACATCATTATATGATGTTGGGCTATTTGAAGGAATCGACCCAATAATTGTTTATGGGCATTTTCATCTTTTGAGAATAATAGCACATCATCAATATAGATCAGGATACTATTGAGAATGGATTTAAAAATTATATTAATGGCTTTTTGAAAGAGAGATGGAGCCACCTTAAGTCCAAATGGTAACACCGTCTATTGGTATTGGGCGTTAGGAATGCAAAATGTTGCTTTGTGACAATCCTCAGGGTCAATGCCTAGTTTCCAAAAACCTGACTTGAGATCGAACTTAGAATAGATCTGGGCATCTTTGATGAAAACATTCAACGACGAGGCCTTTGGAATGGGAAATTTATCATCTTTGAGAAAATGATTTAGAGGTTTGTAATTGATTACTAGCCTTTTCTTTCCTCTCAACTTTTAGATCTCTTTTCTACATAAAATGCTTGGCAAACACATTCTGATTTAGTGGGTTCTATCAGACCTTGCTTGAGAAGCTGGTTGTATTCTTCCCTGGCTAATATGTAATCTGATGGACTCATTCCTGGATGAGTGGCCTTGGTTGGATTAACATCTTCATTAAGCATGAAAGGAAGTTGAACAAAGAAGTCTTTATTCTTCCATAGAGGTTTTGGCCGGTAGAAATTTTCATGGTTGTCTGCACATAGTTTGAGTAGGTTGGACTTGATTTCTTCATAGCCAGTGGGGATTTTAGAAAGTGAATATAACTTCAATATCCCATAATAAACTTTGAATTCTATTTTGTATTTGATTCCTGTAGGGAGAATTTAAAGTCTACTTACTGCTGAATAGACATCCATTCTTACTACAATATATTTATTTGGAAGATTACTGCCAACGACCTTGGTCCAGACTACGCGGTCTGGGAAGAATTTAATTCCTATTTTGTCTTTGGTCATTAAATCTTTCTTGAAAAAGTTTCCATCGGTTGCTACAAAATATGCAGCATGTGTCACCCATGATTCTGCAGGGAGAATGTTAGGATTCATCATTTTAATCTGGGCTTCAGTATCCATGTAAGCTATGACTTTCTTTGGACAAGAAATCTTTGTTGCGAGGATATGAGCTTCAACACAAGGAAAAGGTGTAGTAGGAAGAGAACTTCCTATCTCTTTGAAGGAGTAAACAGTGATACATTTGTCATCTTCTGAAAAATGAGGCTTCATCAGACGAAGAGTCTTGAAGGGAAAAATTGTTTCATCATCAGCAAAATGTTGTTCAGAATATAAAGATTCTAAGTCTCTTTCTAGAGGCTGAAGAAAATTAATCAGTTTTGCGGCTTTATGGGTGTTATTAGGACATTATTTAGAGAAATGCCCCCTTTTTCCACAAATAAAGTAGCTCTGATTTCCCCCTTTTCCTCGGAAAGGCTTTTTTCTAAAGAACTTCATATTCTTCCTTTTCTTTCCCTTGAAGGTCCTAGGAGATTTGGTGTATTTTTTTATGATGATGTTTCTTTTTTGTTGCACAGATACATCTCTTGTCTTTACACTTAATCTCCATGTAGGGCTTCTTACATGCTTGGTGAACTTGGAATTTTGTTCTATAACTTCGGAGAATTGATGATGGAAACTATAGAGCTTTTCAAGTGCTTCTAGTGTTACCTGGTGGATTTGGCCAAGACTCATTATTTTAATATCCCTTTGCGTTGTGGCTAACATCCTATGAATTTCCAGCTGGAGTTCTTGTGGTAGAGAGGATACATAGGTATTCTTGAGACTAGGGTCATTGTATCCATGAAGGACATAATACCTCTGTGCCATCCTATGATAGTGTTTGTCAAGGTCTTTTGTTTTGAGAGAACAACATTCCGTCTCAAAGAACTCTTGTCTGTTCTTCCTATCAAATATCTACATGTCACCAATGAATTCACGGTGAAGCACACCAAGAACATTAGTTGTAGTTTCTAGACGATGCAACTCATCTTGTTTGAAATCTCCAAGATTGTGATACCATTCTTTCATCGTGCATGTCATTCTACAACATAATTCTTCAATGATCTTATAACTATCTGCACTTGTTTTCATCATCTGGGTGTCAAGCCAAGCTCCAAATTCTAGTAGTCTCTTTCTCCAGCGGCTAGGTGGTATATCATCAAAAGTGAACCAGGGACCACCATTTGATATAGTCCTTTCAGGGACTAGAGTTTCTTCATGGGATTCCTCCTCAAAAACAGATTCTTCTTCTTTTATATTTGTCATGAAGAGTCTTGGGATATAATTGTCTCTGGATTCTGTTCTAGATGAAAAGGATCTCAGTGTTTCATCAGAGGACGTTTGTTGATCAGAGTTGTTCTCACTATCTGAAGAGGGTCCATCTTCCTTTTGTGTTGATGATTCAGAGTAATTTATTTAGGAGGATTCATAATTTCTAGTGATTTCTAAGGCTTGGAAACCTTTATCAGGAAATTCTTCCTCCTTTTGGATTTTGAAGGAGGTGTTTCAGGGATATCTTGAGATTTTGAGGATGAATCACTCAAACAGACAACTTTCTCTTTTTTCTTAAAGGTTGAGGTAGTGGCAGTTCTGGTGGATTTTGGCCTATAGGTTGTAGGTATGTATTTGACTGGGTTTGGTGGTGATGAAACATAGGCAGGGTAGAAAGGAGAAGGCCTTTCTAGTAGTTTGAAATATGTAGGAAAAGCAGGAGGGTCCAAGAAAGAGTTTTCAATAGGCTTTCCGTTTCTTTCATGAGAGGCTCTTAAGAAATCATCTATCTCTTTTACTTGGCCTTGCAGACTTCTGAATTTCTGTCTCCTTTTGGTCAAAAGTTTTGCCAAAAGTTCTATCTTCTAACATCTTCCGCAAATCACGATCTAGTTGGGATACTTGGGCTTTCAAGCTCCTATAGTGTTTTTTCATTTTTTGGGATAAAACCTTGAGATACTTGTCGCACCTCGAAAAATACGACCTCGCGATAAGAAAATACCGCGGATGAAAATTAAACAACAGAGTCGCCACCGAACTTATTTTATTCCAATTAAGGAAAGGGAAAATATCGAGAAACCCTTTTTAGAAAAATGGATAGAACAAGGTCTTTGAAACCAGATTCTAGGTTCGGGAGTCGATTCCGTAAGGGGAAGGTATTAGCACCCCTTACGACCGTTGTACTCAACGGGAACCTCTTAGTTTAACTTGCGATCTAATGTTGACTTATGCTTTCTGTTTTCTTCGAATAATAAAATAAATGCGGACGATTATAATATAAGGTTAATAGGGAAAATGGGTTGTTTGGTTCCTAGGGTGCTCGGCAAGGAGTAAGATCCGTGTGCCTACGTATTCCCTTGTGCAATGGGAAAGTCAGAGCTTCGTAGTTCGTGGTACTAAGGTTGATCGGTTTGTTTTAATAAACAGTTATTTAAATCGCATTCTACTGTTAAGCGTTGGCTTGTCTGCTCGCGATAGGAGGCTGAAGCGCTAGCTTGTTTGAGATAGAAGGGATTTAAATAAAGTTTGCTTTTAAAAGATGTTTGATTCGATTGGTGCTTTTGAAAATGAAAGGGTAAATAAACTGCGTCCTGAGGGGCGGGCCTTAGGAGAGTTTATTTGAGAATTCGAGGAATGCGAGACTCCAGAATTCAATTCTTTCATTATTTGATATGTTGATTAAAAATTTTAAATACGGAAAGTCGAATGAACCGCATCCCGCGGGGCGAGCCTCGGGAGTGTTCATTCAAGAATTCGAGGAATGCGAGACTCCAGAATTCAGTTTATCCGTTATTTAATTATAAAAATATTCGAATGATTTGCGTTTTAGAAATACTTAGATGGCGAGGCACGATGCTCGACTTACATAATTCGCGAACCGATTAAAGCGATAAAAAAGAAATAAATTAACTTGCGACAATTAAATCGGAATGAAATAATATAAAAATAAATAAATTAAATGAATTTAAATAAAGTGCTAAACAATTGAAATAATACAAAAAATAAAAAAAATTGAATTAAATTTATTTTCATTTGAAATTGAATTACATAATTACATAATTAATAAAATAGGAGGCCTCATAATAATTAAATTTTCCGATTAAAAGTATCGGAAACAATTTAATTTGTTTTAATATCATTGGCCCTAAAATAAAATAAAGAAATGAAAAAGATATTAAATAGCTCAATACAGATTTTTTAGACATTTTTTTTATTAATAAGATAACAAGACAAATGATTCATAAAAGGAAGATTAAAATAGTAGATAAAAATTAAGAAATAACTATGAATAATAATAATAATAATAATAATAATAATAATAATAATAATAATAATAATAAAATGGAATTAGATTATAAGAAACTAATAAAAATAAAAATAGAACTAGAAATCTTTTTTCAATCTAATCAAAATAGAAAAGAGATTAATATTAATAAAATGGGGTACAGAGTAGTAATGATATGAATCCATGGGCTTCTCAAACCTAAACCCCAAAAGAAATGATTAACATAAAAACAAAATAAATAAATAAAATAAACAAACATGGAAATGAAATGTGGGGAGCAACGTTGGTGAGTGTGTGGAAATCAATTTAGCCCATAAACTACAAACATAAAACTAACAAAATATAACATAAAGAAAACAAGAAATTAAAAAACAAGGAGTAACGTTGAACTGGGGTGGTGATAAACAACAATAACCTAATAGCATTCTTTTATTAAAGAAACAGAAAATAAAAAAGAAAAAAAAGAAAAAGAAAGTGAACAAAGGATTTCTTAAAAGGTCTAACAAGCAATAAATACAGGTACTTCTTTTATCTCAAAAAAACAGAGTTCAGAAAAAACTTAGGAAAGGAAAAGACCCACCCTATGCACTTCAGCGGCGGCAAACCTCCTCACTCACGGCGGATCGGTTCGGCGCTTTGGTGTACCCGCGGTCGTTTGCGGCGGCCTTTCACTTGCTAGTCCGCGGATGGCTGGCGTCTTCGAGTCCACGGATGGCCGGTGCTTTGGTTCCCGGCGCGGTGGTTCACGGTTTGTGTAATGATGTTTTCCGGTTTTGGTTTAGAGTAGTAAAAATGATTTGTTTGGTTGCAGAAAAAAATCGGTGATGGATTTAGTTTTTGACAGCATAATTTAAAGTCTCAGATTTGATTTTCCTCAACCAAACTCTACGATTTTCACTTTTCTATATTTTTGTGTTTTTGGGCTTGAAGATTTGGTTGGTATTATGATGAAATGTTTCTGTGTTTTTTTGGTTGTTTTGATTGAAGCTGGATTTTGAATGGCTTTATTTTTGTGCAGGATTTGTGTATAATTTTTCAAGCCTGCCTTTATGATGAAAATGGGACTGATTTTATAGAGTGAATTGGATGAGGGTAAAAATAGAATTTTGTGAAAGAAGATTTGCTGAGAACAAATCTATACAGGCTGTGAAAAATGGTTGTTGAGCTGTGAAATGGAGCAAAAAAATCTGTTATGAGTTAGTGGAAATGGTAGTGGAAAATTTGTGATTTGTTTGGGGTGATGGATAGTGACATAAAACAATAATAATAATAATAATAATAATTAATAAGAATAGTAACAAGAAATAATAAGGGAATGATGAGAATAATAATAGTATTAAAGTAATGTGAAGAACAAAAAGAAGACATAAACAAGAAAAAGGATGAGGCAAGGATCGAACCCCAGTCCTTATAATAACACAAACACAAGTCCATCCGCTGGGGCGGGTATACATCCATTATTAAAACTGCACTAAACAATATATATTCCATATCCTTGGCAATTTCCAACCTTTCTCTTTTCTTTCTTTATTTTTTTTTTTGATAAATTTTATGATAATGATAATAATAACAAGAATGAAACTAAACTAATAACAAATAAAAATAATAATATGAAATAATAATAATAATAAGAAAAATAATAATAAAAAAATGAATAATAATAATAATAGAAAACTAATAGTTTCTAATAAGAAAAGAGGAGATTTTTTTGTATATATTTTTTGGATAATAATAAAAAAAGTAAAATCTACGATGTGAGAAATTAACTTTTTTTGAAAATAATGAATGTATATTTTTAGATGGAAAATGGAATTACAAAAAAAATATTTCTAATAATAATAACAATGGGCCTTTTTTTGTATTATATATTTTTGATAAAAATACAAGCTAAATAATAAAGATAGAAATAAAAGACTAAAAAGAATAAAATTCAAATTTCTTAATTTTGAAAATAAATAAATGCATTTTTTGATTTTGGAATATTCGCTAGACAATAAAATAATACATATTTTTGGATTTTTTGAAATGATAGTTAGACAGTAAAATAAAATGGTGCAGATAGGACAAATTTGGGGTATGACAGATGCCCCTATCAAATTGGCTTAGACCGAGTAAGATGGACTGGCTCGCATTCAATCTTTCAAGGTATAAGATAATTAGATATTAACAGACTCCAAATTTGTCCGACCAAGAAAGAAATTGTGAAAATAGCAAATGAAATAAACTGGAAATGATGGGTGACACAGCAAGAAACTAATTGACAATATAAATCACTTATCATTAACGGATGATAAAGCGAGTAACTGAAAATAAAATCACTTATCAACAGAGGATGATAGGCGAAAGACAGAAAAATAAAGGATCAATATCAACAGAGGATGATAGGCGAAAGACAGAAAAATAAACTCACTTATCAACAGAGGATGATAAGGCGAAAGACAGAAAAATAAACTCACTTATCAACTGAGGATGATAAGGTGAAAGACAGAAAAATAAACTCACTTATCAACTGAGGATGATAAGGCGAATAGACTGAAAATAAAATCACTTATCAACAGAGGATGATAAGGCGAATAACTGAAAATAAACTCACTTATCAACAGAGGATGATAAGGCGAAAGACAAAAAAATAAACTCACTTATCAACTGAGGATGATAAGGCGAAAGACAGGAAATAAAATCACTTATCAACAGAGGAAGATAAGGCGAAAGACAGAAAATAAAATCACTTATCAACAAAGGAAGATAAGGCGTAAGACAGAAAATTAAATCACTTATCAACAGAGGAAGATAAGGCGAATAACTGAAAAATAAAGGATCACTATCAACAGAGGATGATAGGCGAAAGACAGAAAAAATAAAGGATCACTATCAACAGAGGATGATAGGCGAAAGACAGAAAAAATAAAGGATCACTATCAACAGAGGATGATAGGCGAAGGACAGAAAAATTAAGAATCACTATCAACAGAGGATGATAGGCGAAAGACAGAGAATAAAATCACTTATCACCAGAGGATGATAAGGCGAATAAATTCACTTATCAACAGAGGATGATAAGGCGAATAACTGAAAAATAAATTCACTTATCAACAGAGAATGATAAGGCGAATAACTGAAAAATAAACTCACTTATCAACAGAGGATGATAAGGCGAAATGAAATTTAAATACGGCCATTGAATCCGCCGAGGAGATGCCTGGAATCTTCGATTGATACGATCCTGACTTCCGCTGGGGAAAGGATTGGAAACTTGGGTTGATCCTGGATCCTGAATTATGCAACTATGCTTGACTATTTTGAAATGGTATTCCATAATGATGGAGATACGATGCAAGTGTTTATGTATTGATAAAAGTTAAAATTGTTGGGAGTATGAAAAGCTGATTTATTTAGGTATGCAAATGATGCATATGCTGTAAATGATTGATGTAAATGATGTGTAATGATGCATATGATGCTTATGAGCGATTGAAAGGTGCCAGCTTGGTGGACTTTTGGTTTGGTAGTTGCCAATAATGATTGGACTTTGGGTGGGTGGAGGGATTGATTTCCCGACACTCGATCTTCGACGATGCATGATCAGAAGGTGGATCTGACAGCTCCAAGTTTGGTTATTTGCATATGAGCGGAGCGACTCAATTGGCACGTGAAGCCTGATTTTGCTTTGAATGGCTGCCAACGTCTAGGAAGGACTGTCTGTTCAGTTGGGGAGTAGAGATAGGAAGATTTGCTCCTGTTTGCTTGCCCCTGCTTGTAGGGTATCAGAAATAAATCTGGTGGGGAAGCTTTGACAATGACCATGGCATGATCTGCCCCAGATTGGAATCGGTAGGCGTCTGCCCCTGATTGAGCTGTTTGAAGGTAATTTGCCCCTGATTAGGCTATTGAAGAAATAAATTGCCCCTGATTGGACTGTTGAAGATGCTTTGTCCCTGATTGGACTGTTGAGGTAGTCTTGATTCATGTTGGCAATGAAGTTCAAGTTTCCCTTTTGATTGCCCCTTGTTGGGTTTGCACTGATGCCAAGCACTGAATTGCAATTAAATTGTTCATACACAAATGGTAGCATTAACGTAAGGTTCATGTAAGTTTTGAAAAAGTCAATTTATTTGAATGATTGTGATAGTGTAACGAATGGACCATTGGCCCAAACGAGGTGTTGATTTAGAAAGTGCGTAAAAGATGCAGCAAGAATAATGTGCAAACGAGAATGAATATTAGCAAATATATAGGAGTCAATTTACGCAACCTTGCTGGTAGCATGCTTTCGGAATAAACCCTGCCTCAATTAGGTCTTTTGAGGGTTGTAACGTGGTCTGGTTAATGGTTTGAGAAATAAAGGATATAAGGCTCAAATGATTTGTACCCATCCCTTCTTCGTGATGTTCTTCAGTCCTATGTTCAGTTAACTTTACACATGCATTTGTTTTGACTTTGCAAGAGTGAATATAAAACTTCAAAGTTTGCTTGAAGTGGCAGTTATCTTATTTTGCTGGTGACCCTTTGATTCTTGATTTGGTGGTCACTGATATTTGTTTTGTTTTTGCTGAGGATTTGGGTTCCTCTTTTGATTTGTTTTTTTCCGACTAAGTCTCCCTTCGGGTGCTCAACTTAGTGGTTTTTCTTTTCTTTTCTTTTTGTTTGAATGTCGTGACTGCCAAGTCATTTGTTGATGGTCCTCCGACGGGATGTCTCATCTTGCGATTTGAAGTGTAGTCAGGTTAACTGAACAACTACCCTGCCCCGGGTTAAATGTAAGGGTTGTATCCGAAAGAAACTCCTACTTCTAGGCTCGAAGTGGTTGACTAGGGATTAACTCCTTATATCTCCAGTGTTTGGGGATTTGAAAGAATGCATGTACATCATTGACGAGGTTTTATCCGAAAGCATACCGCAACAGTTATGGGTATTTCGTTTTCATCATCCTCCCTCAAATATTTGCTAAAGTGAAGTGAGAGGATATTTTTGTGATTTTGTGATAAATGATAAATGATGAGCGAATGCGAATAGATTGATTCAAAATATGCATAAACATAACATTAACATAACCAAGTACAAACTATAACAATGTTTAGAGCAAATAGTACTTAAACAAACATTACAAAACAACAGGAATGCAGAAATAATAAATGGCAATGGTTGCCTTGATTTGAGGAATGAACTTCTCTTGATTGAATGATTCAAAGTTGGAGACTACTCAGCTTGGTCTTCCACAACCCCTTTCAAATGTCTTCACTTGTTGGCACCGTGTGACGGCATTGGATCGTTCTGGACATTTGGATTTCTCAGAGTGAGAGTGAGGTCCTTAGAGTTGATCATGTCCTGAATCAAGTGTTTGAAGGCATGACAGTTCTCGATTGTATGACCTGGAGCGCCTTTGTGATACTCACAGCGAGCATTGGCATCATAGTTCCGGGCATTGCCAGTCTGAGGTGGCATATCTCTCAAAGTGAGAGGTCCTTTTGCTGTTAGCTGTTTAAAGATTTCGGTATATGTCATAGGCAGGGGATCTATGTGCCTATCATATCCTCTTGGTTGATATGGTGGACGCTGTTGAGGAGCGCGTTGTTGTTGTTGACCAGGCCGTGGTTGATAAGCCTGTTGCTGGTATGGATTGGGTGCATATTGTGCAGCCGCAACCATTGGAGGTGGACGTGGTTGATGAGCCATCTGTGGCGAAAATAGAGCTTGAAAAGCCTGCTGATAAGGCATTTGAGGAACTGGCTGATATGGCATAGGAGCATATTGTGCAGCAGCAACATAGGGGTACTGGTAGTAGGGAACTGGCGCAGGTGCACTCTGTTGAAAATTCCCACTTGCAGCAGAAACGACATTTGTTTCACCCTTTTTGTATCCATTGAAAGGCTTCTTGGCATTGGTTTGGTTGCTAGAACCTCCTTGGATTTTTCCACTCTTCAAACCTTCTTCGATTCTTTCTCCGACCATCACCATGTCCGAAAATCCAGAAGATACGCTGCTGATCAGCTTTTCGTAGTATTGCCCCTGTAGGGTACCCATGAAGATGTCGATTAGTTCACGGTCAACCAATGGTGGATGCACTCTGGCAGCTAACTCCCTCCAGCGTTGGGCGTACTCCTTAAAGGATTCACTCTCCTTTTGAGACATACTCTGAAGTTGAGTACGGTTAGGAGCAAGGTCAGTGTTGTACTTGTACTGCTTTTTGAATGCATCAGATAGATCAAGCCAAGTACGCACATTGTTGCGCTCGAGTTGCATGTACCATTCTAGAGACGCTCCAGACAGACTGTCTTGGAAGCAATGGATCATGAGCTTATCGTCTTTGGCATGAGCGGCCATTTTTCTGCAGTACATCCTCAAATGGAGCTCAGGGCAGCTGAGGCCTTTGTATTTCTCGAATTCTGGCAGTTTGAACTTAGCAGGGATCACAACATCTGGAACTAAGCACATGTCTGAAGCACTCAGAGAGGTTGAGTTGTGTCCTTTCATAATTCAGAGTTTTTCAGCTAACTCGCGACACATCTTCATAGCTTCAGATTCTTGAACAGCATGAGAATTGGTGATTGGAATAGCAGTATGCATCTCATACTCAACTTGATGATTCTCTTCAGCATGAGGAAACTGGACTTGAATTGGAATAGGTTGAGCTTGAGGAATTGCACCAACAGTGACACCAGAAGCAGGTATTGGTTGGGAAGTGACCTCTTCAACAGCAGGAGTGAAGCCTGGAGGCAAACCGTAGACCAAAGGATTTGGAACGGGAACTGAAGGCATTGCGTGCGAGGTAGATCCTTGCACTTGAGCATTGTTCACTGCAGAAGCAGCTTCACGACGTTCTTCCATTCTGGCCAAGGCTTGTATAGTCTCGTAAATCTGGTCAATCTTGCTCTTGACCGAGTCAATCTCTTCCCTCATAGCAGCTTGCTCTTCTTGAATCACGTCCATCAGTCTTCTAGTGTTGGCTCTAGTTAGATACGGGCGTCTAGCACGATACGGGCGTCGGGAAACCAGCTTGATTTACTGAAGATGAAGGAACATGCAATGTGTTTATGGCTTTGGAATGAAATGCAAGATGAACAATTATGCAAATGAAATTAATATGCGTATGGATGCAATGCAAGATCCAGGATCACGAGTATAATCTGCTCTGAGGTGAACCATAGTAACGAGTAAATAATCGGTATTTCTGATAAAAGTAACCTTAGCAGGTAAACTCTTATAGGATTGTACTAAGTTCTTTTACCCGTAAAACCACTCACAGGATAGTTTCTACGGTTATGGATAAGATACTCAAGGTCACGGACGCTGATCGTACTAACATCCTGCCACAGGCTAGCTGTATTATGACGATAATAACGATAAGATCTACCTTGAGTGGAGTTCTCATGTTAGCCGTATGAGGAGCGGGTCCTCGGAGACTAACACTACGCAACTGCCAACATTGAAACTGGTTCTAAAAGTGGGTCCCAAAGTCACAGCCCTTTCATGAATCAAGTCATGCAACAGGCTAGCTGCGTTATGACGAGATCTATGAATAGGTCTACTCTCTGGGGGGAGCTTTCATGCTAGGCTTGCAAGGAGCGAGTCCTTGGAGACTAACACTAATAACTTCCAATTCTAAACTAGGTGTTCCCTCTTCTTTTTCGCAAACTCAGATGTCATCCCAGGATCCAACAAGCAAGTATGATAATGATCATAATAAGAAGAGCAAATAAACAAGCATAAATAAAAAGCGTGAAGAAGACAGATAAGCAAAGTAAACATTGATCGCAAAGTACACAAAGTTAGGCTTGACTCTCTGACTGTCCCCAGCAGAGTCGCCATCTGTCGCACCTCGAAAAATACGACCTCGCGATAAGAAAATACCGCAGATGAAAATTAAACAACAGAGTCGCCACCGAACTTATTTTATTCCAATTAAGGAAAGGGAAAATATCGAGAAACCCTTTTTAGAAAAATGGATAGAACAAGGTCTTTGAAACCAGATTCTAGGTTCGGGAGTCGATTCCGTAAGGGGAAGGTATTAGCACCCCTTACGACCGTTGTACTCAACGGGAACCTCTTAGTTTAACTTGCGATCTAATGTTGACTTATGCTTTCTGTTTTCTTCGAATAATAAAATAAATGCGGACGATTATAATATAAGGTTAATAGGGAAAATGGGTTGTTTGGTTCCTAGGGTGCTCGGCAAGGAGTAAGATCCGTGTGCCTACGTATTCCCTTGTGCAATGGGAAAGTCAGAGCTTCGTAGTTCGTGGTACTAAGGTTGATCGGTTTGTTTTAATAAACAGTTATTTAAATCGCATTCTACTGTTAAGCGTTGGCTTGTCTGCTCGCGATAGGAGGCTGAAGCGCTAGCTTGTTTGAGATAGAAGGGATTTAAATAAAGTTTGCTTTTAAAAGATGTTTGATTCGATTGGTGCTTTTGAAAATGAAAGGGTAAATAAACTGCGTCCTGAGGGGCGGGCCTTAGGAGAGTTTATTTGAGAATTCGAGGAATGCGAGACTCCAGAATTCAATTCTTTCATTATTTGATATGTTGATTAAAAATTTTAAATACGGAAAGTCGAATGAACCGCATCCCGCGGGGCGAGCCTCGGGAGTGTTCATTCAAGAATTCGAGGAATGCGAGACTCCAGAATTCAGTTTATCCGTTATTTAATTATAAAAATATTCGAATGATTTGCGTTTTAGAAATACTTAGATGGCGAGGCACGATGCTCGACTTACATAATTCGCGAACCGATTAAAGCGATAAAAAAGAAATAAATTAACTTGCGACAATTAAATCGGAATGAAATAATATAAAAATAAATAAATTAAATGAATTTAAATAAAGTGCTAAACAATTGAAATAATACAAAAAATAAAAAAAAAATTGAATTAAATTTATTTTCATTTGAAATTGAATTACATAATTACATAATTAATAAAATAGGAGGCCTCATAATAATTAAATTTTCCGATTAAAAGTATCGGAAACAATTTAATTTGTTTTAATATCATTGGCCCTAAAATAAAATAAAGAAATGAAAAAGATATTAAATAGCTCAATACAAATTTTTTAGACATTTTTTTTATTAATAAGATAACAAGACAAATGATTCATAAAAGGAAGATTAAAATAGTAGATAAAAATTAAGAAATAACTATGAATGAATAATAATAATAATAATAATAATAATAATAATAATAATAATAATAATAATAATAATAATAATAATAATAATAATAATAATAATTATAAAATGGAATTAGATTATAAGAAACTAATAAAAATAAAAATAGAACTAGAAATCTTTTTTCAATCTAATCAAAATAGAAAAGAGATTAATATTAATAAAATGGGGTACAGAGTAGTAATGATATGAATCCATGGGCTTCTCAAACCTAAACCCCAAAAGAAATGATTAACATAAAAACAAAATAAATAAATAAAATAAACAAACATGGAAATGAAATGTGGGGAGCAACGCTGGTGAGTGTGTGGAAATCAATTTAGCCCATAAACTACAAACATAAAACTAACAAAATATAACATAAAGAAAACAAGAAATTAAAAAACAAGGAGTAACGTTGAACTGGGGTGGTGATAAACAACAATAACCTAATAGCATTCTTTTATTAAAGAAACAGAAAATAAAAAAGAAAAAAAAGAAAAAGAAAGTGAACAAAGGATTTCTTAAAAGGTCTAACAAGCAATAAATACAGGTACTTCTTTTATCTCAAAAAAACAGAGTTCAGAAAAAACTTAGGAAAGGAAAATACCCACCCTATGCACTTCAGCGGCGGCAAACCTCCTCACTCACGGCGGATCGGTTCGGCGCTTTGGTGTACCCGCGGTCGTTTGCGGCGGCCTTTCACTTGCTAGTCCGCGGATGGCCAGCGTCTTCGAGTCCACGGATGGCCGGTGCTTTGGTTCCCGGCGCGGTGGTTCACGGTTTGTGTAATGATGTTTTTCGGTTTTGGTTTAGAGTAGTAAAAATGATTTGTTTGGTTGCAGAAAAAATCGGTGATGAATTTAGTTTTTGACAGCATAATTTAAAGTCTCAGATTTGATTTTCCTCAACCAAACTCTACGATTTTCACTTTTCTATATTTTTGTGTTTTTGGGCTTGAAGATTTGGTTGGTATTATGATGAAATGTTTCTGTGTTTTTTTGGTTGTTTTGATTGAAGCTGGATTTTGAATGGCTTTATTTTTGTGCAGGATTTGTGTATAATTTTTCAAGCCTGCCTTTATGATGAAAATGGGACTGATTTTATAGAGTGAATTGGATGAGGGTAAAAATAGAATTTTGTGAAAGAAGATTTGCTGAGAACAAATCTATACAGGCTGTGAAAAATGGTTGTTGAGCTGTGAAATGGAGCAAAAAAATCTGTTATGAGTTAGTGGAAATGGTAGTGGAAAATTTGTGATTTGTTTGGGGTGATGGATAGTGACATAAAACAATAATAATAATAATAATAATAATTAATAAGAATAGTAACAAGAAATAATAAGGGAATGATGAGAATAATAATAGTATTAAAGTAATGTGAAGAACAAAAAGAAGACATAAACAAGAAAAAGGATGAGGCAAGGATCGAACCCCAGTCCTTATAATAACACAAACACAAGTCCATCCGCTGGGGCGGGTATACATCCATTATTAAAACTGCACTAAACAATATATATTCCATATCCTTGGCAATTTCCAACCTTTCTCTTTTCTTTCTTTATTTTTTTTTTTGATAAATTTTATGATAATGATAATAATAACAAGAATGAAACTAAACTAATAACAAATAAAAATAATAATATGAAATAATAATAATAATAAGAAAAATAATAATAAAAAAATGAATAATAATAATAATAGAAAACTAATAGTTTCTAATAAGAAAAGAGGAGATTTTTTTGTATATATTTTTTGGATAATAATAAAAAAAGTAAAATCTACGATGTGAGAAATTAACTTTTTTTGAAAATAATGAATGTATATTTTTAGATGGAAAATGGAATTACAAAAAAAATATTTCTAATAATAATAACAATGGGCCTTTTTTTGTATTATATATTTTTGATAAAAATACAAGCTAAATAATAAAGATAGAAATAAAAGACTAAAAAGAATAAAATTCAAATTTCTTAATTTTGAAAATAAATAAATGCATTTTTTGATTTTGGAATATTCGCTAGACAATAAAATAATACATATTTTTGGATTTTTTGAAATGATAGTTAGACAGTAAAATAAAATGGTGCAGATAGGACAAATTTGGGGTATGACAATACTCATCTGTTTCGTCTATTTTTGCAACAATCTTATCTACCTTTTTGTCAAGGTTTTGGAGAATATCATTTTTAGAAACCATGTTTTCAGATTTCCAGTTTAGAACTTCTTCAACTTTAGTTAAAGGTTTAAGTTTCCCATCGGGCTGTACTTCATTAGGATGAATGAATGGCTTGGATGTTCTGCCTATAGTTTGATCCATTTTTCTTTCCAAATCAGGAAATTGTTGTTCGTACTCTGAATTTGTGGATGAGTACATAAAGAAAGGGATTGGTTGGACAACATCTGGAGGATGTAGTGATTTACAGTGATCTGTTAGTTACCATGTAACAAGAGTTGGATCATCAGGTGGTAACAATCCTTCTTTCTGAAGAATCTTAAGTCCTTCCTCGTAGATACATAGGGGTTTCTTTTTTACCATGGATTCCTACCCATGGACCATTTTCTGGATCATATCTCTTTTGTGGAGGTGAAGGATGTTTGCACCTTCCTTTTTTCTATGTTTTAGGAAGAATGATATCTCGGTCGATATCATTGTCATGCATCCAGCAGTCGCAATCTGGGTCACGTCTCGTTGGATCAACATCCTAGATTAAGTGGCAATCTATTTTATCAGTGTAGATGGGTTTTCCTTCTGTTGTAACAACATGGGTGGGACACCAGTCTTCTTTGAGAACTGGTTGGATCATCATTGTCTGGAATATCAGAGATATTGAGCTCGGCCCTTCGCCTGGCTTCTTGAAAATCGTCTTGACCGTTTTATCAATAGATATTCTGAAAGTAGCTTCTTGGGATTGTATAGATCGTCTGTCAACATGGAGTCTCTCATAGTTGGTTATCCATTCAAGGGGAATTAACTAAGTCAATTCTTCTCTTGTGATTCTTCTCGGAATCTGGACTATTGAGGGTATGTCTTCTTCTTTTTTGGTGATAACCAATAATGAACCAGAAGAGCATCCTGATATTGGAATATCTTGAGTGATTTTGTAAGCGATATATTATTTGGTGATGAAGGGTAGCTAACATGGCTTCTGGAACTTGGTCAGATCCGGTGATCTGGACCTGTACTTCTAGTCTTGTAGATAAAGTATTATCATTAAGACTTACGTTATAGTTTGGGAAAATTGTGAGGATAACACTTCCTGCATGAAGTGTAGTTAGAAAAGTTCCTATCACAACATTTTCATAGTGGAGGTAGCTGGAGTCTAG
This sequence comes from Lathyrus aphaca, assembly GCA_963966055.1. Classification (NCBI taxonomy): domain Eukaryota; kingdom Viridiplantae; phylum Streptophyta; class Magnoliopsida; order Fabales; family Fabaceae; genus Lathyrus; species Lathyrus aphaca. The sequence goes on along the minus strand of OZ014522.1, from coordinate 403,904,714 downwards.
TAGAGCTATTTTGCAAAAGACAGGTTGGTTCTTCCTTCCATGAAGGGAAAGGATGAGCCTGACAGTCCCAAATTGTAAGGGTGTGTACCCTTCAGTCTTCTAGTGTTTTATGAGATATTGGGAAATCTCCAGATCTACATACTGCTCTTGGTTTGTAGCTCTTAGGCTGCACTGGTTTAGTCTAGATGACTGGACGTATTCTTTCATATGAGGGCAGTTTGTAGAGATGAGATTTCAGATTGATCTGGTAACACTTCTTTGTCTTTTGAAGATGTTGTAAGGTCTTAATAGAGGAGGTATTGTTTCGAAAATTTGAGCATCCTCTGGAACATGAGAGTACTCAATAAGATTTTCTATTTTATGAGAATTAGTCTTTTTATAGAGTTTAGGAAGCGATAAAGAAGAAGTAGTAGTAATAGGTTGGGTGTTTGGTTCAGGTGTTTCCATGTTTAGATGGTTTTCTCCCTTAATCACTCTCTTTATTATATTCATACCATATGCACCCCCTTCTTTATGTACAGGCTCTGATACCACACTGTCCGGGAGCCTTACATACCATGAAACCAGCCTTAATTGTATCGTCATCAAATAGCCAAACATAGGCTATTTACTAAATTGAATGAATTCAGATTGGAATTGTGAACAAAACACTTTATTTGTAATATTTCAAGTACTCTCGAATGTCTGAGTTTCTACGTAGCAATACTCAGGAGTAATTCAACTTATACTCGAGTTTGCATTATATGAATGAAAACTCGAATATATGGAAGAGAATCTGGAGTTTTCTGAAGAGAATATGGATTTTTATGAAATTTTTGAATTCGAAATGACTTATTTATATGCCATGTTTGTATTGTTTCACAAGGTTGTTACCCTTGATGAAACAACATCTTTTACCAATAGTTGTATTATTTCTCCTATAACAACGTTTTCCAATAGTTTCAATTTTTCATTCAGCAACACTTCATGAAGTGTTGCATATATTTGAATTCAACTGCAGGAGCACCACTAGCACCGTCTTATAACACCGTGAGTAGTCTAATTGCTCCGATGCATCGTTCCTAAATGCTCAAGGGTGACCTAAAAGCCACCACTAACATCTCTTGCCTTGCTCTATTTATGGCCATGTGTTTTTCCCATTTTCACGAATTTTCATGAGAAAAACTCCAACTCTAACTTTGAGGAGATACCATCTCGAAATTCATATAAATGAAGTTCATTTTGTATCTATTTCTGAAGATACATATCCTCGATATAGAACTTCATTAAGAGTTTGAAAAACTTAACCCTCAATATGTAATAGTCAACATTGTCACAAAATATTGCATAAACATCCAAATCAACAACTTGTTGTTACCCATTGAATCTTAGGTTAATGTTTACTAATTTCAGTTAAGATTGCTACTGTCGCAACGCGAAAAACAACCGACGAAAAAATGAACAGAAGAGTCTTCACCGATACATTATTTATCCTGAATAGGAAAGGAAATGATCAAAGAAAACCTGGGGGAAAAGGAAAGATGAGGTCGTCGCAACTAAGTCTGGGCTCGGGAGTCAGTTACGTGAAAGGAAGGTATTCACACCCTTTCACATCCATCATACTCGACGGGATCCACGCCTGTTGTTTTGCTCAAAGGATGTAGTCGTCTGAAGCTCCATCTTCTAACTAGAAGGAAAGAACAAGAAACAAAGGTAAATTAAGGGGTGAAAGGAAGAAGTTGACTCAAGAGAATATCATATCCCAGCCTACGTATCTCATCGGGAATGAAAATTAGAGTCGAAACAGTTCTAACAAGAACATGGAAGTTTCTGGGAAGTGTGATCGCCAAGACATCGCGTCTTGTACCTACGTATCTCACCAGGAATGAGAATCAGAGCATCGTAGCTCGGCCCACTACGGGAGACCTTTCTTTTTTGTGTTTTTTAAGTTGATAATGTCAATGTTTGTGTTCTAGTATTTAGGTGTTGCCATTCGCTGAATCGAGTTTTACGCACTTTTGTATTTGCGTTAAAACAAACTTGCCATGTCGTATCATCTGCAACATAGTGAGGTGAGAAGAGAAAAGATGAATGATTTGTTTATTGTCTTTTATGAGAAGTGTTTTCATTGTTTTAATTTATTGTATGTATAGTACTAAAGACTATGACATAAGAGCGAGTACTTCACACATCGCCCCGAGATGGGACGCGTGTAAATTATCTTTCCAATGTACTTAAGGCTCATGACACACCATACACACTTTAGCTCTTATGTGTTTTTGCTTTTTGATTTGAAGGTGAGAAGATAAAGACTCAAAGTTTGAAAAGAAAAACTAAGGGGAGACTAACTTCATCCTAATGTTAACATGCAATATTGTTCCTATAGTTAGATTTTAAAGGGAATGATCTAACCTGAGTTAGCATGCAAAATACTATCCTAATATCTATCCTAATCCAAACTTTATCAGAGACTAAGTTGGAATAGGTACCTAACATCTATCTTACTTCAAACTTAATCGGGAATTAAGTTGAAATAAGTGTTTCCTACGGGAGCATAAAAAAGGAAATGAAATAAGAGGTGAGAGGGAAAGGAAATACACAAATGTAAACACCAAATCAAAGTGACTTACCTCACACACAAGCTCAAATAATTGATGGTTGAAAGTTTATGCAAACAAGCTCAACTAATGAATAGTTGAATAATGCAATGCAAAAATGAATCATAATGCACATGTAAAGTTCCTAAAACTATTCTAAAAATGACCTCTAAAAGTGATTCTAATCAACACATAATACAAAATGTAATATGGCCCTAAATGAACATGCAAAAGCAAGCCAAGCAAAAGAATAAACAAAAAAAACAACAGCTACAACAACGCTTCGGCCCATGTATAATTTTAATATTCAGCTTGTACATAAAACAACCTATAATAGCTACCAAACAACAAGACATCATGTGTAAAAGGTATTAAAACAGAACAAGGCAACAACAATTCAAGCTTAGAACAATTGTAAAAAGCAGGGAAGAATATTGTGCTTTTGTAAAAAACATGAAAGAATGCATATACCTATGTATCACACAACAATTAGGCACCAAGAATGCACCACAATCAAGCAATGAATGAGCATGGGCAAGTTTCATGAATAATGCATGAGCAAAGTGTCAAGGATGTATGACACAAAGTTTGAATTAACTCCACAAATGACATGCCAAAGTTTATTTGAATATGCATAATCATTTAACTAAATGTATGGCATTCCAAAGATCAAACATAAACATGCATCAAATAGAATCAATTGTTGGACATGTGAGTATGAATAAGTATCAACAAGTTTTGCACAAATAAACTTCTAATTAAGAACATTCTTCAAAGAAATATGCATTTAAAACAAATGTGCGTTTATGGATGCTAGCATACAAATATGGTAGTGCATCATGATTCAAACTAGCAAAATGTGCAAACACATAATCAAACATGTATCAAGAATGCACACAATTAATCATGGACATGCATCATCAATAAGAAAACAAAATGGTTATGTCAACATTCCAATTAATGCATATGAACGTGTACACATGTGTCAAGAATGAAGATGACATAAAACAACACCTTGATCAATCATTAGCAAGCAAATAATCAAGTTTTAATGTGTATGCAACATGTATAATGCACCATTAATGTACATAAATAATTATGAAATGTTTCAACAAAATTACAAGCCGCGTGTCGAGAAAACTCAATCTTCATGCAAAGTGGTGACAAACGGTGCAAAATAATCCCCTAAATTCATATAGTATCCATCCATGATGATTAGAGATGAAAAGGAATGCAAAAGAGCAAGAAAAAGCAAGAAAATTTCATTTTGCAGTAGTGTTAATCGGTTAACCATCTGGTGTTAACCGGCTAACACTGTAAAACAACAACAAAAAAACAACTCTGGTTAACCCGTTAACCAATTTAGCCTACAAACTGGTTAACCCGTTAACCAACAGACAACAACAACAAAATAGCAGCAAAATTCAGCTTAAAAAAGCACTTTTCAGTAACTTAATCACTTAATTTCCACATGTTAGGACATGCAATTAATCACAAAAATTACAATTAAACACCAATTGAATCCATCAAGATTCTAAGAACCACTAATTAACTTAATCAATGCATCTAACAACATCCAAAAAGCAATGGATTTTCAATGTAAAAATGCAAAATAAGTTAAATCAAGAAGTGGATTTAGAACTTAACCAACCTACAAATCTGAGATTTTATTTGGTAATTATTGCAAAGAGAATTTGAGGCTCAATTAACAAGAAACCCATAAATCCAAAGCTCTTTTCACAAGGAAATGCAAAATAAATGCAATATGGTGAAACCCTTGATAATCACTTCCAAGAATCACTTTTCAAGAGATAAATCCAAGATAAAAAATAGTAGCACTCACACCAAGAGATAAATGCAATATGACATAAATTGTAATGTGTGACTTTATAATTCTCCAGCTCTTTGTTTCCCTCTTATTTTCTCTTTTTGATGTTGTCAAAGGGGGAGATGTGATTGAGTAAAGGATCATTTATTTGTGGCACATATTCAAGGGGAGCATCCCATTGCATATGATGCTCTTGCGTTTATTCATAAGTTTTGCCATAAAAATGGGGGAGTTTGTGAGAGGTACAAGTGTTTTAATAATGTCAAAACTTGGGTGTTCCTATAAGAAACAATGAATTAGAAGGCTTGGCAACTTAAAGTATCAGGATAAGTTATTTTTGATGAGTAAAAGCAAATAAGTCGACTCATTGGTTTAAATAGGTCGACTCATTCAATGAAAAACAAATGAGTCGACTCACTCTGGTAAACAGGTCGACTCAAATCAAGTGAAAAACTTCTTGTTTCCTTCGGGTCCCAACAGGCTGACTGAGGACCAAAATTAGGTCGACTCAAATCATCCATCAAGTCGACTCAAAGCCTCAGGGAAGTTGACGCATACTGGCACATGGCGCCACCTAACTTAATTCTCTTTCCTTTTTATTTTTTGAAGGTTTCCTTTATTTTAAGTGATAGTATAAATAGTTGGGTGATTATTTTGTCAGAACTAACTAGAAAAATGAAAGATATACACAATTTGCTGTCATCATCTTCTCCTTCTCTAGCATTCATCAACAACTACACACAATCACTTTTGTTGATCAAAGTGAAAGATTCAAGGTGATAACACTCAAATGGTGAAATTACAATTTTAGTTTGGGTTGAGAGATTTTTGGGGTTTTCTTGAATAAACCCTGAGGGTTTGTCCTCCAAGATCATTTTGATTTGGAGGTTTTGCACACACCATTTGTTCATCAATTCAGCCGAGTGAAGAGATTTGAAGATCGAAGAGATTGTTTAACCATATCACGATAGCCGGAGGATTGTGAAGAATAGTATGGTTTCACTTGTATCGAATCAAAGTAGTTGTGCTCGAAGTTTGAAGAATCGAGGATTCTTGCAAGAAAGGAGAAACAATCGGAGGTTTGTTTAACACATGTGAAGAACTTGATTCATCCTGAATCAAAAGGAAATGAGAAACATAACTACAACAACAATTAGGACTGATTTGTCATTTCTAATTTCTCTTTATAAGAACATTGCGATTTTAATAAAAAGTCCCAATTCGATTTTTGAATTGGGAGCAGATGTACCCTTAGCGAGGACGGTAGGGCAACTGCCCAAACAAATATGTGTGTTCTTTGTTTTTCTCTTTCATTATACTTTTGCACAACCTGAAATGGTGTGATATTGAAAATTTTGTTTTGCATATTTTGGTGCACTCCAAGTGTTTATGAAATTTTCGCTATCAAATTTGATAGCAACCTTAGAAAAATTATGCACTTCAAATATTTGCAAACCACACTAGGTGTGGTGTGCACACCAAGTGTTTGACAAAATTCAAAACACATCATTTCTTTCTCTTTGTGCTTATTTCATTTCTCTTAACATTGTTGGTAGTAGTTTAATCAAGTGTGTTAAGTTTTAAGTGATTAATTAGCTTGAAATTGATTCATTAATTCATATTTAGTATCCCATTTGATAATGCATATCCGATCACCGGTGACTTAATATAATTTAGACGTGATTTTTCCGGGGAACTTCCGCATACCATTTTTCAATTAATTTTTTTGGAAAGTTGAAAATATTTTAAAAAGGGATCTATTCAACCCTCTTCTAGATCTGCGCCACCGTCTAACATAATAGACATTTGCTCTTGATGACTTGCATCGGGAATATAATCAACTATGATTGAAAAATATTTATTTTCAAGCAAAAGATGATATATATATATATATATATATATATATATATATATATATATATATATATATATATATACACACTAATTTTAATCATAAAACAAGTTTTTTTACTATCCTAAGAGTATTTTTTTTTTGTAAGCAAGATGTATATTAAAACAAACGAACACAAAGAGTACTCCATCTGAATACAAAAAGGAAGGCCGGAACTAAGTTCGCCCAAACAAAAAGAATATCACTAACCAAATTGCACTAAGACAACAAAATAAGAGGTCCTTGTCAAAATCGTATAAGTTGCAATTGAGATAAATAATTTTCCCAATTAAAGACCATCTCCAAATAGATGTCTTTACCTTCCAAACTATATCTAGAAAGTTCCATTTCGAATTACAAAAGATGGTATCGTTCCTAACCAACCAAATGTTTCAACAAACCGTCAACCAAAAAACTCCCTTTAATATCATTGACGACTTCATCCTTGAAGTCCAACCAAATAGAGATGTCCTTCCAAACCAATCTTACAACTATACAATTCAACTAAAGATGGTATTAGTCTCTGGTTCCGTCACACAAAACGGACAAAGCAAATCACTTGTGACTGCAAAAACACCTCTAGAAGACAAAGAGACTTTTGTAGGTAATTTGTTCAAAAAACCCCGTCATCCAAACACTTTGATTTTGTAAGGCACCGTCGTTTTCCATGTTTCCTAATATTATAATAATTTTAATAATAAAAAATTAGATTAATTATTATATATCGATAATGTAAAAAGTTTTATACGATTAATTGATCACTACTCCATTATCTATTCGTATTATTTTACGAATTATTAAAATAAAAGTCGAATTTTTTTCTTACCTGCTACGTCTATGATTAAATGAGTTTATGATTTAGAGTTTAGTTGTTTTTGTTTAGCCAATAGAAAATATAAGTATATAGTAATAGTACGTATAAATTTCCTTTCCTAGTAACTTATTATTAGGATGTTGCCACTCATAAATGGAACGGCGTGGCATCTTCCTAAAGGTAACCAAACATGTCTCAAATTGTCGTTCATTTTCACACTTTATACAAGTTACTTACATTATTAGATGTCTTTATTTTTCATACTTTATATTAATATTACTAATAAATAAAAGTAGACTCATTAATATAATACATTAAGCTCATCTTCAAGTTTTTAATATATGTAAAAATATCAATAAAATAAATTATTATAATTTTTTTAATAATTAATTGATATGTATATTTTTACACGATCAATCAATCACAATCAGAATCATTTATTATCATTATTTTATACGCATTTCAATTAAACTTATTTTTTTTAATATAAATATAAATAAATTCAACTCTATTAAATATAATATTTCCTAAACTACCCCTCATTATTATTTTTGATTTTCTAAAATATGTGTATATCTGTAAAGCAAATTTAATACAATAATGATTACAATAATGATTAGAGTAAATAATATTTTAATAACTATATCCTATGGGAAGAAGTATAATAAAGAAAGATAGAAGCTATTGTGACGGTGGTATGTACAAATTTATTAAACATCTCTTCGACATAATGGGCAAGAGCCATGCTTGATGAGCCACTTATCAATGCAAGGTAGGTGAAACATATGATGACAATGGGGCAGCCTTCTCACGCTCTCTCCAACTTGCAGGTCCTGAAATTTCACAAATTCAAATACTTTTAATTTAAAACCATCAACAGTTAATGCTTATAAGAAATTACTAACAACCTGAAGACACACTGAACATGAAACTCTATCGCCGGAAGCATCAAAATTCTCGTTGCTTGTGATTGAGATTGTTGGAATCTTTTCAACTAAAACTACTGATAAACCTCTTGCATCGCCAATGTCATAGAAGTTTTGAAACTCATAAAAGCTCATTTCATCTTCTTCATCTATCTCACTTTGGACAGCACTTAACATGGCTGGACCTATCCTTTCACGTACAAGTCTCCCACTCATTAGGCTAGTAATAACATCAATCTGCGTATTCACACTAAACATGAGTACTAACAGAGACACCTGACACGACAATGACACTGACAAGTCGACACCAAATGTAATATGAAGTGTAAATGACAGATAGACTTTTATCGAAATGACTCACCAAATATAAGAGACAATCAATTCCAGATTCATTAGAACGCCAAAGATCAAGAGAATATTCAAAGACTTCAATAGAGAAAACAGCTCCTGACATAGCACCAACAGCGGCACCTCGAATGAAGCCACTCTCAGTTTCTTGCCCTATGAAGGCTCCAGTCATAGCTCCCAAAAAAGTCCCCACTGCCAATAAAACAAAACAAAAAAACTCATCAAACCTTAATTTTTCCAAATATGTCACAACACTTACGATGATTATGACAACAGAAAAAAGATCAAGAATCATATTTACCGAATGCAAAACAGAAAGTCAAGATCGCAGAAAAGATATTCCCGATGATAACCGAGACGACGAGGAAACCAACCCATTTGACTCTCTCAACGAAATTATCAAAAAATTCCAATAAAGAGAATTGATTTGCCACAAACTCCATATTGGTATCTTACAAATTGATGTGTTGTGGTTTTTTATATGCGTAAAGATTGTGGTTTAAGCAACAGTAATATAAAATGAGTTTATGGTGAAGAGATAAAGATAAGAAGCTTTATCCATTGCACGAATGCTTAGTTAGTAACAACTACCAAGAGTGAGAGAAGATGATGTAGTGAAACTACCAAACAACCAACCAGCATTTATTGTTGGTTCCCAAGGATTATAATATGCTTAACAAGAAAACACATCCACGTACCAGCTCAATAATATATTGCTTAAGTTGAATATAACAACAAAAACAATAAAGCCTTGCCTCACTAAGCGGGTAAGTTATATAGACCAATTTTTTTTTATAATGTTATATTCATGATCATGTTTTTAATCAAATAGTTAATTTCTGAGTTTTTTTTAATATCTTTTATTATAACCTTTCTAGTCTTCTTTCTTTAATTGTTTTATTCTCTCAATCTTATTTATTCTCCCGATTTTAAAACTATTTATTTATTTATTTATTTATTATAGATGTTATTTCAATACTCTATAATATTTTCATTTTTAATTATATTCTTTTATTATTATCACACAAAGTAAGATCCTCATCTTTACTATAGTTGTTTTATTTTCATATTAATTCTTAACGTTCAACATTATATCCTAACATAATATTTTATTTAGTTTAAAAGTAAAAAATATATTAAAATGAGTACAAAACGTACTCAAGCTTAATACAAAGGAAAATGAGATGGTGCTAAAAAAAAAACCAAAAAATTACAGACGAATTAAAATTTAAGACAAATAAAACAAATAAATTTTGTTAAATTCGTATAAATTATAATTTTGGTGAGTAATTTCTCCAATGAACAACCACCTCCAAATAAAAAACTTAATTTTCTAAATTGTGTCCACCACACTCCATCCTGAATTCTTAAAATCAATATTGTTCCAAAGAATCTACAAGAAACAAGTCACTACTAACCAAATACTGTGTTTTCTCCCCAGCTTGACCCGTTTTCTCCCCAGCTTGACCCAAATACTGTGTTTCCTCAAAATATTTTATATTAAAAAATATTGAATAAAAATTTAAAATAGTATGGATTATATATATATATATATATATATATATATATATATATATATATATATATATATATATATATATATATATATATATATATATATATAATAGTAATTTCTTTTGCTACTCTTATTTTTCTAATGCTATAAAATTTAATTTATATATATATATATATATATATATATATATATATATATATATATATATATATATATATATATATATATATATATAAATTAAATTTTATAGCTTTAGAAAAATAAGAGTAGCAAAAGAAATTACTATTATAATATGAACTAACAAAAATACAGACATAATTACACCCAGTTAATATATATTTTAATATAATACTTTTGATTTTAATTTATTTGTTTTAATTTTGTTATCACTAGAAAGTTTACCACTATATCACATCTATTTATTTATTTCATGAATAAAATACTTATAGCAATAATGGCCATTTTTCTTTGATCACGTCTTTTGACGTGGCTGTCACTTCCATATTCTTCCTTCCATCTTTGATACATGCTGAAATGGAAATACATCAAGACTATTTGGATAAGCACCTTAGTTAAGCGCTTGTTATAAAAAGTGCTTATGTATCAGATATTTCTTCAATCAAAAAGAGAATGATGGAAAACTCTATATAAGCCTTATTTTCAAGAGCTTATGAAAAGATGAAATAAATTAATCCAAATTCCAAACACACCCCCCCCCCCCCCCCCCTCTCACTGAGTATGACAGAAATTAATCTCAAATAATTCAATCCAAACAACTTTTAATCTAACAAAATCCAGCTCCTAATCCAACAAAATTCAGCTCCTAATCACATTTCATTATTTGTTGCACAAAATTAACTTCAGAAATTCACAATTAGTTAGTCCACTGTTTGTAAACCGTTAACAATTTACCTGACGCCAAAAGGAGAGGACATTGGATGGTACTTGGACTCAGGATGCTCATCACACGTAACTGGTAGGAAGGATTTGTTTGTCAATATAAAACCCTCATTGAAGAAAATCACAAAATTTTCAAATGACAACACTCTAGCAGCCGAAGGTATTTGTGATGTTTTGGTTATGAGGAAAGATGGCAAGAGGTCAGTAATTTCAAATGTATTATACATACCAGGCATGAAAAGTAATTTCTCATCATAGGATAGTTGGTCGAAAAGAACTACAAGGTATTAATTAAAGACGAGATGATGAGAGTTATCGACTTAGATGGAAGGTTGATCTTAAGGATCTCACGTCTCAAAATAGAACCTTCAGGATTGAACTTAATGTAATGGAACACAAGTTCCTTACAACTGCAGCTAGCAGGAATGACTGGATGTGACAAAATAGACTTTACCATCTCAACTTCAAAGACATCATAGATCTGAAGAGAAGAAATATGGTTTAAGGATGCATGAAACATAGAGCATAAATTGACATTCTAAATTAAATGTGTGAAGAATGTGTGTTGGCAATGCAACACAAGAACAACTTTAGCAAGAATGCATGAAACAGTTGAAAGGAAGTTCTTGAAGTCATATACTCTTGTGTGTGTGGACCTATCCAGGTGAATTCAATTGGAGGTAACAAATACTTTGTCACATTCATAGATGATTTCAGTAGAAAATTATGGACTTACCTGATCAAGAAGAAAAGTGAAGTGATCAAGGTATTCGCCAAGTTTAAATTTTTTTGGTTGAAAGACAAAGTTGTTGAAAGCTCAAGATTTTATGGACTGGTGGTGGTGGAGAATATGTGTCGAAAGACTTCGATTAATTATGTGAGAAAGAAGGGATTGTGCATGGGGTGATGCCACCCTACATTCCAAAACAGAATGGAGTTGTATAAAGGAAGAATATAACTATCATGGATATGGTGATGAGTATTTTGAAAGGCAAGCATCTACCTAAAGAATTATGGGGAGAAGTAATGTCGACTGCAATATACATACGAACAAATGTTAGAAGAAAATGCTATAAGGAATCACGTCAGATGATCCTAATAAGATATCTATAACACATAGTCATATAAAGTTATTTGGATCTATAACACATAGGCATGTTCCAAATCAGTTGAGAAGAAAACTTGATGACAAGTCGAGTCAAATGATCCTAATAAGATATCATTCGACTGGAGGATATGAGTTGTTCGACCCAGTGAAAAAGCGAGTGTTGATCAATAGGGACGTGATCATAGATGAGCTTAAGGAATGAGATTGAACTAAAAATAAAAAGAAAGATTCAGTGAGAAACTTATGTGAAGAACCAACAAGTGAATTCAAAAGAGAAGTCCGACAATAAGAAGTCAGAGGTCAAGCAAGCATAATTAGACCTCAACGAACAAGACATGCATGCAAGATTGAAAGAGTTTGTGATTACATCAAATGATGTAATCAATGATGAAGGTGAGGTGGTACATTATGCTTTCTATGTAGATGTCAAACTAGTTAATGAACTTAAAGCATTGAAGGATTCAAAGTGAATGAAAGAAATGAATGAAGAACTAATGTCCATCAAAGTCAGCAACACTTGGTCATTTGTCAAATTTCCTCAAGACAAGAAGGAAATCGATGTGAAGTGGGTATATAAGGTGAATTTGAATCCCAAAGGAGAAGTAACTCGACACAAGGCAATACTTGTGGCGAAAGGATTTCTTCAAAAAGAATAAATCAACTTCGACGATATTTTTGCACATGTTGCTAGAATTGAAATAATGATGTTGTATACTGATCTAACAAAGATAAAAAAAATGGCAGATGTGTCAGATAGATGTGAAATGTACATTCCTGAATGACCCCTTAGATGAAGAAATTTATGCTGCACAACTAGTTGGATTTGTGAAACAAGGCAAAGAAAGAAAGGTGTATAGGTTGCATAAAGCCATGTATAGACTTAAGCAAGCTCCTAGAGCTTGGAATAAAAAGATATATAACTTTCTAAGGGAGAATGAATTTGTAAAGTGCACAACTGAGCATGGAGTATGTGTAAGAATAAGTAATAGTGAATTCCTTATACTAAGTCTCTATGTCGATGACCTATTAATAATAGGAAGTTACAAGAAGTAGATCGAAGATTTTAAACATGACCTAAGTGATGAGTTTGAAATGTCAAATTTGGAAAATATCTCATATTTCCTTGGTATCTGTCGCTCCCGATAAAATGGGGAATGGCCCAGATAAAGGTACAGACGCGAACGGTCGGCGAAAGGAACAATGAGAACACACAGCCGTGAACTCACTGGGAATGAATAGAGTCGCCAGCTAGGCATTTTTATCCCGGAGGAAAGGCAATGCTGCATAGACCTAGAAAAAGATGGATAAGACGGTTGCGAACCAGAGAGACTGAGAAAGGGGGTTGGTTTCAACCTGGGAAGGTATTAGCACCCAGATTGTCCGTCGTACTCGACGGGATCCACGCTTAAAAGATTTGTGTTTTAAAGGGGTAGTGTCCGTGCAATTTGTGTATGAAGAGCTGGAAAAGGATGTACAGGTGTCAGTGTAAAGGAAGTGTAAAGTGTATAAATGATGTGTCAGTGTAAGAATGAGAATGAATTGCTCAAGATAATGAGGCTAAAGAATAATGCTGGAAAGAGGGGGAATATACAGAGACTTTTGTTCGATAACTGTTAAGTTATGCCTACGTATCCTCTCGTGCAATGAGGAAGTCAGAACACCGTAGTTCGACCCAAAGAGACTGAAAGATGAATTGACTGATGAACTGCTTGCTTGTCTATGCTCAAGTGTGTGATCTGTCTGGCACAAATGCAAACTGTCTTGCATTAGACGGAAGAAGCAAGTTCTCGTTTATGAGTGAAGATGATGAGAAAAGAATCCCGAAGGAGACGATTATTGTTTGTTTTTGTATTTTCAGTCTTTTATTGCTTTTGAAAGTTTGTCGTAAGTTAATGAGCTTAAGCCTAAACCAATAGGTTAGTAAACTCATCACATCTTCCCTCTGATTAGGGGGTAATGAGAATACCTTAAGTGTGAAGTCAGCTTCTCACCCTTAATCACCATGGAGCAGGATTAAGATCATTAACCTACTTGTTGATTATTTAGATGTTTTTGTTGTTTTTGTTTAGTGTTGAGTAATGAGATTAAGCCATAATCAGGGATTAAACAGACTCATTACACCATCCTAATAGAAGGATAATAGATGAGAATGTTTAAGCTGAGGAAAGCTCCTCAACTTAATCCATGATTAGGGATTAAACTCATGACAAAACAAAGCCTTTATTAAGTGGATTTTAGTTAATGATATGATGATGAAGTGATTTTTAGGGTTTGTAAGACAACTTGAGGGGGACTTGTCCATTAACACTAGGGTTAGTCCTTCTTAACCACTTAAGGAAGAATTAGAACCCTAATGCAAGGCCCAAGTTACAAGTGTGATGTCTTGATGATTATTAAGTGAATTGATTAAGAGATTTAAACACATTAAGGGTTTAACACTTAGGATTAAAGTTATACACTCCATCCTAATAGAAGGATGCAGACATAAGCTTAATCACAAAGCCTTAAAGCCTTTAGGGTTTAGTCCCTGATTATGAGATGAGAAGAGAAGACTCAAGAGAGACACAAAGGTAAAACTAAGAGGGGGACTAATCAAAACCCTAATCATTGTCATGCTTGGTTGTTCCTAAGGTTTGTGAGGTTAAACAAGAAAGATCTTCAATGGAACCACCAGGAAGCAGATGAAAAGATCAGAAGAAGCAAAGTAACTTGCTTCATTCAAGAAGTCAAGTCACTTGAAGAAAGAAAGTAAGAAGAAGAAGAATGAGCAAGCTCAAACTCAAACACATACAAAAATGCAGCAAGGATGCATAAAAGAGATGAAGAGAAGTTATGAGAAGTGAAGGCAAATTCACTTCTCAATGTCACTTACCACCTGAAAGGTTAGAAAAGAAGTGTAATGCAATGCAAAATGGGATGGAATGACATGATGCAAACCAAAACCAGAAGCACATTCATGGTGTTAATGATGCTATGAGATGCTACAAACATGAGACAACAAATGGGGATGATCATACAAGCTCATGGATGCAAATGGAGCAAGTTAAGGAACATGAACAATCATGAAAAGTTATGAGATGCATATGGCATACAACATGACAAATGCAAGATGTAATGACCAAACATGCTTTCAATATGTCTTATGATGTTCAATGAATCAAATGGAGGCATGAAATGTCATGGCAAGTCATGTTATGCAAGCAAATGCAAGATGAATGCATATGGAAGCCTAAATTAGGGTTTATGAACAATGCATCAAACAAAAACCAAAATCAGAAGCAAACAACATTATAAAAAATTGAAAATGCACTCAAAGGATCCCTAATCCTATACTAACTCAATGCCCAAAGGAGAAGTTCCAACTCTTAACCAAACTCAAGATATGATTTTCCTAAGTTTTCTAGGGTTTTAGGGTTCCTTAACAAGAAAATTACCAAACAAATGGAAAATGAAAGATCAAATCATGGCCATTTAATCTCACAAACTACATGCTAATCACAATGCAATGCAAAAAGAATCAAGGTCCAACTCTTTAGGGTTAGGCAGAAATGATTTTTTGAAGTTTGGATCAAAATAATGCATAAAAATGATTTTAATTCAATGAAAAATTCTCAAAATGCATCAAGATCACAAAATAAATTTGGTTTGAGGGTTGGACAATGTTTCTAAATGGTTTTAAATGTTTCATGAATTTTTTGGTGATTTTTAAATACCTAAAAGTATTTTTAATTAATTAATTCTCATTAATTAATTAAAAAGAAACTTTTAAATATTTAAAAATACTTTTTAAATGCAAAAAATGAAAATAAAAATATTTTTGTGTTTTAAAAATTAATGAAACCCTTGGTAAAAAATTTCATAATTTTTAAAGCATTTTTGCTATTTTTAATAAATTGTGAAAAACAAATGAAATAATATGAAAAATAAATGAATAAAAAAAATAGAAAAATAGAAAGTCAAGCAATCTGATGGTCCAGATTCAAACAAGCCTGCGCGCGAATTGACCCGGCGCCAAATCCTACGGCCAAAATTCAAAATCAGCTAATTAATGATTATGCCCTAATCCTGCCGTTAATGACCCTCAGGTGACCGGAACAGTGTTCCGGTCATCTTCTCCGTTCACTCCAAAACACCAACTCTCTCCACACGCACCTAAAATGAAATCTAATTAAACAGAAATGATCCCCACTCACTCACGAATCAAAACCCTCAATCAAAACAAATTTACCATTCCTAAAATGACTGAATCGAATCAAACAAAATTTAGGGCAAAAAGTTTCAGAAGCATGTTAAACTCTCATCTCTCCACCATTTTCAAAACCAAAGACATATTCATGATCAGGGAGGCATATAGAACAGCTTAGGAACTTAAAAAATCATTTCTGGAAAAAAAGTTCTTGAGCTACCTGAGTTCCGAAGCTTTCAACTTTGCAGCTTTCTGATCTCCCCTCCTTATGAAATCCACTCCTTGTGACCCCTTGATGATGTCTGGATGCTTAGAAGAAGTTTATGCTGGCTGGTTAGGGAGATTGAACAAGTTCTGTTCAAGCTCAGGTGAGAATGGTGTTTGTGATTCAGGCAGTTTCAGACAAGGGTGAGGGGTTCTTTATGATCAGGATGATGATTTGAGAAGGTTTGTGAAGTTTGTTCAAGTGTTTGTGGCCTGTATGAAGAGTTTCGAAGGCTTTTGCTTTGAGAGTGAAAAATGGGAGAGTGATGTTCTTGCTGGTTTCAGGCTCTTGTCTTGTTGGTTTGGGTTCAATGAAGCATGGTGAGATGATTAGTGGAGTTGGTTTGAGTGTTTATGGCCTGTGGAATGAGTTTCGAATGTTCTTGCAAGTGAGAGTGAAAATGTGAATGTGTTGCTATGGCTTGCTTCAGGCTTGCTTGCTGTGTGAGATGGCTGGCATTTGATCCACATAAACAAATCTTATTGGTCAGGTGATGTGACTTGTGCTTTTGTGATTGGTATGGTGCTTTTTGCAAATTATCAACTTTATGTAAGAGAAAGCATGGGTCAAGTTCTAGCTTGGTACAAGGGGTGTGGGCTGCGCAGCAAGGTGAGGGGAAAGGCTAGGGCTGGTTCAGCAACATAGGCAGCAAGTGGATGGAAGTGTGATGATGGTTTTGCAACTTGCTCACTTTTAGTTCACATGGAAATATCTTGCCTTACAAGCCATGAAACATGAGAAACTCTTGGTCCATTCTGAACTTTAGGTTACATGTGATGTTTGTGTAATGGCTTGACACCAATTAGAAGTCACAAATGCCTTTGGTACAAGATTTTGCAAATTTCTCATTTGATGCATAACTTGAAAATTAGTGATTTTTGCCAACTTTGACACACCATAACTTTTGATCCAAAATGAATTAGGTCATGTTCTTGTACTTTTTGAAAAGGGAAAGATCTAATCTACAACTTTCATGACCAAAGTTTTTCCATTTGAAGCTTTTTTGGATCAAAAAGTAAGGTTTGAAAAGTGGCATAAAATGACATATTCTTCAAAAGTCAAACTTGCCCTAAAAAGTCAACTTTGCAAAAACTTGTGATTCTTGAATTTTGTGAAATTCTAACTTCTTCCATGATCAAATAAAGATCATATACACTCAAAATGATGAAGATCACCCCTTGGTTGGGTCATTGGGGGCCTCAGATGCCCTGATTTTGCACTGACTTGTCCAGAAAGTCAACTCTTGATCAGATGCCTTCCCCATGGAATTTCTTCATGAAAATTGATATGCATACTCCCTATACCATATAGAGACCAATAGAAACAAGAATGACCAAAAAATTTGAAGTTATGGCCTCTGAAACCAAAACCCTAATTTTAGGTCATTTGTGCAGTCAAGCCTGGCTCTGCTTCCATACCAATCCCAGTTCTTGTGATTCTTTGGCATTCTTGACTTTGAGAGGATGTAATATGATATAAGAACACACATAGATCCCTTTGAAGTGATTGGTGACCTTTGGAGTGGCTCAAGAAGCTCTTGGATTGCTCAGATCACAAACCCTAGATGCAGATGACTTTGAACCAATGCAGTGAATCAAAAATGCAATATGAGATGGTATGATTGTGTTTATGCATATGAAATGATCACAAGCCATGGTGTGAATGGGTGAGGGCAAATTTGGGGTGTTTACAGCTGCCCCTATTCAAACATGAGTTAGCTGTGCAGGATGTAAGCAACGGCTTAACAGGCAAACAAGATAACTTGTGGTTGAATACCAAAGACAGTCCAAAATTTGCACTCACAGAATGAAGAAGAAAAGGGATATAGATTGTAAAAAGAAAATTAAGTATATTGTAAAGTGTGGGCGACGGAGGACGACCGTCGAGCAGAGGACGACTGCTGGGTAAAGAGCAATGACGGGGACGGCCGACATGCTGGGAAAAGTGCGGGAGATAAAGCAATGACGGGGACGGCCGACATGCTGGGGATAAAAGGTATTATGATGGGGACGGCCATCAAGATAAAGTTACAAAATTCTCTGGGGATTAATGAAACATGACGGGGACGGCCATCAAGTTCATAAAGGTAAGGTAATCAACGATGGGGACGGCCACCGAGCTAAAAAGAAAAGGGACCACGACGGGGACGGCCATCGGGTTAAAGAATAAATGAAATAAACAGATGATGAGGTACGGTCATCAAAGGTGAAGGACGATCACCTAGCAGGGGACGGCTGCTCTGTTGGGGATAAGATGAGGGACGGTCATCTAAGGTGAAGGACGATCACCTGGCAGGGTATGGCTGCCGAAAATATCGCGACATAGGACGAATGCCGGATAGAAAAGGTCAACGATGGGGACGGCCATCGGACGAGCATGATGGAGGACGACCATCAAGAGGTGGAGGACGACCACCTAGCAGGGGACGGCTGCTCTCAAGGTTTGTCATGACATAGGACGAATGCCAGATAACCACAATCAACAATGGGGACGGCCATTGGATAAAATGATGAAGGACGATCATCAAGAGGTGGAGGACGACCACCTAGCAGGGGACGGCTGCTAAATATCAACGATGGGGACGGCCATCGGATGAGCATGATGGAAGACGACCATCAAGAGGTGGAGGACGACCACCTAGCAGGGTACGGCTGCTCTCAGGGTTTATCATGACACAGGACGAGTGTCAGATAAAAGGAAAATTTTGTTTTGTTGGTGATCTACTGGGGAATAATAAACACGGACGAGCGTTTATATCCAAGAAACAAAAGGTATAAGTGTTTAGATGATGTGTATAGATTAAAGATGCGGACGAGTATCCCTAAGACTACGATACGGACGAGTATCGGATAGAAACAAACTGACACGTGTTCAGAGATGATGATACGGACGAGTATCAACGGGTTAACAGAGAACACGGACGAGTGTTGAATCTGGAAGGACTCTTCTGGGGAATAGTAGACACAGACGAGTGTCTATATTCAAGAAGACAAGAGTGTTTGACATAGTGTATGGATTAAAGATGCGGACGAGCATCCTTAAGGCTATGATACGGACGAGTATCAGGTAGAAACAAACGCTTGATGCATGTTCTGAGATGATGGTACGGACGAGTACCAACTGGTTAACAAAGAACATAGACCAGTGTCGAATCTGCGGGGATATAATTGGTGTATACAAGATACGGACGAGTATCTGTATAAGTGTAACATGAGTAGTGAGTATGAGTATTGGTGATGAGTATTTTAACTGCTGGGGAGAGTGACACGGACGAGTGTCAAAAGAAGAAAAGTATAGTATAAACAAATATCTGGTATACAAAGTGCTTATGGTTACTGTGCTGGGGAAAATGACATGGACGGATGTCAAGGAATGTATATATAAGTATATGTGAGTGCAAAGAGGTTGGCTTTCTGCTGGGGGTATGACACAGACGGGTGTCGAAATACATCTGCCATGCGGGTGGTCTTATTTGTAAAGAGTGTTTAGGCGACTTTACTGGGGAAAGATGACACGGACGGGTGTCAAAAGGAGTATATACTGGTGTTTGTGAATTGTGAGGCGACTGCTTTTGCTGAGGAATCTGGGGGGATTTTTCTGTATATTGTTGATGAACGGTTATTATTCACAAGTGTTCGATTCACAACATGGCTTATGATTATGCTATGTGTTTGATTTTTGCCGTAATGCTCCGTATTAGACGGAATGCTACGCTTTGTGGGTGAATATGATGCGAATGCCATGATTATGCAAAGATACCAAACCGGGATTCGGATCCCACTGCCGCGAAGATCTCTGGCTGATCTGTTTGAAATGGGCATCCCAGCTGGGGATGAGATCATTGGTGGATCCGACGAGATGTATCTGCTTGGGGACACAGGTCACTGACTGACATATCCTTGTAATAATGGACCCAGCTGGGGTTTGTAGAAGCTTTCTGTACTCTGTTGTGACTCCTTCATGTGTTGCTCTTCTGAATAGAGGCTGAAGCTCTGTGGGGAGATGGTTCCCTGGCTTTCGCATTCTGCTGAGGAAAAATGACTGGCAACTCGGCTGGGAGGAGTGACAAGTGGCAACATAGCTGGGGGAAGTAATCGGTGGCAACCCAGCTGGGGAGAAGCAACAAGTGGCAACTCAGCTGGGGAGAAAACACCTGGGTGCTAAGACTGAGTGAGTATTGATTTGCCAGCTTGCTGGGGTGAAGCTTTCATGTCCCATGTTGCGCTTTTGAATACCTGCAATCCTGCAAAGATAGAGAAACGCACAAGTGATCCCGAGGTATCCTTTCCTGGATTCCGTCATAGGAGATTAGACACTTTTGAGAGTAAGTATATTCCCTGTAAGCATGTGTTTTTTATTTTTTCGCAGAAAAACATCTGTACTTAATGCAATTAGTTTTTTAGAGACATCAGACATTCTTTGCAAATAAAGATGTACAAGACGAAACATGACTGAAAAATCTGATTTTATTAATTCAAATGCCCTGAATTGGCGAGATACAGTCAAGGAAACAAATCTCCTAAAATGAAGAGACTGTTACAAATTGAGAAACAAAGTGCTGGCGATGTTGACGACGCTTTCAAAGGAGCTTCCTCTTTCGCTATGACTCGTATGACTTTCGACGTTCTTCTCGTCTTGCTTTCTGAAGAAGGTTGGTTCTGATTGAAGCTTGATCCTTTAGAGGCTTACCAAGTTGCAGGTAATACAGACGAATTCAGAATGCAGTTGTTCGCTTATTCCCTTATTTTGCATGGATCGCCCTTTCGGGTTTTCAATCCATCGGGATACCCATTTTTGCCTGAGTTGTCCAATGCGGCTTTTCAACTCAGCGGGTGTACATTTTTTCTATTTATTTCCCTTATTTTTGCCCGAGTCTTTTATTCTGTTTTTGACTCGCCGGGATGCCCTATTTTTGCCTGGACTTACATTCTGTTTTTATGTCCAGCGGGTCATTTTATGCGAAGTATTTTTTAACTGCATCTGAATTCACAGGGGACAGGAAATCTTCACCATCCATGGTGCTGAGCATCAGTGCTCCACCAGAGAAAACTTTCTTTACCACGAATGGTCCTTCATAATTCGGAGTCCATTTGCCCCTGTGGTCTGTATGAGGAGGGAGGATTCTCTTCAGCACAAGATCTCCTACTTGGTATTCTCGGTGCCTGACTTTCTGATCGAAGGCTTTCTTCATTCTTTTCTGATACAACTGCCCATGACAGATTGCAGCCAATCTTTTCTCTTCAATCAGACTCAGTTGCTCGTATCGGGACCGGACCCACTCTGCTTCGTTCAGCTTAACATCCATCAATACCCGTAGGGAGGGTAATTCAACTTCAACCGGTAGGACTGCTTCCATACCATACACAAGCTGATACGGGGTTGCCCCGGTGGATGTTCTGATTGATGTGCGGTACCCATGCAAGGCAAATGGTAGCATTTCATGCCAGTCTTTGTAGGTGACTACCATCTTTTGCACAATCTTCTTGATATTCTTGTTAGCTGCCTCAACAGCACCATTCATCTTTGGCCTGTAAGGAGAAGAATTGTGGTGTTGGATTTTGAAGTCCCGGCATAACTCAGCCATCATCTTGTTGTTTAAGTTGGAACCATTATCAGTAATGATTCGCTCGGGAACTCCATATCGACAGATGATATCTCTCTTCAGAAATCTGGCTACCACTTGTCTTGTAACATTTGCATATGAGGCTGCTTCAACCCACTTGGTGAAATAATCAATGGCGACCAATATGAATCTGTGGCCATTTGAAGCAGTTGGCTCAATCTTGCCAATCATATCAATGCCCCACATGGCAAAGGGCCATGGTGAAGACATTATGTTCAAAGGATTAGGCGGCACATGCACCTTGTCTGCATAAATCTGGCATTTGTGGCATTTTCTGGAGTAGGCGCAACAGTCTGTATCCATTGTGATCCAGTAATAACCTGATCTCAACAGTTTCTTAGCCATGGCATGCCCTCCAGCATGGGTACCAAAAGATCCTTCGTGCACTTCATGCATTAGCAAGTCTGCTTCTGTCTTATCAACACATCGGAGGAGTACCATATCAAAGTTCCTTTTGTATAAAGACCCATCAGTGTTCAGAAAGAAACTACCAGCAAGCCTTCTCAAAGTCTTCTTATCATTGGAAGATGCCCCAGGTGGGTATGTTTGATCCTCCAAGAAGCACTTAATGTCATGGAACCAAGGCTTATCGTCTTTGACAACTTCTGCTGCGAACACATATGCCGGTCTATCAAGTCTGGATACTGAAATCTGAGGTACAGAGTTAGCAGCTTGAACTTTGATCATGGATGAAATGGTAGCAAGAGCATCTGCAAACTGATTCTCGTCCCGAGGGATATACTCAAACTTGACCGTTGTGAAGAAAGTCAATAACCTCCTTGTATAATCCCTGTAAGGTATCAGATGATCCTGGTGGGTGTACCATTTGCCGTTGGTTTGATTAACTACCAGAGCTGAATCTCCGAATACGGTCAATGTCTTGATCCTGAGGTCAATGGCTTCCTCAAGACCCATAATGCAAGCTTCGTATTCAGCTTCGTTGTTAGTGCAGTTAAAAGTGAGTTTTGCCGAGAAAGGCATGTGAACTCCCTTAGGTGTAATGAGTACTGCACCAACACCACGACCATTCATGTTAACAGCCCCGTCAAACATCATAGTCCATTCTTCTTCTGGGTCAGGCCCTTCAGTGTGAACAGGCTCTTCATGATCTTTTGTTTTAATGAACATGATGTCTTCGTCAGGGAAGTCAAATCTCATAGGCTGATAGTCGTCAATAGGTTGCTCAGCAAGATATTCGGACAATACACTGCCCTTGATGGCTTTCTGAGAGGTGTACTGGATGTCATATTCCGTGAGAATCATTTGCCATCTTGCAACCCGTCCGGTAAGAGCTGGCTTCTCGAAAATGTACTTAACTGGGTCCATTTTTGAGATCAATAAAGTAGTGTGGGTCAACATATACTGTCTTAGTCGGCGAGCAGCCCACGCTAGAGCACAACAAGTTTTCTCGAGCAGTGAATAACGTTGTTCACAGTCGGTAAACTTTTTGCTTAGGTAGTATATTGCATACTCTTTTCGACCAGACTCGTCATGCTGGCCCAGCACACACCCCATTGACTCTTCTAATACTGTCAAGTACATTATCAGAGGTCTTCCTTCAACTGGAGGCATAAGGATTGGAGGTTCTTGCAAGTACTCCTTGATCTTGTCAAAAGCCCTTTGGCAGTCTTCGTTCCACCTGACCGTCTGTTCTTTTCTCAACAATTTGAACAAAGGCTCACAGGTTGCTGTAAGGTGAGATATGAACCTTGAGATGTAGTTCAATCTACCTAAGAACCCTCGAACTTCTTTTTCTGACTTTGGTGCAGGCATCTCTTGAATAGCTTTGACTTTATCAGGGTCAACCTCAATCCCTTTCTCGCTTACAATAAAGCCCAACAGCTTACCAGATCGCACCCCGAATGTGCACTTGTTGGGGTTTAACTTCAATTGGTACTTCCTCAGACGCTTGAACAACCTCAGCAGATTCACCAGGTGATCTTCTTCAGTAAGGGACTTGGCGATCATGTCATCCACATAATATTCTATTTCTTTATGTATCATATCGTGGAATAATGTCACCATAGCCCGTTGATATGTTGCACCAGCATTCTTCAGTCCGAATGGCATCACTTTGTAACAGAACGTGCCCCAAGGTGTGATGAATGTTGTCTTCTCCATGTCTTCAGGTGACATTTTAATCTGATTGTATCCTGAAAATCCGTCCATGAAGGAGAATACCGAGAACTGAGCCGTATTATCCACCAATACATCAATGTGAGGTAATGGGAAGTCATCTTTCGGGCTAGCTCTGTTCAGATCCCGGTAGTCAACACACATCCTTACTTTGCCGTCTTTCTTAGGCACAGGTACTATATTAGCAACCCATGGCGGATAGCTAGTTACAGCAAGGAACCCGGCGTCCCACTGCTTTTGTACCTCTTCTTTGATCTTCATTGCCATGTCTGGACGAGTACGGCGCAGTTTCTGTTTAACCGGCGGACATTCTTCCCTTAAAGGCAGCTCGTGCACAACAATATCGGTGTCCAACCCTGGCATATCTTGATAAGACCAAGCAAACACATCCACATATTCTTGAAGCAGATCAATCAGTTGTCTCTTCACTGAGTCTTGTAAGCAGGCCCCGATTTTAACCTCTTTCACGTCTTCATCTGTACCAAGATTAATCGTTTCGACCTCCTCCTGATGAGGAGTGATGACCTTTTCCTCTTGCCTCAACAACCTGGCTAGCTCTTCAGGAAGCTCATATTCTTCTTCAACCCCTTCATCAGCTTGATTGATTGGATTGTCAAAGTCATACGAAGTCATAGCCGTGCTGTTGTCGGTGCGGTCTGGAAGGCACTCTCTGCAAGGGTTCAGTTTGTTCATTTTAGCGATTGATTTTAATCTTGTTTAGAAAAGTGAAATAAAGTTGTCATTTTGAAAACATCGCCATTTATTTTTTGTACAAAAAGAAAAATGGAAAAACAGTGAGCGGAAAAGAGAAAAACTCATTTGCAAAAAGATGTCTGATATTTCATTGATTAATCTTGTTGCACAAAAAGTACAGATGGCCCGATTACAAAATGAGTCTTGTCATCTTGGGCAAGATGCAAGACTTTGATGCATGCTGTACAAATACAGGAAATAATAATTACTCTGCATGAGTAACTCTTATAATTTCCTGGGAAGACCAGTTTGAGATACTGCTCCCCGGGATCTTTGGACGAATCCAGCTTTCCAGGTTGCGCTCTTCTTCCAGCTCGTCTTCCAAATTGTTGATAGCATCAGGGGTGAGCATCCCCCCACTGACAAAACCGGGCTTCTCAGCAGCCTCTGCTTGATTTTGTTGAGTTGGTCTGTAACCCAACCCAAATTTGTCTTTCTTCTCCTCCACAGATAAAACCTTGCCCCAGCCTTGGGCCGTTCCTTCTTCAACAACCTTCCGGGCTTGTTGATAAGATGACATGGAGATTCCAGGTACAGCAGATGTTTCATTTACATTCAAGGCCTCAAACCCTTGGCTCATGGTCTCGTGGATCTCCCCATCCATCTCGATATATTTGTAAGTAGCCAGATGGCTAACAAAAATATCCTCCTCTCCACAGATAGTAACGACTTGGCCTTCCCACTCAAATTTTAGCTTCTGGTGAAGGGTAGACGTTACTGCGCCAGCGGCATGAATCCATGGTCTACCCAACAAACAACTGTAGGCAGGCTGAATGTCCATCACGTAGAAGATCGTTTTATAAGTTTGTGGGCCAATCGTTACAGGCAGCTCAATTTCTCCCAGAACCGATCTCTTAGAGCCATCAAAGGCTCTCACTACCAGGTTACTGGGACGCAATGCCAATCCTTCATACTCTAGCTTCACAAGGGCCTTTTTAGGTAAGACATTGAGGGATGATCCTGTGTCTACCAGCACATGGGAAAGGACTGCACCTTTACATTCCATGGTGATGTGCAAGGCCTTGTTATGGCTGCGGCCTTCCGTAGTCAAATCAGTATTGGTGAACCCTAGCCCATTGCTAGCAGTGACATTTCCAACCACAGTTTCCAACTGATTGACGGTGATCTCTTCAGGCACGTAAGCTGCGTGCAAGACTTTGAGTAGTGCATTCCGATGGGCTTCGGAGCACATAAGCAATGATAGAATGGAGATCTTGGAAGGCGTCTGATGAAGCTGATCCACTATTTTGTAATCACTCTTCTTGATGATTCTCATGAACTCATCAACTTCTTGATCAAAGGGTGTTTTCAAAGTGTCCTTGATAGCTTGATCTTCCTGCACCGGGCTCTTCCCTTTTGCCTTGGCAGCAGCTTCTGCTTCGGCAGTGGGTCTTTGAATTTGAGGAGCAAAGAGACGTCCGCTTCGAGTGAAGCCTCCGCCTCCTCCCACATTGTCTATTTGTGGTGCAGGTGTTGATGGTTCAAGAGTGATTTTCTGTCCTTCGCAGTATACGTCAGAGCCGTAATGCCAAGGGATGGCCTTACTGCTTTCATAAGGCACTGGCCCAGGCACTGTGACAGTGACTAGACTGATGGCAGCTGCAGAAGGGACTGTGATAGTCTGTGGATCATAATATATTGTGACTGGTGCTCTGATAGGAGTAGTACTTTGTGAGTTGTAAGCAGAATCGTTTTCAGGATCATAATAAATTGTAACGGTTGAGACATCTTCATGGTTTGCTGCTGATGTTGTAGGAGACATTGTTGGAAGGATGGGTGTTGTTGTTGTAGGAGATTCAAAATGAAGTGGTGCTGAAGTTGTAGAAGGAAAATTTGTTGATATTTGGTCAGTTGAAATGACAGATGAAACATTTGTTGATGAAGCTGAAGAGTTGTCGGGAACAATGGTTGTTGCAGTTGTAGGAGATACTGGAATTGTTGCTGATGAGATTGCTGGATTTGTTGGAATTGATGTTGTAATTTGAAGCAGGCCACTCTGGATGAGACCATCTATGCCATCCCTCAGGTTATCACAACCATTCACTGAAATGTTGCAGTAAGCACACCCTAGCTCACATCCCGGGAACATTTGACATTCGAGGAGTTGAGCTTTAATCTCTACCAACGGTGTCCGAATCTGACCCACGCTGGTTATTAAATAAGACGGCTTGTCTCCTTCAATAGCATTGATTCGGGGACCTCCGTGGTGTGGCATAGGGTTCTTGTTGACATTTGGTGGTGGTGCAAAGTTCAGAGCTTTGGAGTCTACCAGGTCCTGTACCTTCATGTGCAAGGCTCTGCACTTCTCTGTACTATGGCCAGGTGCATTTGAATGGAAGGCACATCTGGCGTTGGAGTCATAATTTCTGGGCAGACTATTAGGATCTGGAGGGGCCAATGTCCTTAGCTCAACTAGGTTGAGTTTCAGGAGTTGTGGCAGCAATGTTGCATAGGGCATAGGGATCGGATCGATCACCCTGTTGGCCTGAGAAGGTCTCTGTTGGAATGGTCTCTGCTGATTGTTGTTGTTGGTGTTGTTGTAGTTTCTTGGAGGATACTGAGTTTGTTGCTGGTACTGAGGTTGTTGCTGATAATTTTGTTGCGGTGGTTGATAAGCTGGTTGTGGATGAGCTGGAGCGGGGATGGTGACTGCTGCCACAGACCTGTGAACATATTGGGGCCTGCCCCTGCTAGTGTGGATGGCATTGGTCTCACCAGTTCTTCTTGGGCCTGCAAAAGGCTTTCTTGCATTGCTGGATGAGCTGGCACCGTTGTCTGAGATCTTACCCATCTTTAATAGGATTTCAATTCTCTCCCCGGCTATGACTACATCTGCAAAGCTGGTAGATGAGAAGGCAGCTAGCCTATCAATGTAAGTCCCCTGGAGGGTATTCATGAACATATCTGCCATCTCTCTCTCTGACATAGGTGGCTGAACAGCAGCAGCCAATTGCCTCCATCTCTGGGCATACTCTCGGAAACTTTCTCTAGACGACTGTGACATTCCCATTAGGAGGGTCCTGTTGGGTGCCATATCTAAGTTGTACTGATACTGTCTGATAAAGGCCTCTGCCAGGTCCTTCCAACACCTGATAGTTGCTCTTGTCAGATGAGAGTACCATTCTCTTGAAGCTCCCGTCAAGCTATCCTCAAAATAGAACATCCAGAGCTTCTCGTCCATGGTATAGGCCTTCAGCCTCCCCAGAAATGATTGTAAGTGGGTCCGTGGGCAGGAAGTCCCGTTGTACTTTTCAAAACAAGGAGGCTTAAACTTATGGGGGATCCTGACCCCGTCTACCAAGCCCATATCCATAACATCAAAACCCAAAGAGTTTTGAGACTCCAAGGATCTTAACTTCTCAGCTATCTCATCCAGTCTTCTGTCATAAGCTTCCTCCCCAGCTCCCATCACTGTGAACTGATCTTCCTGGGGGTCTTCTTGCAGTACCCTCCCTGCTGTGGCAGTCCCTTGTATATTGACAGGGATGTTGGCCTCTGGATGGAGGTGGGGTCCAAAGACTGGGGGATTGACATGAGGTTGGACTCTTTCATTGTTGCTTGTCCCAGCAGTCCCTGGCTGATGGTCTTCCTGATTCCTCCCTTCTACCAGTGCTCTCAACCTCTCCTGGCTTTGAGCCATATTGTTCATCACCTCCATGAATTGTGTCATTTGATTCCTCATTTCCAACCTCTCGTTGGTCATTTGATTTCTGACCTCTGTAAGGTCCTGCTGCATCTGATCCATCTGTATGCCCGGAAGGTTGTTACGGGTGGGATATCTATGTGGACGGTTGAGTGGAAACACACGTCGTCGAGCAATAATTCCTGAACATCACAAAAGAGTTAGTAACAACAAAACAAAACCTACAAAACAAAACAAGAGGTTAGTATGCAATGCAGTGTGTCTATTCGTTTCCAAGGTATCCGGCTTGGTACTTGGTTTTGACCTTTCCAGACCCCTTGAAGAAGATGCTTGTGATGTTGCTTGACGAAAACTCAGATGAAACAAACCAACACATATATATATTACAAAAAGTAAAATAATACATAACTTGTTTCTTTCTACAATACAAGCCCTCTGAGGGGTCAAAATACATCATAAGAAAATAAAAGTACATAAAAATGAAAGCAACAACAAGCAAAAGTCAAACACCAAGGCCAAATTCATCCTCCTGAACTTCCTTGAGAAGTGCTTCAGTCACAGGATCAGCTGGACGCTCTGTAAGGTTCCTGATAAGGAGATTCCTGGTTGTTACAGCTGTAGTTAGCTTCTTGTGTTGACTCTGGTCCTTTGACCTCTTCACACCAGCTCTAATCTTCAGCTCCGAGATCTCCCTCTGGGCTGCTGCCAGGGCTTCCTGCTGCTCTTTTGCACTAGTTTCCAGCTGTTCAATCTTATCCTGAGTCCTTTTGTCCTCTTGAGTACGAGCTTCGGTGATCCTGACCCACCTAGCTTGACTCTCCTTCAGATACAAATCAGTCCTGGCCTTCTGGAACTGAGCTTCCTTGCAGGCATTCTTCAGGATTTGTTCTCCAGCCCTAGACTTCTTAATATAATCCTCAGACTTCTCAATTCTAGCCAAATGCTCCACCTTCAACTTCTCCAACCTTTCAATATCCAACCTACCATCACTCCTCTCCCAGAGGGTCTTCTGTAGGGCCTGAGTCAGCTTCTCATTTCTTTCTTTCAATTTCTCAAACTCCTCTAAGCTGACAGTTGCTGGAGGTGGTGTTGTGGAAGGCCCAGGCATATCTTCTATGGTAAAGGGCATCCCAGAAAATTGAGCCCTGGCATGGGACCAATCATAGTACTGTGCTGATGCCACATTGTTGCACTTCCCCAGAATGGTTACCCCTTTAGTCTGCACATTGTCCCAGGCCCAAGCTGCTTGCCTGACAACAGCCAGATTAGGCTTGATTTCAACATAAAGGGTTTCAGTCAGATCCTGTGCTCTAGGAGGATGGACTAATGCATAGCCCAGTTGTCTTTTGAACAGCAGAGGGTTGTAATTGATGCACCCTTTCACTCCAATCAAAGGCACATTGGGAAATTGTCCACAACTTGTAATGATGTCTCTGCCCTTAGTACTCTGAGTACACCATCTGATATCATCTGAGGTTAGAGCAACAAGCCTTCTAGCCCAATTCTTCTGCTGGTGAGGGTTTAAGAATGCATCAGTTTTTGGCAAATGCTTGAGCAACCAAGTATGGAACAAAGGTGCACAGCATCTCACTAATCTCCCCCTTTGCTTTTCATTCCTTTGACGGACAGAGTAGTAAAGATCCCCCAGTAAGGTGGGCACTGGGTTTCTCAGGATGAAGAGATGGATTGCACTCTTGCTAACAAACCTTGGCTCATCTGCAAATAAAATGACCCCATATATGCTAGGGGCCAACAGAGCACAGACTGCCTTCCACTCCCCTAGGGAGGCCTTCAGACTAGCCTGAGAAGTCAAGAAATCCAGATGAAAACCAGAGATTCCAGCTTTAGATGTCAAATTCTGCCCAATCAGAACTAGTTCCAGGTGTAATGCTTTGGCTATCTCCTCATTACTTGGGAAAGCCATTTCAGGATTGAAAGGGATTCCACCCCTGATGGGCACACCAATCAATGATGAATATTCCTCCAATAAGGGTCCCAACTGAAAATTCTGAAATGTGAAGCACCTCAGAGGAGGATCATAAAACTGCAGGCAGGTATGTATCAAGCTCCTCTGTGAAGGGTCCAAATCCATAACCACATCAAGGATTCCTCCATAATGTTCTCTAAAAAGTGGTATATGGTCTGGAGTAATCAGGGTCTGAATCCTCCTGATGCTGGCTAGCTCAGGCTCAAAGAAGTGATAGGAGATGTTACTCTTCTTAGGTGCCATGTTGATGAAGAATAGGTGCTGATGATGATGACTGAGGACAATACTGAAGATGGACCACTGATGCAAGTGACTGAAGCAAGTGACTGATAGCTGAAGCAAGTGTTGATGAAGACAGGTCTAAGCTGATGATGGGGTCAAAACCAAGCCAAAATGATAGGATGGATACCCTGAAAAACAAATAAACACATGTTAAAATGATGCAATGAGGATGTATGCAAATGATATGCAAGGGTTTGTGACTGAGCTGGATCTGATCAGGTGTTCTGATAAAAGTCCAAGTGTGTTCAAGAAATCCAGATGAAGGTCTATAAGTCCAGTAACCAAGGTGGGGGACTCAAATAAAGAGTCACATGTCCAGGGTTTTTAGAATCACGAGAACTGTTCCAAAATGGAGTGCTCTTATTCAAACAAAGTAACAGGGTATGCTGAGGTCAAGGGTACCTGCAAACCTGTAAACAGCCCAACCCCCTCACAGGTGGTGTTCTAAAACAAGGATCCTCAGACTTGGATCAGTTATGAGAAGTGTAAACACTTCTAACCCGGAGGTACAGTGTTTACAATAACCATAAAAGTTCCTCCTCTAATTCACCTCAGTTTCTGAAGGTCATAAAAAGGTCATCCAGACTTAGCAGGCTTCCCAGATAGCCCTAGTACTGCAGGAAATCTGCAACACAGAGTTCTCAAGAAGAAACCCATATCTGAAC
This sequence comes from Lathyrus aphaca, assembly GCA_963966055.1. Lineage (NCBI taxonomy): Eukaryota > Viridiplantae > Streptophyta > Magnoliopsida > Fabales > Fabaceae > Lathyrus > Lathyrus aphaca. Next base: position 403,873,267 of record OZ014522.1, on the reverse strand, counting down.
CGTGTTTCATATTCCCGCACCAGACCGAGATGGAATGGGAAAGAATATGAACCACTCTAGCCTAGGTGTCACTCAGGTCCCAGGTATAAGACCTTAACTCTCAATAGAACCCCACCCACCAAAGCAAACAAACAGATCCAGCCAGCACAGTATGACAGTATGATATATGTAAAGCTATAAAGAAAGCAAATAAACAACTGTACATAAAGCAGTAAATAAAACAAATATACAAACACAGATAGCACATAACACCCTAGTAAACACAAATCAATCAAGCGCTAGGAGGAACCCACAAAAAGAACCAGAAGCCCTGGTTACAGTATAAGGGTCCCCAGCAGAGTCGCCAAGCTGTCGCTCCCGATAAAATGGGGAATGGCCCAGATAAAGGTACAGACGCGAACGGTCGGCGAAAGGAACAATGAGAACACACAGCCGTGAACTCACTGGGAATGAATAGAGTCGCCAGCTAGGCATTTTTATCCCGGAGGAAAGGCAATGCTGCATAGACCTAGAAAAAGATGGATAAGACGGTTGCGAACCAGAGAGATTGAGAAAGGGGGTTGGTTTCAACCTGGGAAGGTATTAGCACCCAGATTGTCCGTCGTACTCGACGGGATCCACGCTTAAAAGATTTGTGTTTTAAAGGGGTAGTGTCAGTGCAATTTGTGTATGAAGAGCTGGAAAAGGATGTACAGGTGTCAGTGTAAAGGAAGTGTAAAGTGTATAAATGATGTGTCAGTGTAAGAATGAGAATGAATTGCTCAAGATAATGAGGCTAAAGAATAATGCTGGAAAGAGGGGGAATATACAGAGACTTTTGTTCGATAACTGTTAAGTTATGCCTACGTATCCTCTCGTGCAATGAGGAAGTCAGAACACCGTAGTTCGACCCAAAGAGACTGAAAGATGAATTGACTGATGAACTGCTTGCTTGTCTATGCTCAAGTGTGTGATCTGTCTGGCACAGATGCAAACTGTCTTGCATTAGACGGAAGAAGCAAGTTCTCGTTTATGAGTGAAGATGATGAGAAAAGAATCCCGAAGGAGACGATTATTGTTTGTTTTTGTATTTTCAGTCTTTTATTGCTTTTGAAAGTTTGTCGTAAGTTAATGAGCTTAAGCCTAAACCAATAGGTTAGTAAACTCATCACATCTTCCCTCTGATTAGGGGGTAATGAGAATACCTTAAGTGTGAAGTCAGCTTCTCACCTTTAATCACCATGGAGCAGGATTAAGATCATTAACCTACTTGTTGATTATTTAGATGTTTTTGTTGTTTTTGTTTAGTGTTGAGTAATGAGATTAAGCCATAATCAGGGATTAAACAGACTCATTACACCATCCTAATAGAAGGATAATATATGAGAATGTTTAAGCTGAGGAAAGCTCCTCAACTTAATCCATGATTAGGGATTAAACTCATGACAAAACAAAGCCTTTATTAAGTGGATTTTAGTTAATGATATGATGATGAAGTGATTTTTAGGGTTTGTAAGACAACTTGAGGGGGACTTGTCCATTAACACTAGGGTTAGTCCTTCTTAACCACTTAAGGAAGAATTAGAACCCTAATGCAAGGCCCAAGTTACAAGTGTGATGTCTTGATGATTATTAAGTGAATTGATTAAGAGATTTAAACACATTAAGGGTTTAACACTTAGGATTAAAGTTATACACTCCATCCTAATAGAAGGATGCAGGCATAAGCTTAATCACAAAGCCTTAAAGCCTTTAGGGTTTAGTCCCTGATTATGAGATGAGAAGAGAAGACTCAAGAGAGACACAAAGGTAAAACTAAGAGGGGGACTAATCAAAACCCTAATCATTGTCATGCTTGGTTGTTCCTAAGGTTTGTGAGGTTAAACAAGAAAGATCTTCAATGGAACCACCAGGAAGCAGATGAAAAGATCAGAAGAAGCAAAGTAACTTGCTTCATTCAAGAAGTCAAGTCACTTGAAGAAAGAAAGTAAGAAGAAGAAGAATGAGCAAGCTCAAACTCAAACACATACAAAAATGCAGCAAGGATGCATAAAAGAGATGAAGAGAAGTTATGAGAAGTGAAGGCAAATTCACTTCTCAATGTCACTTACCACCTGAAAGGTTAGAAAAGAAGTGTAATGCAATGCAAAATGGGATGGAATGACATGATGCAAACCAAAACCAGAAGCACATTCATGGTGTTAATGATGCTATGAGATGCTACAAACATGAGACAACAAATGGGGATGATCATACAAGCTCATGGATGCAAATGGAGCAAGTTAAGGAACATGAACAATCATGAAAAGTTATGAGATGCATATGGCATACAACATGACAAATGCAAGATGTAATGACCAAACATGCTTTCAATATGTCTTATGATGTTCAATGAATCAAATGGAGGCATGAAATGTCATGGCAAGTCATGTTATGCAAGCAAATGCAAGATGAATGCATATGGAAGCCTAAATTAGGGTTTATGAACAATGCATCAAACAAAAACCAAAATCAGAAGCAAACAACATTATAAAAAATTGAAAATGCACTCAAAGGATCCCTAATCCTATACTAACTCAATGCCCAAAGGAGAAGTTCCAACTCTTAACCAAACTCAAGATATGATTTTCCTAAGTTTTCTAGGGTTTTAGGGTTCCTTAACAAGAAAATTACCAAACAAATGGAAAATGAAAGATCAAATCATGGCCATTTAATCTCACAAACTACATGCTAATCACAATGCAATGCAAAAAGAATCAAGGTCCAACTCTTTAGGGTTAGGCAGAAATAATTTTTTGAAGTTTGGATCAAAATAATGCATAAAAATGATTTTAATTCAATGAAAAATTCTCAAAATGCATCAAGATCACAAAATAAATTTGGTTTGAGGGTTGGAAAATGTTTCTAAATGGTTTTAAATGTTTCATGAATTTTTTGGTGATTTTTAAATACCTAAAAGTATTTTTAATTAATTAATTCTCATTAATTAATTAAAAAGAAACTTTTAAATATTTAAAAATACTTTTTAAATGCAAAAAATGAAAATAAAAATATTTTTGTGTTTTAAAAATTAATGAAACCCTTGGTAAAAAATTTCATAATTTTTAAAGCATTTTTGCTATTTTTAATAAATTGTGAAAAACAAATGAAATAATATGAAAAATAAATGAATTAAAAAAATAGAAAAATAGAAAGTCAAGCAATCTGATGGTCCAGATTCAAACAAGCCTGCGCGCGAATTGACCCGGCGCCAAATCCTACGGCCAAAATTCAAAATCAGCTAATTAATGATTATGCCCTAATCCTGCCGTTAATGACCCTCAGGTGACCGGAACAGTGTTCCGGTCATCTTCTCCGTTCACTCCAAAACACCAACTCTCTCCACACGCACCTAAAATGAAATCTAATTAAACAGAAATGATCCCCACTCACTCACGAATCAAAACCCTCAATCAAAACAAATTTACCATTCCTAAAATGACTGAATCGAATCAAACAAAATTTAGGGCAAAAAGTTTCAGAAGCATGTTAAACTCTCATCTCTCCACCATTTTCAAAACCAAAGACATATTCATGATCAGGGAGGCATATAGAACAGCTTAGGAACTTAAAAAATCATTTCTGGAAAAAAAGTTCTTGAGCTACCTGAGTTTCGAAGCTTTCAACTTTGCAGCTTTCTGATCTCCCCTCCTTATGAAATCCACTCCTTGTGACCCCTTGATGATGTCTGGATGCTTAGAAGAAGTTTATGCTGGCTGGTTAGGGAGATTGAACAAGTTCTGTTCAAGCTCAGGTGAGAATGGTGTTTGTGATTCAGGCAGTTTCAGACAAGGGTGAGGGGTTCTTTATGATCAGGATGATGATTTGAGAAGGTTTGTGAAGTTTGTTCAAGTGTTTGTGGCCTGTATGAAGAGTTTCGAAGGCTTTTGCTTTGAGAGTGAAAAATGGGAGAGTGATGTTCTTGCTGGTTTCAGGCTCTTGTCTTGTTGGTTTGGGTTCAATGAAGCATGGTGAGATGATTAGTGGAGTTGGTTTGAGTGTTTATGGCCTGTGGAATGAGTTTCGAATGTTCTTGCAAGTGAGAGTGAAAATGTGAATGTGTTGCTATGGCTTGCTTCAGGCTTGCTTGCTGTGTGAGATGGCTGGCATTTGATCCACATAAACAAATCTTATTGGTCAGGTGATGTGACTTGTGCTTTTGTGATTGGTATGGTGCTTTTTGCAAATTGTCAACTTTATGTAAGAGAAAGCATGGGTCAAGTTCTAGCTTGGTACAAGGGGTGTGGGCTGCGCAGTAAGGTGAGGGGAAAGGCTAGGGCTGGTTCAGCAACATAGGCAGCAAGTGGATGGAAGTGTGATGATGGTTTTGCAACTTGCTCACTTTTAGTTCACATGGAAATATCTTGCCTTACAAGCCATGAAACATGAGAAACTCTTGGTCCATTCTGAACTTTAGGTTACATGTGATGTTTGTGTAATGGCTTGACACCAATTAGAAGTCACAAATGCCTTTGGTACAAGATTTTGCAAATTTCTCATTTGATGCATAACTTGAAAATTAGTGATTTTTGCCAACTTTGACACACCATAACTTTTGATCCAAAATGAATTAGGTCATGTTCTTGTACTTTTTGAAAAGGGAAAGATCTAATCTACAACTTTCATGACCAAAGTTTTTCCATTTGAAGCTTTTTTGGATCAAAAAGTAAGGTTTGAAAAGTGGCATAAAATGACATATTCTTCAAAAGTCAAACTTGCCCTAAAAAGTCAACTTTGCAAAAACTTGTGATTCTTGAATTTTGTGAAATTCTAACTTCTTCCATGATCAAATAAAGATCATATACACTCAAAATGATGAAGATCACCCCTTGGTTGGGTCATTGGGGGCCTCAGATGCCCTGATTTTGCACTGACTTGTCCAGAAAGTCAACTCTTGATCAGATGCCTTCCCCATGGAATTTCTTCATGAAAATTGATATGCATACTCCCTATACCATATAGAGACCAATAGAAACAAGAATGACCAAAAAATTTGAAGTTATGGCCTCTGAAACCAAAACCCTAATTTTAGGTCATCTGTGCAGTCAAGTCTGGCTCTGCTTCCATACCAATCCCAGTTCTTGTGATTCTTTGGCATTCTTGACTTTGAGAGGATGTAATATGATATAAGAACACACATGGATCCCTTTGAAGTGATTGGTGACCTTTGGAGTGGCTCAAGAAGCTCTTGGATTGCTCAGATCACAAACCCTAGATGCAGATGACTTTGAACCAATGCAGTGAATCAAAAATGCAATATGAGATGGTATGATTGTGTTTATGCATATGAAATGATCACAAGCCATGGTGTGAATGGGTGAGGGAAAATTTGGGGTGTTTACAGTATCGAATTCTACAAGAGTGGTAGAGGTTTTATGATACACTAAATATTATATGCAGGCAAAATACTCAAGAGATTTAAGATGCAAGATTGCAACCCAACTTCGACTTCAGTTGAGCCCATAATACAACTGTCAAAAGACACAAATGAAAATTGTTGGACAATGGCACGAATCTAGAAATGTGATGGGGGTTGAATAGATCCCCTATCTAAAACTAGGCGTTTCTCAAAATTGTTTTAATAGGTTGTGAAAGCTCACCGAACTATAATTGTCTAAAAATGATCTCTTATTAGAAGACCGGATATGCGTGAAAACCAAACAGAATGAGTAAGATCAAAGAATCAATATATACCAATCAATCGATCAAATACACAAATACTTGGTATAGTTATTTCCAATGATGAGATGAAAGGAGAAAACACATACAAAGTTAATTGGCTTGTACGATGTCAATTTGACAAACACTTGGTGTGCACAACACACCAAGGCTTAACTTCACTTAAATTGATAGTGCGGAATTTTCTTAGCAAAAATCAAAATGATTGCATCAAATTTTCAGATAATGTTGATACACTACAATCAATTGAAGTTATGTTACTAGCCAATATCACACATGAACAATTAATGCAAAAATTAAAGAATAGATAAAGAGAGAACAACGCCAGATTTATTTAGCCAATTCCCCTTTCGTCCTCGCTTAGGGTACGTCTATTCCCAATTTTAAAATTAGAATTGAGATATTGTTTATCATTTGAAAGTTTATACAAGAGAAGTAATATTCACCTCCACAAACCTTAATTATTGAAGTTGACATTATTCCCTTTTCTTCCCTTGATCCAAGACGAATTATGGTCATGAAGGGATGAAATAGTAAGTCTCAGCTCAGAATAATGGTTAGCAAGTAATTTAACTTTGTAGACTGTAGACAGATATTAGTGTTCCAATTGTTGCCATAACGCACAAAATTACACATATGGCATCAAATTCTAAACTATCTCTCCACTAGGGGTGGGAATAGGCTGGGTCGAGTTAGGCTTTGTAAAGCCTGAGTCTGGCCTATTAAAAAATTCAAAACCTAAGTCTGCCCTATAGCTTATCACAGACTTAGTTTTTGGCATGAGTCTGGTCTTTTCGAAGGCCTGATTGGTCTATTAGTCTACTTAAAAAGCCTATATCATTTGAACATACGTAAATAAGAAATTCAACTAATATTTAAAGAGACTAGAGAACCAAAAGTACAATGAGACTAAATGTTTGTTTCCATTGACTTATCTGAGCTTACCTAGTAGCATAAATTTTGTGAGATAATTTGTTTGAGAGAACTTATGAAAACACCTTATAAAATTATTCATAGGACTTCTTTCAACTTATTTTCATAAGTTCATAAATATAATTAAGTTTTACTTTTGTATTTTAATATAAAATATATAATTCAATATATAAACAATAAATATTTAATACAATATAAAAACAATAAATTTATTCATATTAAAAAATAAAAAATAAAAGCCTAGCCTGACTTTGACCTATGTAAGTTAGGCCATAAGCCCCTGTTAGTGGGTCTCACTTATTCCCACCCCTGCTCTCCACACATCATACATTTTGTCACTATATCTATGAGCTTATATTATATGTCAGTCGAATCTATAAACAATTTAATAAACATATGATAGTGCAAAACAAATCACAAAATTGAGAAGATATTTCACTTCTGATACTTTTTATATGAAATTTCAGGCAAGTATTCTATCAGCTGATTCAAATATTAATCAGCTTAGCAGTAGTGTACAACATATTGCCAAATAAACACTATTTTTCTGCTCTATAACAGTAAAAACTATATTTATATTTGTATTTATGTCAGTACAACAACAACAACTACAAAAGAGAGATATACAACAATGTATATTTAGGTGTATCTAGCCATCCGCATCCATTTGACACATGACCACTTATCACCCTTGATTACAGGACAAGCACCTGAAAATTATCACAGATAGGTATGTTAATTTATCTTCTTTAAATAAAAGTACAAGCTTGTTGACACACAAGCACCTTATTTAGATGATAGTAAGGAAAGACCAATTAACTAACCATGCAAACTCAATGGATCGAAAGATGAATCAGGCTTCATGCCCCAGAAAAGTATAGCATCGCCCATCTTTGGCTTAATTGAAAGTCCTTCTTTTCCACAATCAGAAAATTCATTCCACCAAGGAACTGAGCTAAAATCTCCCTTGGCATTCGGGAACACCGTCTCACCCCCTTCTTCAACATCTGAGCTGTATCATAAGAATACAAAAAGTGTACACCAATACAATCTTCATATCCAAGAAGAAAAATAAAGTCAAGAACTAGTGAATGACAAATGAAGTCACTTACAGGTACATCAGCATTGTTGCTATACGGTTACCCCCATTCCGCGTATTATACTCATCTCTAAAGTAATCCAAATGAGGTACATATTTTTGACCAACCTCATAATGGAGAACATTGAGGTCTTCGCCATTCTCTGCAAGTAATGGTTGCTCATGTATTGGATGAAAAATAACATACTATGTCAGCATCATAGCCTAGAGGGTTCCACTTTGTTGAACATGGTTGAATCAAAAGCATTAATCAATGGAAATAACAAAAGAATGAACGTACCAACAGGTATAAAACTAAAATCAGCGATTCTTTTCTCAATTTTCTCCACAATTTTATCATGTCCTCTCGCGAGAAAAGTTCCAGAGCTTGTCCGTATGCTAAATGCAAAAGGAATATGCAAAAAGAAAAGGTTGGCAATGTCAATCTAAACAAGGCAAAGGAGAAACTCAACAGACACTTGATAAGGAACTTTGTGGTCCGGAAAAAGACAAATCTAACCTGCTGTTCAAATCCTTTCCAGTTTCATTATCAACAACAGTTGATCTTTCCATATGAGGCTTGGCTATATTGATTATATGTTCGCATTCCTCTTTTGTCTGCTTAGATCAATTAACCTATTTTATACATCTCATGTGTTCCAATTATATAATTTCGTCATTAGATCATTAACTCAAAATCCATTTCATTCATGTCACAAGCAAAATCTCGCTATTTTGTTATACATTGGTGTTATATATCTTCAACATACTACAAAAAGAGGGGAAAAACTGACCAGAAAATGATGATATAAAAACGCTCTAGGTTCCCACGATACGATTTCAACCCAACGCTCATTGTTATCGTCATTGCTTCTGCAAAAATTGATGAGAAAAATAGTTGATATACTGATAGAGAGGAAAACGAGTAGTAGTGGAATTGAAGAGAAACCTGAGAGTGTTACGAGAGATGGTGTTGAGGTGGGTGGATTTAGGGATACGGAGAGTTAAGAGAATGAGAATGAAGGTTGTGAAGATCAGAAACAAGATAAAGATCAATGTCTGTAAAGTTGTTAGCGACGATTTTCCAAGTCCCGCGCGAGAGTGCCTGAATTTCGCCATTAACAGTTTTTGAAAATGAAGGAATTGAAAGCGTTGAGTAAAGTAAAATTGAATTGGAAGAGAAACAGAGTTTTTAAGTAATAACCTCGCAGCAAGTGTTTCTCTGTGGGTAGTGTTGCGTTTCCGTGTGCTCAAACTCAGAGTCGTTTATTTTCCTAATGTAGCAATGAGTCAATGATTCTGTGCAGATACTATTACTCAATTGAAGCAACTTTTGTATTTATTATTATTAAAAATAACTCTTCATAATTACAGATTCACAATTATATTTTTTATTCTTTTTTTTCTTTTACAATCTACACAATATGATTGGTGGTTAAGCTAAGGAATGACCAAAAAGGTCAAGTTATTAGAATTATTATTATATATGTATGTATATTTTTTTTCTAATAGTAAACACCACCCCATTAAGGAAAAAAAATCAATAGGCATTGTAAAGATCAAGAGACATATGACATGGAATATATCTCATATATAGTTTAACAACTTCTCTAAAGATAAGAATTACATAGACATAGTTTGATAATAAGTTAAGAAGACAACAATTTAATAAACAATCTTATATCATTCATCTATCTACTCTTTTAAGAACGCTAATAGTGATAGTATATGAATGAAAATCCATTGTCTTTTTTCCAAATGCAGTAAAGGATGATTTTATTGACTTTTGTTTGTGCATTTTGACTAACTTTGGTCTCGTGATTGTCCACTTTTATCGAATGTTCAATGGTTAATTGTGTTGCGGTCAATTCGGGGGGCCAAACACGAGGGAGCATTTTATTTTTTTGGAGTTTTTATTTAAGAGCAATACACCTTTGTGAGAGTATTTACCATCAAAATTGGTAAACAAGCATTAATCTTCCAAATTTTATGTTTTTTTTTTTGTTACTCGTATGATTGCTAGATTGATCGTAGGACATGTGTTTTTTTCTTTCTTCAAGTTTTATCACTTGTGAACATTTCGACAATGTTCATTTTGTTGAAAGTAATGTTTAAAGTTTAAAAATAAACGCAAAAACGTAAATGACAATGTAAATAACTTCAAAGTAAATTTACAATGAAAATAAATGACGAAACTGTAAATGATTTGATTAAAGTGTAAAAATATGGTGATCACACGTACATTGCACTTAAAGACTCGTTTCTCAACAACACATATACTTTGAGTAATATATGAGTTTTTTTGCAAAATGGAACACACGAATCTTAATCACTAAGATCCCTATTTATAATAAATTGAAAATAACTATAACAAACGGTCTCTTCTCCAAAAGATGACACACTCTCAATTGCATGGACTTCGTTTCTCACAGCTTTCCACGTGTCTTCTCAAAGAAATTGTGGAATATTTGAACAAGCCCTAGTACGAATAGCATGTCGTCGAAGTCTGCTCACATGTTGTTTAATTGGACCTTGTGTTATGGATCCAATTGTTTAAGTTAGCTTGTACCCTAAGTTAGCTTATAATGGGTAATTGTTAAAAAGCCTCTCCGGATGTCAATCCCAAGAATCTAGGATGCAGCTCCCAGATCCTTCCTATCGAACTCCTTATTGAGTTTAACCTTCACCCTCATTACATCTTTGACATTGTTGCTTATTATTAGAATATCATCCATATAAAGCAACAAAATAACAAATGAATTACCAGGTCGAAATCTGACGTAAACACAATGGTCGAACTGACTTCTGATGAAACTTATGCGTACCATGAACTTTTCGAATCTCCTATTCCACTGTCGAGGAGATTTTTTCAGCCCATATAAAGATCTCTTCAGTTTGCACACATAATTTTCTTTGCCCTCTTCGACATACCCTTCAGGTTGCCTCATCGGGATTGTTTCATCAAGATCACCATACAAGAATGCAGTCTTCACATTCATCTGTTCCAGTTCAAAGTCGAATTGTGACACCATGGCAAGCAACATTCGAATGGACATGTGCTTCACAACAGGAGAGAGCACATCACTAAAATCGACACCTTTTTTTGAGTGAACCATCTTTCAACAAACTTTGCCTTGTATCTCTTCGACGCCACTCCTTCGATTCCTTCCTTAACTCTGAAAATCCATTTAAAACTTACTAACCTAGCTCCAGCAGGATTCTTGATCAGTTTCCAAGTATTGTTATAATGAAGAGATTTCATCTCATCATCCATGGCCTTCATCCATTCGGTATTATTTCGACTCCTCATAACTTCTTTATATTCTTTAGGTTCTTCGTCTAGAACCTCACTTGCAGATATTAAGGCATAAGCTATAAGATCTACATACCCAAGTCTCTGAGGTGGCTAGATGACTCTTCTCGACCTATCTCTTGCCAGCAGGTAGTCATTATCAGTCTCCTCATCTTCGACAACAATTTTTGCTTCTTCTTTGACTTCATCGGGGTCATGCAATTCAACATCACTATGTTCCACTTCAACGGGAATTTCTCCCTATTCCAGCTCTTCGACAACATCTCATTTTTCTTGAAAGCCATCTCAGCTTCATTGAAAACTACATCTCGACTGGTGATACACCTCCTATGACTTGGATCTAGGCATCATAGCCTATAAGCTTTGACTCCTTCAGGATATCCCATGAACATGCATTTCAGAGCTCTAGGTTTGACCTTGTCTTGCCTAATGTGAGCATAGGATACACAACCAAATACTCTCAGTTTGTCGAGATCTGGTGGATGTCCTGACCACACTTCTTCAAGTGTCTTCATATCTAACGCAGTCGAAGGACATTTGTTTATCAGATATGTTGTTGTCGAAAGAACCTCAGCCCCAAACACCTTCTTCAATCCAGCACTAACAAACATGCATCTAACCCTTTCGAGGATTGTTTGATTGAATCTCTCAACTAAACCATTTTTCTGAGGAGTACCTGCTACATTCTTATGCCTTGCAATACCAGACTCGACATAGTAACTGTCGAAAGCTTCATTGCAAAATTCAAGGCCATTATCAGTTCTCAACCTCTTGACCTTTCTTCCAATTTGAGTTTCGACCAGAACCTTCCAACTCTTGAAATTTTCAAAAGTTTGATCCTTCATCTTTTGAATGAATACCCATAAATTTCTGGAATAATCATCAATTATGGATAGAAAATACCTTGCACATGAATGTGAAGGATTCCTTGCAGGCCCACAAAGATCAGCAAGGGTGTTATCAAAGGATCCATGTGTTCTTTGTTTACCTTTGTTAAACTTTACCCTATAGGATTTACCAAATACACAAGGTTCACAAAACTCCAACTTCTCGACTTTGTCATCACCTAGCAGGCTCTGTTTCCCCAATTCGACCAGGCCTTTCTCTTGCTGACATGGCCTAATCTCATGTGCCATAATTTTGTCTTCGACAACAATTTCATGGATGCAACATTTTTCGAACCACTTACAACTTCAGCCTCAAGGGTATACAATCCTAGTTTCTTCATGCCTCTCAAGAATTCCTTCGACCCCTTCATGACTCTTAGGATACTTTTCTCTCCTTAAAAGACATATCCCTTCTTGTCGAATTCACCCAGAGAAATCAAATTTCTCTTCAAGTCAGGTACATACCTAACTTCAGTCAATAGTCTTATTGACTCATCAAGGAGCTTGAATCTCACAGATCCAATACCTGCAATTTTGCAAGCTTTGTTGTTTACCAGCAACACTGATCCACCATCTTGATCACACAAGTCCTTAAACAAATCTTTGTTTGGAGTTATGTATCAAGTGCAACCTGAATCCATAATCCACTTTTTTCTTGACTCGCTGCTCGAAACCACAAGAACATCAGATGAGTCGAAATCATCTTGAACAATGGCAACATTGCCATTATCATTACCTCCATGATCTTTCAGGGGTTCAGGACACATCTTTTGAATGTGACCTCCTTCTTACAATGATAACATCGAACACCAGATACTTCACCACTATAAGACTTCTGCTGACTTTTACCCTTCTTCTTGTCGAACTTACCATCCTTTAGCAAGAATTTCTCCTTAACGGTCAAACCTTCACCAACCGTCGAAGGAAAATGCTCCTTTCTTTCATTCAAGTCCTTAGAGTACAAGACAGATTAAACATCTTCAAAGGTCAGGGTCTCTCTTCAATACAAGAGGGTTTCTTTGAAGTGGGCATGTGTTCTAGGCAAAACGCATAACAACAGCAACGCTTGATCTAGGATGTCAATCCCAAGAATCTAGGAACATCTTCAAAGCCCATTAGGTTATTATGTTAGTTTTATTATAAATAGCATACTAGTTTCTCATATTTTGTATAAGGGAAAATAGGAAGATAAAACCCTAATTCAAAAGTGAGAGAGGTTATTTATTATTCTTGTATACTTGTAATCTTGTTTTAAGAGAAAGGAAAGAATAGCATTTTATAAACAATATTTGTTGTTATCTTTGGTAACCCTAAACTCTAACTCTTGTGGATTTCTTGAGAAACCAATTATACTTTGTTTCTAAGGTATCTGATTCACAACAAATTGTTGCGGTGAGCATGGAGAAGACCTTCAACAAAGTATGAGATTGAAAAGTTGACCGAAATGAACAATTTCGGTATGTGGCGCTTGAAAATGAAATTCCTACTTGTTTAGCGGGGTTATTTGGAAGCGTTGAAGGGGGAGACGACCATGAATGTTGTGTTGACGGAAGATGAAAAGACGACCATGATTAATAAAGCACACAACGCAATATTGTTGAGCCTTGGTGATAAGGTTATTCGACAGGTATCAAAGGAGACGACGGCGTCAGGGTTATAGTTGAAGCTTGAAGGTTTGTACATGACCAAATCGTTGGTGAATCGACTCTACCTGAAGCAAGCCTTGTACTCATTCAAGATGAGTGAAGATAAAGTGTTGGTTGAGCAGTTGGATATGTTCAACAAGCTGATTCTTGATCTTAAAAATATTGATGTGAAGATCGATGATGAAGATCAAGCGTTGCTGTTGTTATGCGTTTTGCCTAGAACACATGCCCACTTCAAAGAAACCCTCTTGTATTGAAGAGAGACCCTGACCTTTGAAGATGTTCAATCTGTCTTGTACTCTAAGGACTTGAATGAAAGAAAGGAGCATTTTCCTTCGACGGTTGGTGAAGGTTTGACCGTTAAGGAGAAATTCTTGCTAAAGGATGGTAAGTTCGACAAGAAGAAGGGTAAAAGTCAGCAGAAGTCTTATAGTGGTGAAGTATCTGGTGTTCGATGTTATCATTGTAAGAAGGAGGTCACATTCAAAAGATGTGTCCTGAACCCCTGAAAGATCATGAAGGTAATGATAATGGCAATGTTGCCATTGTTCAAGATGATTTCGACTCATCTGATGTTCTTGTGGTTTCGAGCAGCGAGTCAAGAAAAAAGTGGATTATGGATTCAGGTTGCACTTGATACATAACTCCAAACAAAGATTTGTTTAAGGACTTGTGTGATCAAGATGGTGGATCAGTGTTGCTGGTAAACAACAAAGCTTGCAAAATTGCAGGTATTGGATCTGTGAGATTCAAGCTCCTTGATGAGTCAATAAGACTATTGACTGAAGTTAGGTATGTACCTGACTTGAAGAGAAATTTGATTTCTCTGGGTGAATTCGACAAGAAGGGATATGTCTTTTAAGGAGAGAAAAGTATCCTAAGAGTCATGAAGGGGTCGAAGGAATTCTTGAGAGGCATGAAGAAACTAGGATTGTATACCCTTGAGGCTGAAGTTGTAAGTGGTTCGAAAAATGTTGCATCCATGAAATTGTTGTCGAAGACAAAATTATGGCACATGAGATTAGGCCATGTCAACAAGAGAAAGGCCTGGTCGAATTGGGGAAACAGAACCTGCTAGGTGATGACAAAATTATGGCACATGAGATAGGTCGAGAAGAGTCATCTAGCCACCTCAGAGACTTGGGTATGCAGATCTTATAGCTTATGCCTTAATATATGCAAGTGAGGTTCATTCGAATGTTGCTTGCCATGGTGGCACAATTCGACCTTAAACTGGAACAGATGGATGTGAAGACTGCGTTCTTGTATGGTGATCTTGATGAAACAATCCTGATGAGGAAACCTAAAGGGTATGTCGAAGAGGGGAAAGAAAAGTATGTGTGTGTTGCACCCCAAAATTTTCCCTCCCACAATCAAGACAATCTCTCTCAAGACTTCTAAATGATCATAAGGTCCTCAAGACTCCCAATTGGTCATGAAGTATGGAAGTTTCCTCAGACAAAGCCTCCTCCTAAGCAAGGTGTCCAAAACTAGGGTTTTGTGATTCTTCAGGTTAAAATGAGTTTTAAGACCTCAAGTGAGCTTCATAACATCCCACATGTACTCAAGAATCCCCATGTCAAGTTTCAAGGCTTTTCCAATAAGTTTGCCCAGTCAGATGATCAGATATGCAAAAATCAGTCAAAGTAGTTAAAAAGTCAAACTGAGGTCAACTATGGTCAAATCAAAGTCAAACTTCAAGATGTTTTGCCAATATCAAGTTTATGAAGTAAAATTCATCATTTGATCAAGGGTTGATCATGATTCATCAAGGAAGTTTCAGATCATCAAGAATCAGGAGTTTCTAAATTAGGGTTTTCTTAAAGAAAGTCAACTGAAGTTTGACCAGCCATAACTTTCACATGCTTCATCAAAAAATTCCCATCCAAATCTCATTTTTAAGGAAATTGAATTCTCTACAACTTTGTGTCTCACAAGCCAAGCCTAAAAATGCTTCATTTAGAAGGTATGAGCTAAAACATTATAGGTCATTTCAAAAGTCAACAAAAAGTCAACATCTTCCAAAGGGCATAATTTGAAAATGGTAAAATATATGGACATGAGACCAAAGAGGTTGGTTAGAGGACTCTCTAAGATTTCCAAAATGTCCAAGAACACCTTAATAGCCTTAAAATTGAGGGATTTGTTCCTTTGCAAAGTTGGGAAATTTTTTAGGGGTATATTGAGCAAATGAGGTCTTAAAACCAATTCTTTCCAAATTGGCTTGCAATTTTGTGATCCAATCTTTACCATGACATCATGCATGACCCAATTCTTATTTATTAACATTTTTATAATTTATTTTATATTTATTTTGATTTTATTCATTAAAATTCAATTTAAATCAAAATAAAATATGAAAACTCAAATATTTGATGTGATTCTTCTTCTAT
This sequence comes from Lathyrus aphaca, assembly GCA_963966055.1. Classification (NCBI taxonomy): domain Eukaryota; kingdom Viridiplantae; phylum Streptophyta; class Magnoliopsida; order Fabales; family Fabaceae; genus Lathyrus; species Lathyrus aphaca. The sequence continues at coordinate 403,857,320 of OZ014522.1, read as the reverse complement.
AAGCTCTTAAAGACCAGTTGATTTGATCACATACAAATTTGTGCACACCCTTTAGAGTATGAAAAGATATGATTTTTCATCAAATTTATAGTTGATCTTTCTTCACACTCAAGGTATCCATAAGCCCACAAAGTGAGATGTTTTTCTGACCTAATTTGACTCTCCTATAACTAGACAACAAGAACACAAAGTCAAGGGACGAAAATTGGCACAAGAGAGGCATTATCCAAACTCAAATTTTGGTAGAAAAATTCAAATTCGGTTTATCATTTGCAGGCTATTTCAAAGCAATACAAAGGTTGCAATACCTTCCTGGGTGTTCATTGAACGTATATGCATCATTTAGATCATCCAAACCATGCTCATATGCTCAATCTGAATCTTGCTTGTTCTTGCTTTATAATTTTTTCAATTTCATACTTCCAAGCGTTATTAATTAATTTTGTTCATTGATTCATGTTTGTCTTGATGTACTAATGCTTTCTGGATCATTTGATTGAAAGTTTAGAGCCTGAAACATAAACCACCATATCTAGGGTTCGTGAACTCTCCAATTGGAGATGATGGTTAACGCATGATTTTGATTAAACTTGACTGGATATTTGGATTTAGCATGTGTTGCTTGATTGATTGGTGTTTTTAGAATGAATTTATGTTGCTTGGCTAACGACTTGGGATATGCAGGACCTATAGCGATGAAGAGAATCTGTCACTATAAGCCTTAGCAACAGACAACCGTAGCTAAAAGCAAAGTGGACAGTTTTGTGAAGAAGATGACCCTGCGCGCGTTTTTTGAAATTCAAATTTTGGGTTTATCTTATAATTATGTGTTTACGTTTCCTAGCACCTGATGCGCGTTGGCCTAGTGGACGGAGTGAGTGTGTACGAAGCAAAGGGTGTGGGTTCAAACCTTGGTTCCAACATCTTTTTTTACATTTATTTTTTAACTGCAGGTTTAAAATATATTGATTGCGTTGCATATGGATAACACCAGCGCATGCTGGCTCAGTTGGTTTTATGTGATGTTAGTGAGGTAAGGGACCTGGGTTCAAATCCCAGGTCCTATCTTTTTGGTGATTTTCTCATATTTCTTACTTTTTTCTTATTTTCTTTATTTATTTTGTTTAATTAATTAAAATGTTTTCTAAATAAATAACCAATAATATTTTTATAAATTTTATATTTTCTAAAACTCATAAGTATTTTCTTAATGTTTATTAATGGTATTATTTTTTATAATATATTTGTATATAATTAATTAATATATATATATATATATATATATATATATATATATATATATATATATATATATATATATATATATATATATATATATATATATATTGTAAATAAAAATAATTTATTTTTAATTATGATTAACTAACCCTAATTTTTTATATTAACCCTAAAAAACTTAATTTATTTTTCTAAACCATAATTAGAATATTTTCATAATAATTTTTTTTATTTTGTAAATACTTTATTCTTATTATTATTTAAACCTATCATTTTTCTTATAAATTCTAATTAATTTCTAACTTATTTAAATTCTTAAAAAAAAATACTAACTTTTCTTTATTACCTCATTATTATTTTCCTTTAATTCTAATGTCTTAATATTTATTTATTATTATCATTGCTTTATTTATTTGCTTTATTATTATAATCTTAATATTTATTTGCTTTATTATTATTATTATTCATTATTTTTATGATTATATTGTAATTATCCCAAATCCATGTAATAATTTTAGATTTATATTTCCGCATTATTTTTATTGTTATGGTTAGTAATTTTAGGGTGTGTATAACTTAAATGTAATTAATTTAAATTAGATAATTAACTTTAAATAAGATAAATACTTGAAAATAAACACTCACACACGTAAGTCGATCTTTGATCACCATCTTGCACTTCCTAGGGTATTCCTCTTGGTTGCCTTCTTTAAATGGTCAAGTCCCTCGAATATAGGGGTGTCTTAAGCAAAGTCCCTTCAAATATAAATCATCATAGTCCCTACGGTTTAAAAGATCAAGTCCCTTCGTGGTTGCCTACGATAAAGATCTTGTCCCTTCGAATAAATGATGATGGTCCCTACGAATTGATAAAGACACCCCTAATTGTTGCCTTCTATGACCATACGATGACCCTACGCCTGTCCCTCAAACATCCAAGGTAATGACTACCTATTCCTTAATAATAGGGATAGTCTTACCATTGAAAGAACATACGAGAACATGAAAGACTTAATCTAGGGTAGGTACCTTTTAATTACTTGCTCACTTCTTAAAATTACTCTTTACACCTCACTTTCTTAAACATTTTTCAAAACAAGGCTTTGTATACATCCATACAAGGATCATTACAAGGTACTTAGAAAAATTTCTAATCACACACTACATTTTCCTAAAACAATTTAAGTGAGCTAAGTAACTAAGAGCCCATGGATAACCATGGATATAAAGGGTGCTAACACCTTCCCTTTATATAACCTACCCCCCGAACCCAAGTCTTTTAAAATAGGTCTTTCATGTTCTTTTATGTCCTTTCCACTTGGATAAAATAAAAGTCGGTGGCGACTCTTGCTATCTGCAACATGACTAAAAGTCAGTTCTCCCACCGTGTTACAATGTGCAAACTGAAGAGATCTTTATATGGACTAAAACAATCTCCTCGACAGTGGAATAGGAGATTCGACAAGTTCATGGCACACATAAGTTTCATCAGAAGTCAGTTCGACCACTATGTTTACGTCAGATTTCGACCTGGTAATTCATTTGTTATTTTGTTGCTTTATGTGGATGATATTCTAATAGTAAGCAACAATGTCAAAGATGCAATGAGGGTGAAGGATGAACTCAATAAGGAGTTCGATATGAAGGATCTAGGAGATGCATCCTGGATTTTTGGGATTGACATCCGGAGAGATAGAAAGCAATCGAGGTTATGCTTATCTCAAGAGGCATACTTGAAGAAAATTCTTAATAAGTTTAGTATGTCGAATTCAAAGCCTGTTGTGACTCCAACAAACCCTCAATTCAAGCTGAGTATAGATTAGTGTCCCAGTACTGATGTCGAAATAACTTATATGAATAACATTCCATATGCTAATATAGTAGGTTCTTTGATGTAATCTATGGTCTGTACTAGACCCGACATAAGATATGCAGTAAGTCTTGTAAGAAGGTAGATGTTGAATCCTGGAAAGGCTCACTAGAAAGCATTGAAGTGGATTCTAAGGTACATAAATGGGTCTCTGGATAGAGTCCTAATTTATGGTGGATCCTTGGGTGAAGATAGTAAAGCAGAAATCGAAGGATATGTCGACTCTGATTATGCAGGTTGTATGGATTCCATAAAATCTATTTCTTGATATGTTTTCACTATGTTTGGCACAACAATTAGTTGGAAAGCAACACTTCAGAAGGTTGTTGCCTTATCAACCACTGAAGCGGAATATATCGCCCTAACTGAAGTTGTAAAGGAAGCATTATGGCTTGAAGGTTTTGCAAAGGATTTGAAACTTCAAGGTCTAAGTATCACTATTAAATGTAATAGTCAAAGTGAAATACACTTGTCGAAGAAATCAACCTATCTTGAGCGAACCAAGCACATTGATGTGAGGCTGCATTTCGTCAAAGGGGTAATCGAGCATGGAGAAGTCCAAGTGCTGAAGGTTTCAACAGATCATAATGATGTTGATATGATCACCAAGACGTTGCCTAGTTGCAGGTTTTTCCACTGTATGCAGTTGATAAAGCTGCATGAAGAAAGCTAGTTTGTTTCTTGTTGGTATAGGGTGTGTTTCAAGGTGGTGATTTGTGGAATATTGGAACAAACCCTGGTATGAATAGCATGTCGTCGAAGTCTGCTCACATGTTATTATTTAATTGGGCCTTGTGTTATGGATCCAATTTTTAAAGTTAGCTTGTACCCTAAGTTAGCTTGTAATGGGTAATTGTTAAAAAGCCCATTAGGTTAGTATGTTATTTTTATTATAAATAACATACTATTTCTCATATTTTGTATAAGGGAAAATAGGAAGATAAAACCCTAATTCAAAGTGAGAGAGGTTATTTGTTATTCTTGTATACTTGTAATCCTATTTTAAGAGAAAGGAAAGAATACAAATTTATAACCAATATTTGTTGTTATCTTTGGTAACCCTAAACCCTAACCCTTGCGGGTTTCTTGAGAAACCTATTATACTTTGTTTCTAAGGTATCTGATTCACAACAAAAATGAATAAGGCCAAAAAATGGTTAGTAGCCTTATTTTGAATTACGCATGTCGAATGCGGTTCCAAACAAACCTCTTCCACGAACTTAAATTCAAAACCCAAAATATTTCTAAGTCCTAGACCAGAATCTCCCCTATGAAAAAAGGTATTCTTCGGCTATGCCTTCATTAGCATTTTCATAACATACATTCTTTTCCAAAATATCTCCTTTAGAACTACTTGCTCATTTCAATCCTGGACGTCAAAATTCCAGCTAACAGAGAGACACACATTGTGTTGCGGTCAATTCAGGGGGTCAAACACGAGGGAGCATTTTACACTTTTGGGGTTTTTCTTTAAGAGCAATACACCTTTGTGAGAGTGTTTACAATCGAAATTGGTAAACATGCATTAGTCTTCCAAATTTTATGTTTTTTTTGTTACTCGCAAGATTGACTAGATTGATCCTAGGACATGTGCTTTTTCTTTCTTCAAGTTTATCCCTTATGAACATTTTGACAATGTTCTTTTTGTTGAAAGTAATGTTTAAAGTTTGAAAATAAACACATAAACGTAAATGATAATATAAATAACTTCAAAATAAATTTACAATGAAAATAAATGACGAAACATTAAATGGTTTGATAAAAGTATTAAAATATGGTGATCACACGTACATTACACTCAAGGACTCGTTTCTCAACAACACATATACTTTGAGTAATATATGATTTTTTATACAAAATGGAACACACGAATCCTAATCACTAAGATCCTTATTTATAATAAATCGAAAATAACTGTAACAAACGGTCTCTTCTCCAGAATATGGCACACTCTCAATTGCATGGACTTTGTTTCTCACAACTTTCCACATATTTTCTCAAAGAAATGGATAAGGCCAAAAAAACAGTTATTAGCCTTATTTTGAATTAGGCTCATTGAATGCGGTTCCAAACAAACCTCTTCGTTGATCTTAAATCCAAAACCCAAAATATTTCTAAGTCCTAGACCAAAATCCCCTATGAAAAACGGGTATTTTATGATTATACATTCATTAGAAATATTGTCAAAATATATTCTTTTCCAGGATATCTCCTTTAGCTTTACTTGCTCATTTCAATCCAGGGCGTCAAAATTCCAGCTTATAGAGAGACACACCACATACTCACCAAAAACCTTAAGGTGATAGGTGTGTGGGTTCTACCACTTATAAATGCTCAAGTCTCCATATTCTTAACCAAAGTGGGACTTCCCACACTAATCACACTTGTAATTCTTTTTCAACAAATTGAAAGTATAGCTCCAAGACGCAAAAATCTTTGGAGGCTTTTTATCAAACACCTGGAGTGCAAACTTATACCCCAAGACAGAAGAGAAAAAAAATAGATAACAATAAAAAGGAAATAGATAGATCTGATAGAGTAATAAATTATAGCTTGTAGAGGATCAAAGGAAGCTTTGGGAGAGTGTGAAAAGTTGTCATCATCAAATGTGTTGGAGCATATACACTAAAGAGAGTTACACACATCATTATTGATTTTGGGATGCTAAAAACAACCTAACCAAGCTTTCCATCTCTTAATGGTGGTGGCTCCAACAACTAAAGCATCAATAAAGAAAGAAAAAGAGAGAGAGAGAGAGAGAGAGAGAGAGAGAGAGAGGCGACTTGGCAGTGGTTCATAATGGATAGAGAATGCCTATGATAAGTGGTTTAGTTTTGGTAGAAACAAGATGGTGAGGTTGAATGAAATAGATAATAACCTTCCTAGGGGATATAACCACTATAATGGTGGAAGATACAACCACCATGAAGGTATAAGGCGTCCACCATCAAACCCTAGAGGTTTGTAGGGAGATTTTCTAGAGATAAGAGAGAGAAAATCTCTAGAAATTGGTATATGGTTAATGTTATTATTGTTAAATATGTAGTTCTTTATGTTAAGTAATAGTTTATTTGACAGATGTCGAAGTATGTAGTTGTCGAATGAGTTAACTTCGATAGAGTCTAAGTTTTTGTATTTTCAACAGATTCGAACAATGTACTTCGACAGAGTTGAACTTTGTTTTTGTAATAGTTTAGTTAGTTATGCTGAGATTACTTAAAATGCAAGTAATATCATTATAAATAGAAGGAGAATATGTAATCAATAATACAATAGATCACTCTGAAATCACTTTCAAGGAATAAATTTTTGTTTAGTTACACAGAGAAACACATTCTTATTCTTCCACCAAATTATGTATTCCCAAAACCTAAATTTAACCAATCTTTCATCTCTTCAAATTTATGTGTAAAGTAGAATAATATGGAAACCAAGGTGTGGTTGATTCACTCAAGAAAAGGGTGAATAACAAGAGGCACGTTCAACTAGAAAGATCTATTCTTGTTCATCACGATTGATTCAGAATATCTCAAAAATTGGGGTTAATTCCATCATCTGGTATCTACATGCACAATTAGCTAAAGATAAGAAAGGTAAAGGAAAATCGAATGGAAACAAAGGTAAAGGAGTATATAACAATTTGACTGGTAGAGGAAACTAACAAGAAGGTAGTTCACCAAATCAAAGTCAATCTCCAATCCAAAGAAATCAAAAAGTTGGTGCTACAAGTAGAGGAAGAAGTGATTGGAAAAAAACCTAACGAAAGTCATATTCAGTGTTATAATAGCTTTAACTGGATGATAGTTCAAACCGAAATCATAGTCTTTTAATAATTCCAACCACCTTCGTTGTCTCATATTCAACTCCTTCTAATCAAACAAATAATTTAAACTTTTATGGTCACTAAACACTTCAAATCTAGAACCATAAAGATAATGTCTCCAAATCTTTAGCACAAAAACAATTGCAGCAAGTTCTAAATCATGCGTAGGATAGTTATTTTCATGAGTTCTCAATTGCCTTGACGCATAAGCAACTACCTTATTATTCTTCATAAGCACACCTCCTAAACACATCTTAAAAGCATCATAATATACCACAAAAGGTTCTCCTGAATTCGGTAATGTCAAAATTGGAGTCGACGTCAATCTATTCTTCAATTCTGTAAAGCATTCTTTGCATTGAAAGTCCCACACAAAAGCTCTACTTTTATTAGTCAACTTTGTTAACGGAAGTGACAACTTAGAAAAACCCTCAATAAATCTTCTATAATAATAAACTAATCCCAAAAAGCTTATAATCTCGGTAACCGACTTTGGAGTTTCCTGTTGCAACACAACATCTACTTTAGATGGATCCACCGCAATGCCACTTCCAGATATCTCATGACCATGAAAAATAACCCCAATCAACCAAAATTCACACTTAGACAACTTTGTATACAACTTCTTCTCTTTCAAAACTTGCAATACTAGTTTCAAGTGTTTTGCATGCTCTTCTTCCGACTTAGAGTAAATCAATATATCATCAATGAACACCACCACAAATCGATCCAAATAGATATGAAAGATACGGTTCATGTATTCCATGAATACTCCTGGCGCATTAGTAACACCGAAAGGCATCACCAAATACTCATAATGTCCATAATGTGTTTTGAACGTCGTCTTATGGATATTCTCATCTTTCACTTTAATCTGATGATAGCCCGATCTCAAATCAATCTTTCTAAACACACGAGCACCTACCAACTGATCCATCAAATAATCTATTCTCTAAAGCAGATACTTGTTCTTAATCATCACTTTATTCAATTGTCTATAATCAATGAAGAGCCTCATACTTCCCTCTTTCTTCTTTACTAACAACACTGGAGCTCCCCACAGGGATAAACTTGGTCTCACAAACTTCTTTTCAAGTAAATCCTTCAATTTCTTCTTTAATTCTGATAATTTAGATGCGGACATCTTGTATGGTGTAATAGAAACAGGTCTAGTACCAGGTACAAGATCAATCGCAAATCCAACTTCTCTTTCTGGTGGCACATTAGGAATTTCATCAGGGAAAACTTCAGGAAATTCACGCACTAGTTGCAACTCCTTAATATTAGCTTTACTCTCAATAGATAATGATGCCATCAATGTAAACATCTGAGCTTCTTCTTTCATCAACTGTTGTAACTGCCTAAAAGACAATAAACTAACTCCCTCCTCTTCAGGAGTAGAAATCCTCGCCGACTTACTATAACAATTTATATGAACATAGTTATATTCTAACCAGTTCATTCCTAAAATCACATCCATCCCAATTAACGGTAAATATACAAAATCAACATCAAAGTCTCTATCGAAGATAAATAAAGGACACTTTAAGCACATAAGAGAAGTAGTCACTGATCCCTTAGCCGGAATCTCGACGACCAATTCTCCATTCATAGAAGACAACATAAGATCCAATCTTTTAACACAATCAACAACAATAAAGTAATGAGTAGCACCAGTATTAATAATAGTAATTAAAGGAGTACTATAGATGAAACACGTACCTCTGATGAGTCTGTCCTCACTAGTTGTCTGAGCCCCAACCAACGCAAACACTTTCCCACCAGCTTGCACCTTCTTTGGTTTATGACACTGACTACCAATATGTCCTTCTTCACCATAGTTGAAGCAAATCATCTCTTTATGCTTGCATTCAGATATTGCATGCTCAGTCTTACCAAAACGGAAACACCTCTTTACTTCAGCAGTGCACGCGTTACTCTTATGACCATGTTTACCATATTTGAAACAAATAACACCACCATGAGCATCTCCCCCACTAGTCCTTTTTCCATCATCTACTTTCTGTTTACCTTTCCCAACTAGAGCGTCTTAAGGCTTGCCAAGAGTCCGTTGGTGCTTGCATTTCCTCTCATTAATAATCTTGTAATGACCATTGTTATCCTCTTCATAAATTATGCAGCTATCAACCAAATCAGCGAAGACACAAATCTTTTGACATCCAACTTCCTTCTTGATCTTTGGACGCAACCCATTCTCAAACTTAATGCACTTTGAAAATTTAGCATTCGCCTCATTATAGTGCGGGTAAAACTTAGCAAACTCAACAAACATTGCAGCATAATCAGTAACCAACATGTTTCCTTGCTTCAGCTCAAGACACTTAATTTCCTTCTTACCATGAACATCTTCTGGATAATACTTCCTCAGAATTTCCCTACGGAACACAACCCAAGTGATCTCTTCACCTGCAGCTTCCAACCTCTGACGAGTCTCTAGCCACTACTCACCAGCTTTGACTACTAGCATATGAGTCTCATACCAAACCTTCTATGTTGGAGTGCAATCCATCACACAGAATATTCTCTCAATCTCTTTCAACCATTCTAACGTTGCAACAGGATCATACTTTCCCTATAAGGTAGGTGGATTCTCTCTCTAAAAATCCTCCAAACTACGAGATCCAGCATTCTCATCAATGTTCAGTAAATTCTTCACAACTTGAGCCATTGCTTGTAGTGCAGTAGCCATTGCAACATCGTTCCTTCCATCCATCTCAACTTATCACTACAACGTAAACAAAGGTTATAACTAGTTAATAATACTCGATTTTTAAACAACTACGACTCGACAACTTGGCCAGATGGACTGACCTGCTCTGATACCACTAATGTAACACCTCATTTTTACTCGACAAATATTATGAAATCAGTTACAAAAATTCCAACAAACAAATGGAATGCTACACTTTCAACTTAAACAACAACATTCATACACTTGGTTAGTCTTTAAAAATGAAACAACTTTCATTACTACACAGCGGATTCATAAAATTCAACTTAAAATAAACATAACTCGTGTTCAACATCAAAACAACTTAAAAACAACAAGTCTGTAATGAAAACAACTTAAAATTCAACAAAGTGATAAAATCCAACATTAAAATAAAACATGTGTTATCCCCTTGAGTGCTACATATCAGAGTGACGACACCGACTCAAACTAACGAAGGTAAGCAATTATACTCTGAATTACCTGCATGTTACCAATAGAGGGAAACATTCAAATAGAAGGGGTGAGATACCGAACTACATAATCAAATATATGATAAATAATATATTAGATTGGATTATATAAACCACCACTTCATAACTCACAAATAACGTCAATCAACATAAGATACATCACAACAACATAATTATGCAACTTTGAAATACAACTCAAACAAATGCACATGCATGTGGTACCATTGGAGCAGAACTCTCAACTTAATAATTTTTCCAATTAATAGAGGCATCAACAACAAGGTATAAGCATTCAACTTAATTTTCTTTGCCAATCCAGGCCAACTTATCGAGCAACAACTCCAACTTAATTATGCTATGTATGTGACTCAACATGAATGTCAAACAACAATAATGATAATTACATAGCAACACCACAACAATTCAACATTGGCCATAGGCCTGCATCTTAAATTTTTGCCACTGATAGGTGTAACACCCTAAAATTTGCCCTCTGGTTTTCTATCGTTGTCCGCCGTTCGTTTGCATCTCATCTGCATTTCCATTAGATCATTAACATTTAGAATTCATATCATGTGCATAAGACATGGGATCAGTGTCATTTGAAGGATTAGGGGCTCACGCTTTATTTCCATATTATCAAAGAATTCAAGTTTTTGGATGTGCAGACATCAATGGCATCATTCTATTATCGCTCTTGTCACAAAATCAGGGTTTATTTCCCTGGTTTAGTGGTCTTCAAATATTTCATGGTTGCAAGGATTATTCCCTATGCATCTGGCTCATCGTCAGGCTATTCTCTTCTTCATCAAGTTGTAAGGCTACTTCTCTTTTCTCAGCATCTCAGGATATTCTTCTTTCTCGATATCTCAAAAGTTGTGGTTTCGGTTCAAGTATGGTTGTTCATTCATGATCCAGTTCAGATGGACGTCTGACTTGATCTTGGTCAACCTTCAGGATATTTCTTCAAGTGCAAGTTATCTGTCTCATTGATTTGTTTCTCAGGCAATGCTTATCCATTAACTGTGGTGTGTGGATTTCTTCAGGATCAAGTGTTGATTTGTGTGAGATAGTTGTTATTTCAATGGTGAATTATTTAGTGGTAGCTGCGTTATTATTAATCATTGGTTTTCGTGGAAGCGGTGCAAGATTGGTTTCAAGATGAAAATTGAGGTTGTGTGGTTGTGCGCATATTGGTGGTGGTCAGTCCATTCCATAAAGGATTAATTCATTCCAAGTTTTTATTTCATTATCATTTCAATATCCGCATTTTTTATCCATTTCATTTATTACCACATCCGTAAGTCCATATTGTTTTACCTATCCATTTTCAAATTTGATCCATTTTTCCCATCCATTATTATTAAACCATTCTCTTATCCAATATTAAATATTTAATCCACATTTCATTTTTATCCATCATATCCATTTGTTTCTAATTCATACTCAATATCCAATTACTCATCATCCTTAATTTCATTATTTTCTTATTCTTAATTCAATCTCTCAATGTCCTTTTATTATTTTCATTTTATTTAGTACCATTTTAAACCCATACATTTTGTACATTTCAAAGCCCAAATTTCCATCTATCAACTTCCATTTTCTAATTGAACCAATTCCAAGTCCATTTCACACTCATTCACTTTTTTTTCTGTCATAATTATCAACTTTCTCCATCACATACCAAAAATGATAAATAAGATAGGACCCATTCATACAAAACCAACATCCATTCCTTGTAAGATTTAGGCCTATTACCACAAAAAAAAGTCTATTTTCAGTTTTTATTATACTTATTATACTTGTTAATACATAATTTCTTCAGCTACTTCATATGTACGGTTTTTTTTTTGTTTTTTTTTCTCACTACACTCTTTAACCAATCTCAGCCAGCTAAATGCCTCATGGCCCACACCTCACAGAAGGCACCTCAATCCCACAAACTTTTCACACAACAGGGCATAATGTAACAAATTCGTTCCGGATCAACCCACTGCAAAATGACCCTACGAGTTCCACAATGATCTTGCCTCCACTCATAAAAATCAATTCCGGACCACGCATCACGTATGGACGAAAATCCCACTCTTCAGCCAACTGTTAATTGGTTACGCTCCACACACCATGAAAAACACACAATCAGTAAAATAAAATCACAGCATAACAGCACAACACACAAGGATTCAAAAACGGTTTTTACAGGGCATTCACACACCTCACGCCTGATCTCATTCAACCATCATCCAACAAATTATTTTGAATCTCTTTGATTCCTTTCACCATACACATCTCCAACCTTCAACAATAACCTTTCTTTTTTCTTCAAGGCAACCACACACAAACCGCATCATTCTTTCACACATCGCAGCCACAACCTATGCTCACCAACCCGCACAAACAATACCTTCAAACCGCAACCTCATCAATTTCCAGCACTCATTAACAACAACAATATTCTTCAATACCTCCCTGCGCACACAAACCAACTCTTCAACTTCAAACACCACTCCCTCATCCCCACTCTATGAACAATAACGACATAACTGCAGATCCACAATAATCTTATTCATCCATTCACTATAACTTCTGTCTTTGTCCCACATAACTTGAACAAATCTTCAAATCCTAAATCACCACCATCATAACCAAATCTTCAATAACAACACACCTTCATCTTGTGAATACAAACTCACAATCTCCACCACACCTTCGTCACATCTGCATAAATTAAACCGCAACCCCTTCCTCCATTAAACACCTCAAATCCGAATCCACCTTTTCCTCCATTTTCTCCAATCGAACACCAAACAACAACAACACAGAACACAAATTTGAAACCAAAAATCAGAGAGTAGAAGAGTTGGAAAAGATTTCAGACCGAAGCAAGCAAAAAAAGCTAGACAAAACGAGATCGAAGAGCGAGACGTTCACCGTGACGACGAAGTGAGATGGCCGGTGATTCAGGACATAGACGTCGCGACTCCGATTTGAAGAAGAGGGTCGGAGACCGGCGCCGGAAAGAAGAGGTTACGGTGATGGCCTCCATGTTGATAAAGAACACGAAGGGCATCTGTTGGTAAGAGTGATGACGCGGAGACATTGTGATTCACCGGCAAGAACAAGACAAGTTTCCGACTGAACAATATGAAACGAAGGGGTTTGCCGCGGTTGATTTCGAGAGAAACAAGATCTTGTTGCGAGATCGCGTTGAAATTTGCTTCGTCGGTGGTTTTGTTTTTTTTACGAAAGGGGAAGTCAAATACGAACAGGGTCATGGAGTCTTGCTAATTTTTGTTTTATATTTTCTTTATTTTGATTATATTTTTAGGTCTTGCTATGGAAACCATGGGCCAAGCACATTTTCTCAGCCCAATCTGGCGTTTCTTGCTTCTCCCATCACTCATGTCGATTCAGCAAACCCCTTCCCCTTTCTTGTTCTTCTTTATTTTATTTGATTTAATTGTCTTTATGATATTTTCTATTTGTAAATAGTCTTACTTTTTTTTAACTTAGTTGTTAGTTTTTCTAAACCAATAATATTAGTTTTGATTGGAGCTTTGAAAACTTTGGTTTATCTTTGTTTTTTTAGTCATGATTAAAAGTTGGTGTTAATTAGTTGTTAATCTTTGTTATTAGTTTCTAAATAAGTGTTACAAACCATGGATTAAGATTTTTGACAATTGTAAATTGTTTCTTGGGATAGTGGTTACAAATTCTATTATTAATTCTTGATTCTGGTTTTGTTTAGCATCATGTTCAGGTTCCACGTTAATGGTGGCAGAATTTGAGCTTACTTGTTAAAGTTGTGATCAAACTACCCATGGGGATTCGTGATGTTGAACACCTGAGTCTTACTGGACTGATTGTGTGAGGATTTTGACAAGTATCCTTAAGTTTCTCTTGTGCACATTGAAGAGGCAACGGACCTCCTCCGTTAGGTACCACTGAGACCCGATTTTACCTTTTGCATGCTGCTGCATCTGGAAGTCCTACTGGTGTAGGCTTTGTTTGTGCATTCTTCAATTACTCCATACTGCATTCTCCTTTCCTTCTTATTTCTTTTTCATCTCAGCTTTCTTCCTCATTTTCTTTTATTCTTTCTTAACTTGCGGTGTGCTTAGGCCACCATGGTTCTTCTTCTTTCTCCTTCTTCTTTCTTTCTCTTCTTTAGGATAGGTAAGCCTCACTAAACTTAGAATCATCCATGCATGATAACATTTAGGATTTGTTAGTCCCCCATTAGACTTTTTTACCTTTTGCTCCTTTGGTTCTCTTCTCTTCTCATCTCAAAGCAAAACTCTAAAAAAAAACATCTTAATTAGGATTGAAATGGTCTCCTGTGCAATAGCCTTATTCCATGGAGCACTTGTAGTCTTCCCATATTGGGATAGTACAAGCTTGTCTATCATGATGCACAAGTCTGATCATGAGACCATCTTCATCAAGAAAATCATAAAACACACTTCTTCATTTTAATTACAAAAACACTTAATAAATTCAACGAGTTAGTGAGCTTAGGCTCTAATCTCTGGAACCAAGTTTTGGGGATCTTCTCCTTACTTGAGTGTGCTTGTTCTATTATTCCATCTTGGAATGTAGTAGCAAGTACACATTCCATGGAAAAGAGCTTGAGTTCACTTCCTTGTGCCACACCAATAAAAGCTCATAAATAACACTGGACAAACAATAAGTGTCTCTCCTTCAGGACTTCTTTTCTCACCTCCTTCGCTCTATCCGCGAACTTGCTCCTACTTGTCACTTTGCAAGACGGTAACGCACTCGTCGTCCGAGCCTGCAATACCTGAGCATTGACATAGGCAGTTCAAGCCTTAAGACACAATAATCTTTTCCACCCCTAGTTAGGGGAACTACGGCGTCTCTGATCCTCATTGTCCAGATGAGGTACGTAGGCAGCGGGGTAGGGCCCGTTCGAGCATAATCTTTATTTTCCCTACATTTTTCCTTTTCATTTCTTTTCCAGTTCCCTTTTCTTTTCTTTTATCCAGTTCAGTTCATTTTCTTTGCAGCAGCTTTCATTTCTTCGCCCTTTGAAACAGATTTCTTTGCAAGCGTGGATCCCGTCGGGTACGGCGGATGATCTGGGGTGCTAATACTTTCCCAGGTCGTAACCGACTCCCGAACTCAGTCTCTTTGGTTCGCAGGACCCGTGTCCTTCCTCTTCTTTTCTTCTGGTTTGTGCAGCATTACCATTCCCGTCCCTTCGGGATAAAAATGCCTGACTGGCGACTCTACCTCTTTCCGTGCCACTTTCGCGTTTGTACCAGGATGGAAATCCGGGGAGCGGCAGCTGGCGACTCTGCTGGGGAACGAACCCAGAATCTCTGGTTCCCTTGAAAGTCTCTCCTAGCGCTTGCGTGTTTCTGTTTCGTTGGGCTTTGATTGATTGTTGTTGTGTGTTTTATTTTACTGTTGTTTATTTACAGCTTTATTTACAGTTTTCAGTACTTATATTCATGCGTCATATATTATTACTGGACTGTCTGGACTGGATTTTTTTGTTTGGTGGGACTTGGGTGATACTGTTACTGTGAGATGAGCTCATTACCAAGGCTCGAGTGCACCTTAGGACTTAGAGTGGTTCCACTTTGGCCCCATGATATCTTGTCATGGGGGTAGTAGTGAGTTCCATGCCCAGATTTGCGACCGTCTTGGAAATGTTTTGATTTGGGGATCTTCCTCTCTCATTTCATAACCTTGATAGTTATGAGCAGCTGGGGACCGATCATTGAGAATCTTGTGGAAACATTCCTCTCTAGTGGTGACAGTGGCAGACCACATTGTGTGGCAAATCCACTCGCACCCGAGGTCCCACCTGGAACTCACATAGGATGACCTTGTTTTCCCGGACTCACGCTGAGACCTCCCTGAGTAGTACATAATGCCAAATCGATTCCCTGATTTGGTCATGAGCCATTTCTCGGAAATGGTGAATGTATTATTATTATTATTATTATTCGGCTTTGAGAGTCCGTGATGTTTGACCCGGAGCACACCCGTGATATTGGGAGGGGTTTACAGGTTTGCAGGAACCATTGACCTCAACATACCCTCATTACCAGTGCAGTCTTATTGTTTTGATCCGGTCACTATGATCCTGGAGTGATTGACCTTTGGTTCTCATTTACTATTTTGGGGTCATTATGCAGAGATCTTATGGTTACAGACACTCGATTCATGGCTCAGTATTCCAGATTCCAGGCAGTTTCCAGCTTTGATCCCATGTCTTTGCATTCTTTTGCATCATCATATTGTATTTGCATCTACACTGCATTTCCTTCTTGCAGAGAGCTCATCCTTCCCTTTTGTCCATGACTAGCCAGCTGATTTCCCGGTACTCAGTTTGAACAAGCGGTAACTGTTGGAAGACGAAAAAAGGTGTTTTAAGCAAGACTGAATAGTGTCAAGAGTTAAGAAGATCTGGTTGGAAGTTGTTGGTAGCTATGCCGAGCAACAACCTTCAGAATATTGACTTTCCACCTGGTTTCACTTCGATGACCAATCCTTTGTATGGTCTTTCTCCTGGCGATGATCTTTCACAAGTGAACAATCTTACTCAAGCTCAGCCTGCCAGACCCCGATCGTGAATCAGAGTGTACCTAAACCATATGTTGTCCGAGGTGGACCTTCATCTTCTTCTGATGCTACAGATTATCAGAGTTTTGCTTTCCCTATGCCAAAATTCCAAGGGGAAATCCCTCTTGTGAAAGCCAAGGATCCAGAAACTATTGATCCTGCTGAAAGGTTTTGTGTGTTGGATGAGTAACTCAAAGCCTTAGCGTATCCTAATGCCTTTGGTTTTGATGCTCTAAACCTGTGTTTGGTGCCTGGTCTTGTCATACCTCCAGATTTCAAAACTCCGAAGTTCGAGAAGTATACTGGTGTCAGTTGCCCGAAGCGTCATTTGGTGATGTTCTGCAGAAAAATGACTTCTTACGCCCGCAATGATAAGCTAATGATTCACTATTTTCAAGACAGTTTAAGCGGGGCATCCCTAAGTTGGTATTTGGATTTGGAAAGTGGTCGTATCCGGTCATGGAATGATTTATCCAGAGCTTTCGTAAAGCAATACCAGTATAATGTGGACATGGCGCCCTGTCGCACGCACCTGCAGAGCCTATCTCAGAGGACTGGTGAATCTTTCAGAGAATATACACAGCGGTGGAGAGAATTGGCAGCCCAAGTGCAACCACCACCTTCAGACAGAGAATTAGTTGACCTATTCGTGGGCACGTTGCAAGGTCCTTACTTGGAAAGAATGAGTAGCATTGGGACATCAAGCTTCTCTGATTTGATGATAGTTGGAGTATGCATCGAGAGCCTACTCAAAAGTGGAAAGATCCAAGACTTTTAGAACATCCCAGCTAGTGAAGATGAGTTTGTTGGTAGCTCCCAAGGGGAAGAAGGGCATGACATCAATGCAGTCATGGAAAATATTGAATATTCTGGACCAACATCTTCTCAGAGATCATCTTTTCCTAGGTCTGGTTACTTTTACGGACAACAAGCGATGCTCAGAGCACCATATCAGAAACCATGGACTCCTCCTCGTCAAAATCTGCAAGCTCATGGTCGAAAACCTCATAATCAACTTCAGAGCCAGCCTAGGCCTCGCAACAATCTGGAAAGAAGGAATGCTCCTCTTCATCCAGTTCCCATGGCATACAATGAACTTTTGCCACATCTAATTCAGAGCTTATTGGTGGTTCCTAAGCCTCTCAAGTCGTTGCCAGAGCCATACCCTCCAGAGTACAATCCTCATGAGCAATGTGGGTATCATGGTGGATCAATGGGGCATTCAACTAAAGATTGCAAAGCTTTTCAAGCCAAGGTCCAACAGTTGATCGACAATGGGTACATATCCTTTCCAGAAGGACGCTTGGTTGTGCACGTCCACCTCTCGCCTGGTTGGGTTCGAGGACTTCAAAGGAGCGTCTCCTGATTTCAGTGGCTTAGACAAGAATATGTCATCAAAGCTGGTGATCATTGTATCCTTTTTGTCATTTGCATTGTAGTTTCTTTCCTGTTAGCAGCTACTTGTCTTTTAAACATTGTTGTTTTAAATGGTAATGTTAATGTAGTGATCTTGCACTTTTTGAATCAATTATGTCGCATTCGCTCATTTTTCTTTACTTGCATTGAAAAAAAATTGCATCCATATACCTCCCATTTATTTCACTGTTGTTTAGCAGGTTTGAGGGAGGATGATGAAAAATGAATACCCATAATTGTTGAAAGTATGCTTTCAGAGTAGAACCTGCTGACGATGTACATGCATTGTTTAAATTCCCAAACACCGGAGATATAAGGGAGATAGACCCTCGTTAACCCCTTTGAGCCTTGAAGTAGGAGCTTCTTTTCTAAACTAAAAAACCCTCACATTCAACCCGGGGCAGGGTAGTCATCAGTTAATTTGACCGAGCGTTCAAATTTCTAAAGGAGTGTGCATCCGAGGATCCATTACCTTTTATTCATCACACCTCAAGAGGTAAAGGGATGTGAAACCGCAATGGTTACCTTTCACTAACAAAGGAATGAGGCAGTCATTACCTTGTCAAGCAAGTCAGACAAACCAGTGTCGCACGATTTGTTCAAAAACATCAAAGCAAAAAAAAAAGAGAAATAAAAGCCCGCTAAGTCAAAAATAAAAAGTGAAAACAAATGACTTAGGCAAAAGTTAGGGCATCTCGCTGGACTTCAAAATCGAAAAAAATTAAAAAAAAAAAGAATCAGTCCAGACAAAAGTTAGGGAGTAAAAATCAAAAGAAAAAAATCTTCCATAAGAACAAAGTCGTGTGACTACAGAGACAAAGTCAGAAGGGGTGACTGTTACTCCAAGAAACCTCATTGGTGCTTAAACCATCAACATCATTTGTTCCTCAACCATTGCAAAACCCTTTCGAGAGGCGAGCGCTTAGGGAAAATTAGCTGAACGTAGGACTGGAGAACATCAAGGAGAATGGGTGGGCATAGATAAACTTCGAGCCATAAATCTTTCTTTCTAAAAAACCGTGAACCAAGCCACGTCATAGCCCTTAAGAGTCCTAATTGAATCAGGTTCAATTCTGGAAGCATACTGCGACAAGGTTGCGTAAACTGACTCCTAAAGATTTGCTAACTCAACACTACGTTTGGAATAATCGTCCATTCGTCACACACTGTCACAACATTCAAATAAATAAATTTTCAAAACTTGCATGTGCACTGCATTAAAATTACCATTTGTGAATGAACAGTTTTAATTGCAAGTCAGTCTGTGACACCAGGGAAGTTCCTATAAAGAGCAATCATAGGAGAATTTGATCATTCAAAAGTGATGACCATAATCAGGAGCATCTTGTTAGCCTATGAATCAGGGGCATGTTATCCAGTGGTTTTGTCGACCAGGGAATTGGTCAGTCTAAAGCAGGTTCCCAAGCATCAATTGATTGAGGAACGTCATTCAAGAGTCAGTTGATCAGAAGTGAATCTACCAAACAGGGGCAGGCCACCCGAATTTTCTGTTGACCAAAGATATATTCTTCCTATGCTCATTCAGAATGAGTCAGGTCGCTTCCACGCTCATGCCGGGGCAGGGCACTTCCAGAGTTCACCAAGTGCAACTCTCCTCGAGAGGACATCCAAGTTTTCCATGCTAGGAATAGGATAATCAGTGTCAGTCTGTTCAGAGGCTCACCCAACAGGGGCAACTTTATCTACACAGAGCAGGTTATATCAGCAATCTTCGAGTTCAAGACGAGTATCGGGGAATCATGCTACCCACCCTCGCATTTGTCCCCCTTGTCAACACAAAAGCCTTGTCACCAAAGACCCTTCTTCCCACCTTGGGAGTTTTTCTAGTCTTTCAGGATCATTGCATAAAACATTTGCATACATTATTCATGTCGCTTCGTTAGAGCATACGCATCATAATTGCATTGAGCATAACCCCCGCAACATATTCAATCTCGCATCCAGGGCCTCGTAACCCCAACTTATCAACATTTCAAAGTCCAGTTCTCGTCTGGCAAACCATTTCAAAGTCCAGTTCTCGTCTGGAAAACCATTTCAAAGTCCAGTTCTTGTCTGGTAAACCATTTCAAAGTCCAGTTCTCGTCTGGCAAACCGTTTCAAAGTCCAGTTCTCGTCTGGAAAACTTTTTAGAGTCCAGTTCTCGTCTGGCAAACCACTTCAAATACCAGTTCTCGTCTGGTAGGCGAATCTTTTAACCAGTTCTCGTCTGGTCACCTTTTCATTTAACCTGTTGAATGCCAATTCTCGTCTGGTAGTCATTCTTTTTCAGAGTCAATTCTCGTTTGACAATGAACCCAAGGAGTCATTTCTCGTCTGACGACTTATTCTTTTCCCATCAGTTCTCGTCTGTTGGCCTAACGTTAATAAACCGGTTCTCGTTTGGTAATTCACCTTCAAAGTCCAATTGCTTGGCAACCAAAAAAGAAAAAAAAATACCAAAAATCTCTATCAACCTGGGCTTGACGCCCAATCATCCTTGTTTTAGCTCCCACAGCTTATATATCATCACATCTTCATCATCCTAAGCATACGTCTGCATCTTGCAACATTTGCATTGCATCTTCATACCGCATGGTTTCGGTTTTCTCTCTGGTGTGGGGCAAGAACCGTTACAAGACGCAGTTTGGGGAAGTTATCTCAGAATCTGTTGAATTTCTTCAAGAGTTTGAAGACACTGGGACAATTCTAGATGCCAGGTCTTTTGTAAAATCCTCTAGAGACGATCTCCTCATAGACGGTGCAATTTGAAGCATAATTAAGGAGTAAGGAATGCTTGTTCACTCTTGGTAATCGGTATGCAACTGTCGAGATCAGAAGTTTGAAACACCGAGTTAATTTTCAGGGAATGTCTGGTATTCCTTTACCAGCAGGGCATTGGAAGTTTATTTCTTCCCCAAGCATAAGATCTTCTTTCAACCGACAAGATTTCCTCATAAGGAGTTGTTTATTCTCCACAGTCAAAGTCCAATTTTCATTGGCATATCTTCCCAACACAGTCGTCATACTATACCTGGGGCTTAATTTGGTTTATGTTGATCTCTAATTCTCCAGCAAAGTCTCTCCTCAGCAGAGCATTGCCAAATCTTTTCCTCAGTCTGACCAGAGGGTTGACATTTCCCCAGCCGAGTTAGAGCAAATGGTATCCCCAGCAGAGCTTCAAGGCTATTTGAATTATTCTCATCCCCAAGCGGAGTTATCTTTCCACAGTGATGTTTTCCCAGCAGGCAGCTGAAGGCCTTGCATTATCCCACAGAGCTTAGAATGTCAGAATTCGTTTCCCAGCAAGGATTATTTAACCAAGCATCTTCCCCAGCCGAGTCTGAAGATTTTCATTTCCCCACAGAGGTCACGGTTGGGATTCACTCCCATCATTGAAATACTCCCCAGATATGTTGCCAATTCATTTTTGGTCGATGTGATGATACAAACAATTAATCATCTCCCCAACCAGAGTTAATCGTCAAAGCCTCTTGACCTTGTTCTCCCTTGCAGAATTGAGATCTTTGCTGCCAATCAGGGCATTTTGATGTTGCTCTTCTGCATTCCTCATCACTCGTCTGTGTTTTGAGATCTGCTGGTTGCTCGTCCGCATTCCCAGCGCTTGCTCATTTGTGAAATATTCTCCTCGGCAGATTTGTGTTTCTTACCAGGCATTTGGTGCTCGTCTGTAATGTCCAACGCTCGTCTGTGTTTGACGTTTGATAGTTGTTCGTCCGCACTTCTCAACACTCGTCTGTGTGTAACATCCGTGTGGTGCTCAACACTCGCTTGTGTTTGATGTTTGCTTGTTGCTTATCTGCGTTCTCCTGCACTCGTCTGTGTCTGAACTTGTATGATGCTCGTATGCGTTCTCCAGCGCTCGTCTGTGTTTGTTATTTGTTTGAAGCTCGTCTGCATTGTTTGGATATTTGTCTGCATCATCCCTCACGCTCGTCTGTGTTAGCCTATATCCATATGGGCTGATTTGATAATCACTCTGGTACTCGTCTGTATTGCTACTCCAAATGCTCGTTTGTGTTGGATTTCTGGTATTCGTCTGTATCAGTGGATGATATTTGTCTGTATCATTGTCTGAAGCACTCGTATGTGTTTCTTAGATCATCGTCTGATATTCGTTTGTGTCATTGGCTTACGACACTCGTCTGTGCTCTCTTGATGATCATCCAATACTCGTCTGTGTTGAAGAAGTTTGAAGTCCTGACGGTGGGATTAAACGTCAAAATGGTTACCAGTCCTGGCGTAACAGGTTTATCCGAAGGAGGTTCGTCTGTCTCAAGTCATATATTTTTGCAAAATGTATGAGGGCTTGTACGTCAAATCTCCTGGCGTAACAGTTTTGTTTGAGGAGGGCTCGTATGTCCAGTACCCGGCGTAACGGGTTTACTTGAAGAAGACTCGTCTGTCTAAGTTTTTCTTATTTGGCGTAACAATTCGATTTGGAAGGAGCTCGTCTGCTTTGTCTTCACTTCAATTACCTAGAGTGTTATTTGATTGGGTTTATTTCCCATTTCTGCATTCTCCGGCAGAGTGCACATTTCTGGTTATTCTTGGTATTCAATCACTATTTATCTTGAACGGTCGATAGCCCGTGCTATCGTCCTTTTCAGATTAACAGTTGCTTGAATAGGGGCAGCTGTAACACCCTAAAATTTGCCATCTGGTTTTCTATCGTTGTCCGCTGTTCGTTTTCATCTCATCTGCATTTCCATTAGATCATTAACATTTAGAATTCATATCATGTGCATAAGACATGGGATCAGTGTCATTTGAAGGATTAGGGCCTCACGCTTTATTTGCATATTATCAAAGAATTCAAGTTTTTGGATGTGCAGACATCAATGGCATCATTCTATTATCGCTCTTGTCACAAAATCAGGGTTTATTTCCCTGGTTTAGTAGTCTTCAAGGATTTCATGGTTGCAAGGATTATTCCCTATGCATCTGGCTCATCTTCAGGCTATTCTCTTCTTCATCAAGTCGTAAGGCTACTCCTCTTTTCTCAGCATCTCAGGATATTCTTCTTTCTCGATATCTCAAAAGTTGTGGTTTCGGTTCAAGTATTGTTGTTCATTCATGATCCAGTTCAGATGGACGTCTGACTTGATCTTGGTCAACCTTCAGGATATTTCTTCAAGTGCAAGTTATCTGTCTCATTGATTTAATTCTCAGGCAATGCTTATCCATAAATTATGGTGTGTGGATTTCTTCAGGATCAAGTGTTGATTTGTGTGAGATAGTTGTTATTTCAATGGTGAATTGTTCAGTGGTAGCTGCGTTATTATTAATCATTGGTTTTCGTGGAAGTGGTGCAAGATTGGTTTCAAGATGAAAATCGAGGTTGTGTGGTTGTGCGCATATTGGTGGCGGTCAGTCCATTCAATAAAGGATTAATTCATTCCAAGTTTTTATTTCATTATCATTTCAATATCCGCATTTTTTATCCATTTCATTTATTCCCACATCCGTAAGTCCATATTGTTTTACCTATCCATTTTCAAATTTGATCCATTTTTCCCATCCATTATTATTAAACCATTCTCTTATCCAATATTAAATATTTAATCCACATTTCATTTTAATCCATCATATCCATTTGTTTCTAATTCATACTCAATATCCAATTACTCATCATCCTTAATTTCATTATTTTCTTATTCTTAATTCAATCTCTCAATGTCCTTTTGTTATTTTCATTTTTTTAGTACCATTTTAAACCCATACATTTTGTACATTTCAAAGCCCAAATTTACATCTATCAACTTCCATTTTCTAATTGAACCAATTCCAAGTCCATTTCACACTCATTCACTTTTTTTTTTCTGTCATAATTATCAACTTTCTCCATCACATACAAAAAATGATAAATAAGATAGGACCCATTCATACAAAACCAACATCCATTCCTTTTAAGATTTAGGCCCATTACCACACAAAAAAAAAGTCTATTTTCAGTTTTTATTATACTTGTTATTACTGAGAATAGATTAATGCATAATTTCTTCAGCTACTTCATATGTACGGTTTTTTTTTGTTTTTTTCTCACTACACTCTTTAACCAATCTCAGCCAGCTAAATGCCTCATGGCCCACACCTCACAGAAGGCACCTCAATCCCACAAACGTTTCACACAACAGGGCATAATGTAACAAAGCCGTTCCGCATCAACCCACTGCAAAATGACCCTACGAGTTCCACAATGATCTTGCCTCCACTCAAAAAAATCAATTCCGGACCACGCATCACGTATGGACGAAAATCCCACTCTTCAGCCAACTGTTAATTGGTTACGCTCCACACACCATGGAAAAACACATAATCAGTAAAATAAAATCACAACATAACAGCGCAACACACAAGGATTCAAAAACGGTTTTTATAGGGCATTCACACACCTCACGCCTGATCTCATTCAACCATCATCCAACAAATTCTTTTGAATCTCTTTGATTCCTTTCACCATACACATCTCCAACCTTCAACAATAACCTTTCTTTTTTCTGCAAGACAACCACACACAAACCACATCATTCTTTCACACATCGCAGCCACAACCTATGCTCACCAACCTGCACAAACAATACCTTCAAATCGCAACCTCATCAATTTCCAGCACTCATTAACGACAACAATCTTCTTCAATACCTCCCTGCGCACACAAACCAACTCTTCAACTTCAAACACCACTCCCTCATCCCCACTCTATGAACAATAACGACATAACTGCAGATGCACAATAATCTTATTCATCCATTCACAATAACTTCAGTCTTTGTCCCACATAACTTGAGCAAATCTTCAAATGCTAACTCACCACCATCATAACCAAATCTTCAATAACAACACACCTTCATCTTGTGAATACAAACTCACAATCTCTACCACACCTTCATCACCTCTACATAAATCAAACCGCAACCCCTTCCTCCATTAAACACCTCAAATCCGAATCCACCTTTTCCTCCATTTTCTCCAATCGAACACCAAACAACAACAACACATAACACAAATTCGAAACCAAAAATCAGAGAGTAGAAGAGTTGGAAAAGATTTCAGACTGAAGCAAGCAAAAAGCTAGACAAAACGAGATCGAAGAGCGAGGCGTTCACCGTGACGACGAAGTGAGATGGTCGGCGATTCAGGACATAGACGCTGCGACTCCGATTTGAAGAAGAGGGTCGGAGATCGGCGCCGGAAAGAAGAGGTTACGGTGATGGCCGCCATGTTGATGAAGAACACGAAGGGCATCCGTTGGTAAGAGTGATGACGCGGAGACATTGTGATTCACCGGCGAGAACAAGACGAGTTTCCGACTGAACAATCTGAAACGAAGGGGTTTGCCGCGGTTGATTTCGAGAGAAACAAGATCTTGTTGCGAGATCGCGTTGAAGTTTGCTTCGTCGGTGGTTTTGTGTTTTTTACGAAAGGGGAAGTCAAATACGAACAGGGTCATGGAGTCTTGCTAATTTTTGTTTTATATTTTCTTTATTTTGATTATATTTTTAGGTCTTGCTATGGAAACCATGGGCCAAGCACATTTTCTCAGCCCAATCTGGCGTTTCCTACTTCTCCCATCACTCATGTCGATTCAGCAAAACCCCTCCCCTTTCTTATTCTTTTTAATTTTATTTGATTTAATTGTCTTTATGATATTTTCTATTTGTAAATAGTCTTACTTTTTTTTTAACTTAGTTGTTAGTTTTTCTAAACCAATAATATTAGTTTTGATTGGAGCTTTGAAAACTTTAGTTTATCTTTGTTTTTTTAGTCATGATTAAAAGTTGGTGTTAATTAGTTGTTAATCTCTGTTATTAGTTTCTAAATAAGTGTTACAAACCATGGATTAAGATTTTTGACAATTGTAAATTGTTTCTTGGGATATTGGTTACAAATTCTATTATTAATTCTTGATTCTGGTTTTGTTTAGCATCATGTTCAGGTTCCACGTAAAAGGTGGCAGAATTTGAGCTTACTTGTTAAAGTTGTGATCAAACTACCCATGGGGATTCGTGATGTTGAACACCTGAGTCTTACTGGACTGATTGTGTGAGGATTTTGACAAGTATCCTTAAGTTTCTCTTGTTCACATTGAAGAGGCAACAGACCTCCTCCGTTAGGTACCACTGAGACCCGATTTTACCTTTTGCATGCTGCTGCATCTGGAAGTCCTACTGGTGTAGGCTCTGTTTGTGCATTCTTCAATTACTCCATACTGAATTCTCCTCTCCTTCTTATTTCTTTTTCATCTCAGCTTTCTTCCTCATCTTCTTTTATTCTTTCTTAACTTGTGGTGTGCTTAGGCCACCATGGTTCTTCTTCTTTCTCCTTCTTCTTTCTTTCTCTTCTTTATGATAGGTAAGCCTCTCTAAACTTAGGCTCATCCATGCATGATAACATTTAGGATTTGTTAGTCCCCCATTAGAATTTTTTACCTTTTGCTCCTTTGGTTCTCTTCTCTTCTCATCTCAAAACAAAACTCTAAAAAAAAAACATCTTAATAAGGATTGAAGTGGTCTCCTGTGCAATATCCTTATTCCATGGAGCACTTGTAGTCTTTCCATCTTGGGATAGTACAATCTTGTCTATCATGATGCACAAGTCTGATCATGAGACCATCTTCATCAAGAAAATCATAAAACACGCTTCTTCATTTTAATTACAAAAACACTTAATAAATTCAACGAGTTAGTGAGCTTAGGCCCTAATCTTTGGAACCAAGTTTTGGGGATCTTCTCCTTACTTGAGTGTGCTTGTTCTATTATTCCATCTTGGAATGTAGTAGCAAGTACACATTCCATAGAAAAGAGCTTGAGTTCACTTCCTTGTGCCACACCAATAAAAGCTCATAAAAAACACTGGACAAACAATAAGCGTCTATCCTTTGGGACTTCTTTTCTCACCTCCTTCGCTCCGTCCGCGAACTTGCTCCTACTTGTCACTTTGCAAGACGGTAACACACTCGCCGTCCGAGCCTGCAACACCTGAGCATTGACATAGGCAGTTCAAGCCTTAAGACACAAGCAATCTTTTCCACCCCTAGTTAGGGGAACTACGGCGTCTCTGATCCTCATTGTCCAGATGAGGTACGTAAGCAGCGGGGTAGGGCCTGTTCGAGCACAATCTTTATTTTCCCTAAATTTTTCCTTTTCATTTCTTTTTCAGTTCCCTTTTCTTTTCTTTTATCTAGTTCAGTTCATTTTCTTTGCAGCAGCTTTCATTTCTTCGCCCTTTGAAACAGATTTCTTTGCAAGCGTGGATCCCGTCGGGTACGGCAGACGATCTGGGGTGCTAATACCTTCCCAGGTCGTAACCGACTCCTGAACTCAGTCTCTTTGGTTCGCAGGACCCATGTCCTTCCTCTTCTTTTCTTCTGGTTTGTGCAGCATTACCATTCTCGTTCCTTCGGGATAAAAATGCATGGCTGGCGACTCTATCTCTTTCCGTGCCACTTTCGCGTTTGTACCAGGATGGAAATTCGGGGAGCGACAATATGGTACTGCAACAAAATTCACAACCAACAACTTCACAATTTACAACAAGGAATACAACACAAATAACAACCAATGATACCGCATTATTATTCACACAAGTTTCGACTAAAACCAGTTAATTAATTTATCTGCTAAACTCTATTATTTGTACTTCTTACTAGCTTCTTACTATGCCTATGTTATATTCATGTCAGTAACCAACTTACCAAAGCCTGCTACTAAATACTATCCCACTGTTACTTAATTATTCTCCTACTAATTCCTCACATTACTACTATTAATTTTCTGTCAAATAAATATTATGGTTACTGCCACTTCAACTCTTAAGGTGGCCTTCAAATTAATTATGGTTCTATAAATTTTTATTGTGTTTCGGGCAATGAACAAACAAGACAACAGACAAAAAAACACAACGCAAAAACACATTTCAACACAACCCCGTGTGACCATCATCACACTTCATGACCATTGTCACATGTGTGACATTGTGACGGTCGTTACATGAGGGTGACGGGCGTCACTTCCTCAAGACGGGTGTCCCACCTTTTGGGACGGTCGTCCCCCTCAAAGCTTTGTTCTTTGTTTCTCTCATTCTTCTCCGTCTCTATATTTCCTCACGTTCAGTCTCAAACAAATTTTCCAACTAACCCAGTACACAATACAATAGTAGCACAACAAAATTTATACACCAAACCACATTGATTCGTTATTCTACGACTAATTCAACAATAATTTATCAACTTCATTATTCAACATAACAATTCAACATACTGACAAAAATAATTTATAACACTCAATCCCACATGTTTTCATCAAATATCCCGATTATAGAGTCAGGACCCCACCCTTACCTTGGATTGAAGGCGACTTTAACTCTCCGATTGAAAACCTAGCCCTTGTCCCTTTTCCTCTGCATCTTTGCAACTTCCTCGTTCTTTCTAAACTTCTTGTTTTATTTCCTTTTATTGATAACCTAATTTTCTTATAATCTGATTAACTTATGGCTTAATTAATCTTAATAATTCTAATTGGCCTAATTCATGCACCCCCACTCTTACTACTTTTATTCACAACCAAGCCCACTAACAATACTAGTATCGTTATACTAACGACTCTACAACTTAATCGACTTAATTTAATTCAACTAACCACAACACAACTTAAATCAATTTTTGACAACTTCGACACTTAGTCAAACAACATAATACAACGATATTTAATTAAATAAACATGACGTTACACTGGACATTTTTAAATTACACTGCTAATTAGACAATACAGTAAATAACAAATCATCTCTTTTTTTCCTCAACCAATCCATCCACGTCTGCAATTTGGCATTGTTCCATCGCCACCACACAATGATATTTTCCCCCTTTTTCCTTTTCAAGCTCGATTGCTTCTCTGCTTCAATCTCCCTCATAGTTCCCCTCAAAACCCTAGATCTTTGCCGCCCATTTCTCCTTCTGCGGGTTTCCTCCATAAATCTCTCCATTTACCGCATTCGGTGACAATGTTTCTGTAGTGATAAAATGCTTTACGATATATTTGATTTGAGTTTTCTTTTCCTTTTTTTATTTATGTTTGAGAGTGATTTTATTTTCTAGATATATGTTTGAAAGCCCCATTATTCTCACTTTCTCATTGTGCTCATTATCTCTCTCACTTTGCATATTCCCTTCGAAGGTTAGTTCACTATCTCCTATGTTCTTTGTTCAAGTGAAAAATCATGTCTTCAACTTTTTTATTTGTTTTGTTGTCACCTATGTGTTTTTCAAGTGAAAAATCATGTTAGAACATTGTTCTTTTTTCTGTTTTTAACTCAGTTCAAGCTTCCTATTTTTGCAACATATGTTTCATTTTTGAGTTTATTTTTTACAGAATAATCAATTTTATTTTTAACTTATTTTTCATATTTTGTTCTTAATTAGTTTTACTTATTAAGTAATTTGTGTGTTTGACAACATGCATAATGAGGTTTTTCGAGTTTGACAGTATTATCAGTTTGACATTATAATGATTTTTGTGTGTTTGTCATATGAGGTTTGGCAATATTATCTTTTTTTTATTTGTTCTGTTATCAGCTTTGACATTTCAAGTGAAAAACATGTTAGAACATTGTTAATTTTTATGTTTTCAACTCAGTTTAAGTCTCCTTATTTTTGCAACATATGTTTCACTTTTGAGCTTATTTTTGATAGAATAATTAGTTTTATTTTCAACTTATGTTGAACTTATATTTGACAACATAGTCAATTTGACAACATAATGAGATTTGTGTATTTGACAGCAAAATCATTTTTGAGCTTATTTTTTACAGAATAATAAGTTTTTTTAACTTATTTTTTATAGCATAGTCAATTTGACTGCATAATGAGATTTGTGTATTTGACAACAAAATCATTTTTACATAATAATGAGATTTGTGTGTTTCTCATATGAGGTTGGACTCGGTATAAATAAAGAGGTTAAATTGTCTTTGAATCTATCATCAATACCTAGCTCTATACTTTCTCAATAATTCAACTATTACTCTTTTTTTTTCATTTCAGCTTATTTATTTATCAATCATGACAATAACATTGTTTATAAGAGTTAAGATGCCTAAGGTACAAGGAATAAGATGCATTGTTGTTGAGACAGGGGCAGTAACAAGTATCATTAATAATGCATGCATCTCATGTTGCCAATTTTTATTACACTACTGATGATACAAAGGTAGTAATAGTTTATATTATTAGTTTGGCTCATGTGTTAGCCTATCTCTACAGGCCAAAATTTCTCATATGAATGCTTGGAAGGTTTTATGCCAGAATTTCAACCAAAGTGGGAGTCATCAATTTGGTTTTATGGGACTGTAAGGAAAACACATTCATACACATTCTGGTTTGACAAGAGCCTGAGCATTGAGGAATGCAAGACTATTATGGTCTCACACCAATCAACACTTGTTCGTATTTTGAGTTGTCATTTGAGGATGGCATTATCTTTTTCAAGTCCTTCTGAGGTTGGTCTTGTTGTTGTGGCTATCATTCGAGGATGGTGGACCATTTTGAGCTTATTGATTGAGGTCAGTATGTCTCTTTTGCAAAGTCTGTCTGAGGTCAGTCTTTGTGTTTCTGGTTATTGTAAACACCCCAAATTTGCTCTCACTTTTTCTCACACCATGGCTTGTGATCTTTCATTTTTGTTTTAACATAAGCAGACTATCTCATATTGCATTTTTGTTTCACTGCATAGTTCAATTTCATCTGCATCTAGGGTTTGTGATCTGAGCAATCCAAGAATCCATCTGAGCCATCCCAATGGTCTCAAAGCTTTCCAAGAGGGTCCATGTGTGTTCTATCATCATATTATGCTCCCCAAAGTTCATGAAAGTCAAGGGATCACAAGAATTGACAAAGGCATGGAAGCAGAGCTAGGGTTTTCACTGCACATATGACCAAAATTAGGGTTTTAGTTTCAGAGGCCTTAACTCCAAATTTTTGGGTCATTCTTGTTTCTAATTCTCTTAATATGTTATAAGGGTCATTGTCAGACCCTAATTTTTGATCTAAGATTTATCGCATCTCATATGCATTTCGCATGCAAACAAGATCACGTATTGTTCGTTTATCCTTTTTCAGGTGCAGGTCTATGCCTTGCAGAGGATCACCTTGTTTAATTTATGTTATCTGTTCATATTTTACTGACTTCTAACCCAAAATATCAAAAAATATGTTGCAGTTGCCTCTTCTTCTTCTTCTCTGTGTTGCAGGATTTCAAAGACGTGGGCTGTGATTTCAATTCAAATGCGTTCGTTCAGTCACAAATCGATTCAGATGGACGTTTGACCTAATCTTGGTCAAACTATCAAGAGTTTGTTTCGACTACAAGTTGTGTGTGCCAGTGGTCTGTTTCTCAGACAGTGTGTATTCAAAATTCAATACTGTGTTATGTGCGAATTCATCAGTTATCAGGCAGTGTTTGGTGCGAAGTTGGTTCGAATCTTCAATAATCGTCAGTTCATCAGTGGTTTGTTTGTGGATTTATTTTCCTCAAATAATCTGGGCAATTTTTAGAGGATTCAAGTGGGTGTGGCTCAATGCTATGAGTTGTTCAGTGGCTTAGTGATGACTGTGTACAAGAAAAATCAGAAATTGGTTGTGGGCTTAGGACCATTTCATATTCGTTTTTCGATTAAACCATTTTTCATTTTCCAACTTTCTATTATCCATTTTATTAAATGACCATTTTTTCCATTTTTTCCCGATTACCCGATTCACTCTTTTACCCAAATTACTATTTTTAATCATGTTTCGAGTTTATCCATTTAATGCTCATATATCATTTTCAACTATCTTCTTTTTTTTCCAATTCCAAAATTTATTATACCATTTTTTTATCATTTCCATTTTAGTCTATTTCTTTTTCTTGAGCCCATATTTGTTTTGACCCATTCATGTCTAATTTTTTTTAATTAAATATCTTCTTTAGCCATATTGTTATTAAATTCACAAAAACCACATGCCAAATTTCCCAGCCCAACGCCCAGCTTCCATAAGCCTTGCCCAGCCACTAACACAAACAGGTGAATTTGCCTCAATTTCTTGCAAGCCAGCTGCAAGTTTCCTCACGCGCCCATCAGCTGTATCCACAAGCCCTTCACTTCACTAATCCTTTGTAAGCTCACAACAACAATAGCAGCCTTCTATCACGTGATATAACAACGCATACACCGCACGCATACAAAGCCTAAGCCCCACAAATATCCCAGCCACGCCAACAAGCCTCTTCCGTACTTCCGCAAGCCGTGCCAAGTACAAACAACAAGCTTCTCCCAACTGTAAAACAAAACAAACAATTTCTAGCCAGCCAGTGCAATACGTCAAGTTGTACTACCAAAAACAAGCCAAATGCCAAGCCATCCGCAAGCACTACACGCCGCATCCAAGCCCGTATAAGCCGCAAGCCTGCAAAATGAACACACGCAAATCACGACACCTGCATTTGAAACAAAACTCAGAATAAGAACTCAGCCGCACACGCACTTCACGTTTTCGGTACAGCTCCAAAACGCAGAACAAAAGTATCAAAACGAAATGCAAAAACACGTAAATCCTGTGAAATTTCAAAACGCGAGAAATCCGATCCAAAACGACAATTCTTTTCCTTTCAAAACTCAGCATATCCCTCTATAAAACAGCTGATCCTCCTTCATTCTTCTCAAGCTTGAACAGCCATCCCAAATCGCTGCCAAATTAAAAATAGATTCTACCAATTCCTCTTTCCCCCAATTCAATCTTCCAATTCACCAAATAATTCATCAACCTTTCAAATTAGTGACAAAATCCATCTCCAAATCCATAAATCCTCATCAAAGTTTTTCAGAGGTGATTTGAGAGAGAGGTTAACGGTGGAATCCGAAATCGAAGTATAGAAGGGAGTGACGATTTGATGCTTTGTTTCGAAAAATTGGCGGTGCACATAGGCTCTTTTTCCGGCGAGATTTAGTTTGAGAGGAAGAGAATGAACCATACTTTCTGCGTTTCAAAAGAAGAAGAAGGTGAGACGCGCGGATTTCTTCGAGTTTGGGTGAGCAACAGTGCAAAGCATGGTGTTGTGATGTGAGATTTGGAAATGTGTTTTGATGTTTTCACAAAGAAGAAACAGAGGCATTCACTTTTTTTTAATTTTTCTTTTTATAATTTGTTTTGTTTTGGTTTAGAGAATTGTTAAGTTGTGGTGTTTTGGGCTTAAGGATTTGAATTGAATCTCACTATCTGTCCACACATCCTGCGCATGTCCCCCCTCCCTCTTCATTATTCTTTTTCTTTTTTTTAAGTAACATTTCCTTTATTTGTTTTTATTTGTTAGTTATTTTTTATTTTATGGTTTTAGTTTAATTTTGTTTAGAAAGAATTTTATAAAAAGATTTTAGAAGCAAAATTTAGAAAAAGAGTTTTAGAAACAATTTAGAGAAAAGAATTTTTAGAGAAGAATTTAAAAATATTTCTATTTCTATTTCTTTTTATGGATTTAACTTTTAGATCCATTTTCTTCATCTTTTTTTTATTTTTGGTCGATGACAATCTCCGATTCGAGATTGTTGACTTTCGAAGAGTTTAATCTTCATTATTTCAAATCTATAGATGAATGATCATTTGGATCATTCTCCATACTTTGAGATCGTGATAGGTTGCTTTTCGATAAATTCAATGATAATCTCGATTAAGATTAGACCGTTCCTTTTCTTTTAGTGTGGCATGTTTTCGGAGAACGATCCATAATATCGTTTCTCTAACATGTATTAACACGAATATTTTCCACTTTAATTAGTGGTGGCCGGCCTCATTTGTAGGGTAATTACTCCGTAAATCACTCGGCGATTGCTTAACATAGACCTAAAGTTGTCCCGATTCGGAATGTGATTCACTTGGATCCGGTTGCCTCGATTTTACTTTTCTTTTCGTGGTTGTGCTTGATTAAGTTCATCATACCACTTATCATTGTAAATATTATAATAATGTGAATATACTAACATTTAAATTTAATCTCTCGCACCTTATCCTCTTTTATTTCAATCTCTTGTTCCCTATCTCTTTATTATGCTTTATTATACTATATCATTCATCATTTTTCTTATTGTTTATATTGTGATACTTGTTATTTCTCCTTTGTCCATTTGGATATCAAAACACTAATAAATGATTAAACACTTAAAAGACTTGTGATTTCTAATTTTGGACTATGGTTACTATCCCTTGCTTCAGAGAATGGACTTAGACTTTAAGATCTTCCCCCTTGCTCAAGTTGGAATGGATTAGAAATCACGGCCTCAAATTATTTCATTGGCCTTTGAAGATGGAAATCCAATTGTCTCAAAGATGCTTGCCATTTGGTTTGATCGTTTCTTCCTTTAGCTTTTATTTTCAAGTACTAGGATAGTCTCTTCATCTCTTCCCATCTTCTTCAATTTTCAAATCTCCTTCCTATTTTCAAAACTTTCTTTGTTTTCAAACTTCAAACATTTTTCTCAATCAAACCTTGACTTCGGTCATGTGCTTTTACCTTTTCATTTCATTTCCTTAAATAAATGCTAAACTACATAAGCATATCGAAACTTTCTTTCTCAAAAAACTTTAAAACATTCACAACTCATTCAATTGTTTTTGTGCCCTCGTGCACGTTTTCTTTTAACCTTTTTTTATGTTTAGATTTGATTCATTCTTTCTAGCGGAATTATTCGCTAAAGAATGACGACTTATCTTTACATTTTAAAATCAATTCAACTCATTTTCCTTTTCACAATTTGTACCACGAACTACGGGGTTTTGATCTCGCATTGCACTTTGTGGGTACGTAGGCATGAGACGTTCGTCTCTTCAAACACCAAAATCTTAAAAAACATTCTTCTTCTCATCTCTTCAATCTTTTTTTTCAAGCAAACCATTTCAAACCAAAAATGCAGTAAATATTTCAAAGGATTCCCGTGGAGTACCACGGACAAGTCGGGTGCTTAAAACCTTCCCGATTTGTAACCAATCCCCGTACCCATTCTCTATTTGATTCTTTTAGCTTTTTAGCTTTTAAGATTCTTTAAGGCTTTCTTCGTTCTTTTTTCCTTTTTCCTTTTGGAAATAAATAAAAGCGCGGTGGCGACTCTGTGTATATTGAGTTAAGTTAATCAATAACTTACACTCATGATTTTACCGCTACAGTCATGTGTACCAAGTTTGATGAATAAACTCATTGTGGAAGTCATTTGTTTACTGGGTAACTTCATGAACAAGTTAAGTCAAAATCAGGGCATCTGAGGCCCCCAACAATGGAACCAAAGGGGTATTTTCATCAAATTGAAGTTCAATGATCTTTATTTGATCTTAGAAGTGGTTGGAAGTGCACAAGATTGAAGAATTTTGAGCCAATTGCAAATTTGCCATTTTTGGAAGTGACTTGAAATGCAAACTTTCCATTTTGGGAAAGATTTTCAACCTCCTCTTTCATGACCAAAAATGATTCAAATGAAAAATTATTGGGCATGAAAGTTGTAGATTAGGTCTTTCCCTTTTCAAAAAGTACAAGAACATGTCTTGATTCATCCTAGAACTCAAGATATGGCCTTTCAAAGTTGGCAAAAATCCCATAATTTAAAGTTTCATGTCAAAGAGGGATTTTGCATTTTGGCATGTTCAAGCTTCTAAATGATTTCTAATATGCTCAAACATGTTACAACATGTCAAGACAACTTCAAATGATCAAAATTGGCCCAAGAATTGAAGTATTCCATGGCTTGAATCACAAGAAACATCAAAGAGGGAAATTTGCATAAACCATGAGAACTCTTCATCCAAGCCTTCCAGCACATCAAATTCAATCCCATGGTCCTCCATGTACCAAGCTGAGGCCAGACACCCCTCCAAACAATCTCTGACCCGGGCTATGCTTCAAGTACACATCACCTTGACTTTTTGCAACTTGGCCCATACCAATCAATCTGTGCCACCACCCACTTTCTGAGCAATCCCATTGGTTTATACAAACATCATGGATCACAAAACACACAAGACACAAGCTCAAAACCTCCCACAAGTCAGCAATCACAAAAACCTCAAGAAACCTTCACCTCTTCGAATTTCATAGCACAACCACTCAAACCTCAAATTTTCTTCACCATTCAACTCAACATCACCTAAGGAACAAATCCCAACCATTAGAATGACCTGAAACACATCACACAACAAATACGATTTCTCACTCCTCAGAACTGAAACTCACAAAGGAGGCCATTTAAACTCCATTCAAGCTTTCCAGAAGCATCAGAGGGGTCATTGGAGGCATTCTGCACAAAGGAAGAGGTCATAAAGCTCCAGATTGCAAAGCTTCAACTCAGGTAGCCATGATGAACATTTTTTCCAGAACTCTTGTTTTAAGTTTCTAAATGATTCTACATGTTTAGTTGATCATCGTGATATGTTTATTTTTGAAAATGATTGAGAAATGAGCATGTATTGTTCTTCTGAAACTTTGCCCGTAAATTTGTTCTTGCTTCGATTCATCATGTATGCGTGAAATAAATTGTTGTTGATGGTTGATTCTTGCTTATTGATGCTTGGGGAGTGATTCTGGAGAGTTGGGGAAGTTTTTATGGCCTGTGGAGAGAGATAGGGTAGGGACCTTGCCGGAGAAGACGACCGGAACACTGTTCCGGCCGTCTGAAAGTGATTAGGGCTAATTTCATTTAATTAGTTGAGTTTAAATGTAGACCCTTGGATGTGTGTTTTCCGCGCGTTTTGGATGGCCAGGATTGATCATTAAAACCCTAAACCTAATTAATTACCTAATTTAAGTCAGATTAAAACGTGACCATTGGATCTCATTTAATTAATAAGTTCAACTCATGGCCCTAGGATCAGATTACCACAAGTCACGTGGACTTCCCATCCTGACCACTGGATCCCTCAACTTCCAATCACAGTCTTTCATCTTGCATACTTTTGTTTTTATTTTATTTTTCTTTGCATTTTATTTCACCAAATTATTAAAAATAGCTAAAAAACTTCAAAAAATATTTTCTTTTGCATTCTGACTTTAAATATTTTTCTCAATTCAAAAATAATTTTTATTTTATTTTTTGCATTAAAAAAGTATTTTTAAAATATTTAAATGATATTTTTAATTAATTAAAGTATTTTAATTAATTAAAAATACATTTAGGTTTCTAAAAATCACCAAAAAAATCATGAATCATTACAATGCATTTAGAAACATTTTCAAACTCTTCAAACAAATTTCTTTTTAGGTTTGATCTTAGTTTACCAATTTTCTTTGAATTAAGGGTCATTGAAATCACATTTTTAAACCCTAACTTTGAAAACTCATTTTTGCCTAACCAAGAAGAGTTTGAACTTGATTCTTTTTGAATTGTGTTACATATTGCATGTAGTTTATAGGTCATTTTACTCATGAATTTATCTTGTATTTTCAATTTGATTTGCATTTTTCCTTTTGAATCACCCAAAAACCCTAGAAAACTTAGGAAAATCATAACTTTTGATAGGTTAGGCTTATGACCTTCTCCTTTGGGGTGTGACCTAATATGGGATTAGGGTTTGTTTGAGCTTTATTTCAAATTTTTATCATGATGATTGCTTCTGTTTTAGTCATTTGCATCTCACATGTCCATAAAACCCTAATTTCTCATGTTCATTTACATTCACTTTGCATATTCATCATCACATGAACTTGCCATGACATTTCAAGCATTCATATGTCATCTTAGACATATTAGGACATGTTATAAAATTTCTTGATCATTTATTCATTCATTTTCCATGCTTAGCATTCATTTCATTTCATAAACATCCATGTGTTTTCAAACTTCTAAGCATGCTTTCATAACATCTCATCCTTGTATGATCATTCATATGCACTTTGTATGACATAACATCATCTCACATAAAATTTTACATGCATAAGCACTTATGACTTTGGTCTTTGAATCTCATTTCATCTCATTTCAATTCATTTCTTCATGCCTTATATCTTATGCATTCATGCTAACACTTTCAGGTAATTTTGGTAAGTTATCTTGAGAGGTGGATTTGCCTTCACCTCTCACCTCTTCTTATCTCTTTCATTTGCATTTTGTTTGTCCTTGAAGTGAATCTAATTCACTTATTGTTCTATCTCTCTCACTTTCTTCTTTTAAGTTACTTATCTTCTTAGGAAGTAAGTAACTTATTCTTCTGCTTCCTCCTCCTTTCATCTACTTCTTCCATTGGTGGCTTCCTTGAAGATATTTCTTAAGCCTCAAAAACCATAGGATATCCAAGCATGATAATGATTAGGGTTGTAATCATTCCCCCTTAGCTTTTTGGTTTTGAGTCTCCTTGAGTTTCTCTTCTCATCTCCATGATCAGAGACTAAACTCTTAAAGTTTTAGGACTTTGGAATTAGGGTTATGCCTGCATCCTTTTCTTAGGATGGAGTGTATAACTTTAATCCTAACTGTTAAACCTTTAATTTGTTTAAACCTCTTAATCAAACCACTTAATGATCACTAAGACTTTATCTTGTAGCTTGGGCCTTACATTAGGGTTCTAACTCTTCCTTATGGTTAAGAGGGACTAACCCTAGTGTTTAATGGACAAGTCCCCCTTAAGTTGTCTTACAAACTTAAAATCCACTTCTTAATCTCACCCTTTAATTAAAATCCATTTAATAAAGGTTTGTTATATAATGAATTTAATCCCTAACCATGGATTAAGTTGAGGTATCTTCCTCAGATTAAGTGTTCTCATCTATTATCCTTCTATTAGGATGGTGTAATGAGTTCACTAATCTGTGATTAGAGATTAAACTCATTACTTAACACTAAACAAACACCCAAAAACATCTAATTAATCACAAGTAGGTTAATAATCTTAATCCTACATCATTATGGAAATTAAGTTGAGATGTTTATCTCATACTTAAGTAGGCTCATTATCCCTAATCAGGGAGGATATAATGAGTTTACAAACCCTTGATTTATGATTAAGCTCATTTACTTATGCAAAACATCAAAAACAATAACAAAATTGAAAACACAAAAAACAAATAATAATCGTCTCCTTCGGGATTCTTTTCTCATCACACTCATTCACAAACGAGAACTTGCTTCTTCCGTCTAATGCAAGACAGTTAGCACTCGAGCCAGATGAGTCATACACTTGAGCATAGACAAGCAAGCAGTTCACAGTCAATTTATCTTTCAGTCTCTTTGAGTCGAACTACGGTGTTCTGACTTCCTCATTGCACAAGAGGATACGTAGGCATAACTTAACAGTTATCGAACAAAAGTCTTTTTGTCATCCCCCTCTTTCAGCATTCTTTAAAAGCCTCAGTTCCTGAGAAATTCACCCTTTTGCACTGACACCTGTACAATCATTCTTAGATTTTGCACACAGATAACACATACACTACCCATTTAAACACAATCTTGTAAGCATGGATCCCGTCGAGTACGACGGACAATCTGGGTGCTAATACCTTCCCAGGTTGTAACCAACCCCCTTTCTCAGTTTCTCTGGTTCGCAATTGTCTTATCCATCTTTTTTTCTAGGTTTATGCAGCATTACCTTTCCTTCGGGATAAAAATGCCTAGCTGGCGACTCTATTCACTTCATTTTCACCCTTTTCATTTCTCCTTTCGCTTGTACCGGGATGCAAATTTTCGGGAGCGACAGCTTGGCGACTCTGCTGGAGATGTATTTCACAACCAGGGTTTCTGGTTCTTTTTGTGGGTTTCTCCTAGCACTTGTTTGATTTGTGTTTATGGGGGTGTTATGTGCTACTTGTGCTTGTTGTTTATTGCTTTCTGTATGTTTCACCAAACAATTTTCCCTCCCCTAGTCAAGGCATTATGTACCAAGGTGTCCCAAGAGGTTCACAAGGTTCACAAGGTATCCCAAGAGATTCACAAGGTTCACAATTAGTCAGAAAGTTTGACAATTCCCTCATACAAAGCCTCCTCCTAAGCAATGCACCCTAAACTAGGGTTTTGAATTCATCAGGCTAAATGGACTTACAAGGACTCAAGTGAGCTTCATAACATCTTACATGTCTTTAAGAATCCCTATGTCAAGTTTCAAGGCTTTCCCAAAAGGTTTGCTCAGTCAGATGATCAGATATGCAAAAATCAGTCAAAGTGGTTAAAAAGTCAAACTAAGGTCAACTGTGGTCAAACCAAAGTCAAACTTCATGATTTTTTTCCAACATCAAGTTTATTAAGTAAAATTCATCATTTTATCAAGGGTTTATCATGATTCATCAAGGAGATTTCAGATCATCAAGAATCAGGAGTTTCTAAATTAGGGTTTCCATAGGAAAAGTCAACTAAACTTTGATCAGCCATAACTTTCACATACTTCATCAAAAATTTCCCATCCAAAGCTCATTTGAAGGAAATTGAATTCTCTACAACTTTGTGTCTCACAAGCCAAGCCTAAAAATGCTTCATTTGGAAGGTATGAGCTAAAACATTATAGGTCATTTTAGAAGTCAACAAAAAGTCAACATCTTTCAAATGGCATAATTTGAAAATGGTTAGAGGACTCTCTAAGCTTTCTGGAAAGTCCTAGAACACCTTCATATCCTTAAAATTGAGGTATTTGTGCCTTTGCAAAGTTAGGAAATTTTTGAGAAGTATATTGAGCAAATGGGGTCTTAAAACCAATTCTTTCCACATGGGCTTGCAATTTTGTGATCCAATCTTTACCATGACATCATGCACGACCCAATTATCATTTATTCATATTTTTATGATTTATTTTATATTTATTTTGATTTTATTCATTAAAATTCAATTTAAATAAAAATAAAATATGAAAACTCAATATTTAGATGTGATTCTTCTTCTAGAAACTCTTAAAGACCATTTAAATTGATTTGATCACATACAAATTCGTGCTAAGACAATTGGGCATGAATATATTTGATTTTTTGACTAATTTGGCAAGAAGATTTCTTCACATTCAAGTCATCCAAAAGCCTACAAAAGTCATATGTTTTTGACCTAATTTGACTCTACTACATAAGCATAACATGACCAATACACAAGGGGACGAAAATTAGCACAAGAGAGTCATATTCCAACTTCCAAAATTTCAAGAAACAACTGAAATTCGGTTTCATATTTACAGCAATTCTCAAAGGCTTTTGAAGGTTCCAATCGTTTCCTTGAAGCATTTTGGACATATCTCAATCATCACCATCCTCCAAAACATCATAAAACTCATAAACCGAATTTGTTTTCATGTCATTCTTATTTTTTTCGATTCATATATTTGTGACATGATTAATGGATTTTGAATATATAATGTTGTTTGTTTGATGATGTAGATGAATTCTGGATAAATTATTGTGAGATTCATTGCCGTTTTGTGATTTCGCCATTGATAGGGTTTCGAAGCTTCA
Organism: Lathyrus aphaca; assembly: GCA_963966055.1. Lineage (NCBI taxonomy): Eukaryota > Viridiplantae > Streptophyta > Magnoliopsida > Fabales > Fabaceae > Lathyrus > Lathyrus aphaca. The sequence continues at coordinate 403,815,724 of OZ014522.1, read as the reverse complement.
AATTAGGAACTCTCTAAAAAAGCCATCTAAGGATAAATTGTTGGTTTAATGAGACTTTTGGGACGTTATTTAGTTGATTTGTATTGATAGAACTAATTCATATTGTTTGAATGAGATTTTACAAAGATGCAGGTCCTATAGTGACGGACGAGCCGTCACTAAAACCTATTGTTACAGGCAAAAGTGTCACTACAAGCTAACTGGACAGATGGAGGTTGAAGATGAAGTCTGGCGCCAAAATGTGGATTTAATTATTAATCTTATTTCATATATTTTTATGTAGGATATATATCTCAAAGGCGCAGATGGCCTGGTGGTTTTGATGCGTGTGTATAGAGCCAGAAGCCTGAGTTCGATCCTTGGCTAAAGCAAATATTTTTTATCTCACTGATTTTTAGCAAGATTAACATATAATCAAAGGATGCTGTTATACTAACACCAGCGCGTGCTGGCTCAGTTGGTTTTGTGTAATGCTATTGAGGAAAATGACCTGGGTTCAAATCCCAGGTCCTATCTTTTTGGTGATTTTTCTTATTTTATTTGTTTGTCTCATTTTCTTTATTTATTTTGTTTTAATAATATAATTAAAATATTTTTTAAATAAATAACCAATAATATCTTTTTATATAAACTTTATATTTTCTAAAATTCATAATTATTTTCTTAATGCTTATTAATTGTATTAATTATTTCTTTTTATAATATATTTGTATATAGTTAATATATATGTATATTTTGTATATAAAAATAATGTATTTTTAATTATGATTAACTAACCCTAATTTTTTCTATTAATCCTAAAAAACTTAATTTATTTTTCTAAACCCTAATTAATATATTAACCCTTATTTCTTTTATTATTATGTAAATAAATTAATGTTTTTTTTATTGTTAAGTTGTTTAAATTCTTATACTTTCTTAATTAACTTCTAAAAAATTTATAATTTTTGTCTAACCTAAAATAACTTCTCTTTTAAATTCTAATTTTAATTTATTTTTATTATTACTATTATCATTATTATTATTGCTATTATTATTGTTTATTTATTATTTTATTATATCTATTATTATTATAATTCATTTTTATTCGATTATTATGTATCTGCTAAAGCCATGTAATACTTATAGATTTATTTTCCATCTTTATTTTATTATAAATATTTTATTGTGTGGTTAGTAATTTTAGGGTGTGTATAACCAAAATGTAATTAAAATTAACTTAGAAAATTAATTTAAATAAGATAAAGATTTGAAACAAAACACTCACACACGTAAGTCGATCTTTGATCGCCATCTTGCACTTCCTAGGGTATTCCTCTTGGTTGCATTAAAATAATATGGTCAAGTCCCTCGAAAATGGGGGTGTCTTAAAAAGTAAAGTCCCTACAGAATAAAATCATCAAGTCCCTACAGTTTAAAAGATCAAGCCCCTTCGAGGTTGCCTACGAAATAATGATCTCGTCCCTTCGAAAATGATGATAGTCCCTACGAATTTCTAAAGACATCCCTTAAGTTGCTTTCTATGACCATATGATGACCCTACGCCCGTCCCTTAAACATCCAAGGTAATGACTACCTATTCCTTAATAATAGGGATAGTCTTACCATTGAAAGAACATACGAGAACATGAAAGACTTAATCTAGGGTAGGTACCTCTTAGTTGCTTGCTCACATTTCAAAATACTTTTTACACCTCACTTTCTTAAACATTTTTCAAAACAAGGCTTTGTATACATCCATACGAGGATCATTACAAAGTACTTAGAAAAATTTCTAATCACTCACTACACTTTTCAAAACAATTAAAGTGAGCTAAGTAACTAAGAGCCCATGGATAACCATGGATATAAAGGGTGCTAACACCTTCCCTTTATATAACCTACCCCCCGAACCCAAGTCTTTTAAAATAGGTCTTTCCTGTTCTTTTATATCCTTTCCACTTGGATAAAATAAAAGTCGGTGGCGACTCTTGCTATCCGCAACATGACTAAAAGTCATTTCTCCCACCGTGTTACAGAACTGGCGACTCTGCTGGGGACTTACTAAGATAAAGAGGGGTACCCTTAGGAATTAGATCACTTAAATTGTTTGCTTTGTTTGCTTTATATTACTTGTTGGGATTTTTGTGTGAAATATCCTAACCCGGATCTAGTGTACCCTAGGTAAATGGCAATAGACCAAGGAAACTGTACGGCATATACCGATATGGTTGATCTGGTGGCCATAGTTAGTGTGACTTCTTGGTTGGTGCTTATGTTCCTTAAGTAAGTTAAGGATAATATGGGGCTGTCATATGTTGTCAATACACTAACTGACTTTTAGAACCTTAGTCATCCCATCTTGGCCTTTAGAAAGTAGTGAGATAGTTGGCTTTAGTGAAGACTGAAGTTGGTTGATACTCAATGCTACACTCATTGAGATCCTAAACTTAGAGGGTTTTGGTTGGAAAGCAAGTTGCCTACTGAACAACCACCCTTGGGAAGGATCAATGATATTGAGATCCCTTAGAAACTGGTTACTTTTGTAGGACATGATGAACCAACTAAACTTCAGGGGAGGGTACTTACCTTTAAACCTCATGCAAGCCTCTAAACCCAGGGCTATGGTGTGACTTGTTTGTGTGTGCCACATGTTTTTTATTGAGCATAATATCATAACATCATGACATCATAAGCATAGCATTTCCACTAACCATTTCAAGGACCAAAGGATTTATCTTTGTTCTTTGTTGCAGGTCATGGCTTCTACTCATCGGAATACTATTCGGATCAACTTTGTAGGAATACCTCCTAAGCTTAAGGAATTAGTCTCTCAAGTTTCTGAAAGATCCCAGTTCATCAAGAAGCATGGTCACCTACTTGACTTGGTTACTTCAGGGTTCAATGAAGACATGATGAGTGTCCTATTTCAGTTCTTTGATCCTAAACATCATTGTTTCACATTCCCCGACTATCAGCTGGTTCCTACAATGTAGGAGTTCTCCAAATTACTGGGTATACCTATCCTTGATCAGAAACCCTTCACAGGCTTAGAGAAGGAGCCTAAACCCGAAGTCATTGTTGCAGCCCTACATTTGAAGAAATCAGACATTGTCCTAGAAACAAGAAGCAGAGTTAATGGTATTCTTGCTAAGGTATTGATAGAGAAAGCTCAGGTATTCTTGAAGGCTATTAGTTATGATGCTTTTGAGGAGATCTTGGCTTTATTAATCTATGGCCTAGTGTTGTTCCCTAATCCAGACCAGCTCATAGACGTACACGCCATCAATATATTTCTGACTCGCAATCCAGTGCCTACATTACTTGGAGACATCTTACACTCTCTCCATACACGTACTACGAAGGCACGAGGAACTCTGATGTGCTGCATACCTCTATTGTCTAGGTGGTTTATTTCTCACCTTCCTCGATCAGTGATGAAGAATGAACAAGGGTTAAGGTGGTCCAAGAGGATCATGTCACTTTCTCATTCAGACATTCATTGGTGCTCTAGATCCATGGAGAATGTTACTATCATTGACCGTTGTGGGGAGTTCCCTAATGTGCCACTCCTTGGCATAAGAGGGGGCATTACTTACAACCCTTCTTTAGCTCTACGCCAGTTTGGTTATGCTCGGAGTAATGGTCCTCATGACATGCTTATTCAGGGTATTGTGTTCGACTACGACAACGATCTGCAAGGTTACCGTCAAAGGTTCATACGAGCTTAGGGTAAAGTGAACAAGGTTGACAGCAAAACTCTGGAACCAAAGTACTCCATTCCTATGGAACCTTATCTCAGATGGGTACAAGCACGTGCTCATACTCTTATGATGCCATATCCTGCTATCCTGCCAGTTACCATGGAGCCTGTTGCTGAAGGAGATACTCCTTATATCATCCTTCATCCAGACATGCCCACTAACATGGAAGAATTGTAGAGGTCCTGGATCTAGTTGAAGGAACAAAGGGATACTTTTGAGACTCATTTCAAAGCTAGTCAAGAAAGAATCTTGGAGCTAACAAGACAACTTCACGAAGAGCGGAATCTCAACACATACCTCCATACAAAGAGGAAACGTCCATGGGAGACTTAAAACCCCATCTTTGTATTTATTTCATTTTATTGTAAGCCCAAGAGGCAAACAAGTTTATTGCTTACTAATAAAAGTTTCATTTCTGGTTCTTCAAATAAATTTAAATCCTGCGGTCCTTGAAAACATTGCATATACATACCATATCATTGCATCACAGATTTCTTATGAACAGGTATCTTATCTTCTCGCTGTTTATTTCAGCAGAAATGGCTCTCAAACAAACTGTTAAGGATCTACAAGCTCAGAATGCACAATTTCAAGAAATGATCCTGAACTTGTCCAAGGGACAAGATGAGCTGAAGGCACTTCTGACTAAGAAGAAGAAGAGGACTAGAAAATCAGGGGGCCTCATCAACCTGGGTAGAAGATTCAGAGGTCCTATCAAGACAAAAGAAGAGGTTGAGAATATGGAATTAGAACATTCTGAGGGAGAAGGAGGTAGTCTCCATGATACTATGGAAGATTCTGATTCTGAGGAGAACTATTATCATGATCCTGCTAGTGAGGAGAAGTATAAGATGTTGGTAGACAGAATGAACGCTATGGAACTACAAAAATCTTCTGGGCTTGATTTTGAAGATTTGAGTTTAGTTTCTGGAGTGGTTATACCTATTGGCTTCAAGGTTCCTGCTTTTGTGGTGTATGATGGTGTTTCATGTCCTAAGATACACTTGAGGTCCTATGTTCGGAGGATTCAACCACATACTGTTGACAAGAAACTGTGGATTCATTTTTTCCAAGAGAGTTTGTCTGGAGCTCAATTGAATGGTATCATCAACTTGAAAGTGTTAATATTCATGATTGGAATGATCTTGCTGAGGCCTTCTATAGGAAATACCAATATAATGCTGATTTAGCACCAACTCGCATGCAGCTCCAAAGCATGTCTATGGGTGCTAAGGAGAGTTTCAAAGAGTATGCCCAAAAATGGAGAGATCTGGTTGGAAGAGCTCAACCTCCTCTGACTAACAAGGAGCTGGTGGATATGTTTATGAGTACGCTGAATGGTCCTTTTTATAGTCACCTCATTGGAAGCTCATCATCTGGTTTCACTGAGCTGATAATGACTGGAGAACGTGTGGAAAGTGGGATAAGAAGTGGTAAGATACAGGTGGGTTCCTCTTCATCAAGCACTGCTAAGAAGCCCCCTAGTGGAAAGAAGGAGTCTAATGTTGTGTATGGTCAACATAGTCGTAACAGGAGTCACCAATCTGTGGGAGCAGTTCACATCTCCAATCCTGCCCCTACAGCACCAGATCAACAATAGAACAATCAACAGAAGCCTAGAAGACAGTTCACCAAGATCAACATGTCACTGGCCCAAGCCTTGCAACACATGTTGAAAGGGGAGTTAATTACCTTAAGGGATCCTCCTCAGAATCCTAATACATCCTCTCCTCGGTACAGTCCTAATGTAAGATGTGCATATCATTCTAATAGTTCGGGACATGACACCAACAACTGCTAGGTGTTGAAAAACAAGATTCAAGACATGATCGAAGCTGGGGAAATTGAATTTGACCCTCCTGGGACCCCAAATGTGATCATTGCTCCTATGCCCAATCATGAGAAGACTGTTAATGTTGTTGATGAAGTTTCTTATGTTTCCTCAGTAACAGATTTGACTACTCCTCTATCCATTATCAAGAAGAAGCTGGTGTAGGCTGGGTTCTTTCTAGGTTGCAAGGAAGATTGTTTTTACTGTACCTATAAACCTGATAGCTGCTGGAAGTTGAAGGATGGTATTCAACGCCTCATGGACAATTACACTATATTATTTGAGAGGACTCCTTCTGTGGAAAGTATGTGTGAACATATGACTCGAAACACGAAGCTTGAAGATGTAGCTATGGTTGATAAAGTACCAGTGAGGATCACCTCTAAAGGTCCTGTCAGGATTACATCCAAAGGACCAGTGAAGATTACTGCTGAATGCCCTGTGAAGATTGTTGCTGAAGCTAGAGTGGCTCCCATGATCATTACCACTCCTGGCCCTATTCCTTATACTTGTGATAAAGCTATATCCTGGAATTATGGTTCTGATGTTTATATCCATGGTGTCAAACAAGAGCCTTTGACTGATGCACCTGTTACTGATGTTAATCTTGATATGGACAATATTGCTGGATCTAGTAAGGTCACCAGAAGTGGAAGAATCTTCTCCCCTCAAGATACCTCTAAAAGTACAGTTACTCCAGCTCATACCTCTAATTCTAGGCCAAGTACTGATTCCCGGGGCAAAGGTCCTGTGATTGAACCTGTGTAAGCTGAGGCACCAACTGCTGAAAATCTTTCTAAACAGATGGAAGAAGTACTGAAGATCAAGTACCACTCAGGGGAATTTAGGCATACCATTTGACAATTGTGATGCGTTCAAGCACAAGGTGCAAAATTTGATCGACTCAAAGGTCATCATGCCAGGAAGTCTGTCCATATATTAAAATATCCTTATCAAGTTGGCATCCTAGTTTGCAAGGGCATCTTCAGAAGCAATAAGTCCAGACGGAGTCAGGTCTCCTCAATGACAGCAATGTTTAGCTTCTTTACTGCATTTTCATTTTTAGTTTATATTGTTTGTTTAAAAATTTGTATGCATGCATGAAACTTATTTGTTTTTGAATGATAACCATAATAAAATGCACATGTTTTTCTTGAAGTAATCCATTCATATTCACTCATGATTTTGTGTATGTGCATTGCAATACCAACTGTTGTGCTTAAACTCTATCAGGGAGGATGACGAAATGAAAACGCAAAAACTCTAATTGTGTGCTTTTGAGAAAGACCCTGTTGACGATGTACATGCATTGTTTCAAATCCTAAACACCAGAGATATAAGGGAGATAGACCCTCACCAACCCATTTGAGCCTTGAAGTAGGAGTTTCTTTTCGCATGAAAAAACCCTTGCATTTAACCCAGGGGCTGGGTAGGCGTCAGTTAGTTTGACCGAGCATTCAAATTTCAAAAAGGAGTGCAAATCTGAGGAATCATTACCTTTCGTTGTACCAAATTAAGAGGTACAATGACCAGAAACCACAATGGTTATCCCTATCAAGAGGTCCAAAGACCGGAGACCACAATGGTTATCCCTCAACAACCAAGAAGTGAGACATCCACGACCCTCGCAAAGCATTCAAGACAAACAGTGTCACACGATTTGTTCAAAAAAAGAAAAAGAAAAAAAAGCCTGCTAAGTCGAAACTTGAAAACAAGCGACTTGGGCAAAAATTAGGGCATCCCGCTGGACTTTACAATCAAAGATTCACAAGAATCAGTCCAGGCAAAAGTTAGGGATAAGAAAAATAATGCAAAAGTGAAACACGAAAAGGATTACACAAGAAAGATCCTTGAACAAGAACAAAGTCGTGTGATACAGACACGAAAGACAAAGGGGTGACTGACTCCAAACAACAATCTGATTGGTGCTTAAACTGTTAGAGTAATTGGTTCCTTAATCATCATAAAACCCTTTTTGAGAGGTGAGCGCTTGTGAAAGTTAGCTGAACATAGGAATGGAGAACATCACGAAGATGGTTGGGCATAAATAAACTTCGAGCTTATATCCTTTATTTCTATAACCGTGAACCAAGACACGATACAACTCTCAAAAGTCCTAACTGAAACAAGGTTATTTTGAGAGCGTTTTACCACGAGACAACGTTCCCGACTCTTGTGAGTTATGCTAAAATATCTGGGTTGGTGTTTCATTGCATGCTTTGTTTATAAAAAACCAATGCCGTATTTTATCCAGTGATTCACTCACAAAGGTTTGCGACATCTTTTTACAGTAAAACTTCAAGATTAACATGTGTTTTGCATTAGAATTTTCATTCTCAAAATAAACATTTTCTGCTTGCATACATTTGTTTGGCATCATAAAAGTTCACGTATGGAATCTCAGTCCAGAAGCTTAATCTTGCCAAGTTGAGAAGTATGAAACTTCCGAAGGTCAATCTATTGAGATGCACTTTTCTAAAAAACTCCATTGAGTGGGGACTTTCCCAACCAATTGTGGTAAGAGCCAGCCAATCCGGGGCAATCACGTCGAACAATCTCTTCAAAATTCAACCAAACTGGGGCAATCACTTCGAGATTCAAATCTCTCAAAGAGACATTAGTCTGAGGCATGCATTCAAATTTTAGCCAAACTAGGGCAATTACTTCGAGATCCAATCTCTCGATGTACAAGTGGTATGGGTGTTTTCTTCAAAACACAGTCAGTCATATGTGATCACTTCAAGGCTCGTACTGGAGCAGGCCACCCCAAGAGCACTAGAAGATACTTTCTCCCGACAACGATCTGCAAGGTTACCGACAAAGGTTCATACGAGCTTGGGGTAAAGTGAACAAGGTTGACAGCAAGACTCTGGAACCAAAGTACACTATTCCTATGGAACCTTATCTCAGATGGATACGAGCACGTGCTCAGACTCTTATAATGCCATATCCTGCTATCTTGCCAGTTACCATGGAGCCTGTTGCTGAAGGAGATACTTCTTATGTCATTCTTCACCCAGACATGCCCACTGACATGGAGGAGTTACAAAGGTCCTGGATCCAGTTGAAGGAGCAAAGGGATACTTTTGAGACTCATTTCAAAGATGGTCAAGAAAGAATCCTGGAGCTAACAAAACAATTTCACGAGGAGCGGAATCTCAACTCATACGTCAACACAAAGAGGAAACGTCCATGGGAGACTTAAAACCCCATATTTGTATTCATTTCATTTTTTTTGTAAGCCCAAGGGGAAAACAAGTTTATTGATTACTAATAAAAGTTTACTTTATGGTTGTTTAAACAAATTTAAATCCTACGGTCCTTGAAAACATTGCATATGCATTTACATACCATGTCATTGCATCACAGGTTTCTTATGAACATGTATCTTATCTTCTTGCTGTTTATTAAAGCAGAAATGGCTCTTGAACAAACTGTCAAGGATCTCCAGGCTCAGAATGCACAATTCCAAGAGTTGATTCTGAACTTATCCAAGGGACAGGATGAGTTGAAGACACTGCTGGCTAAGAAGAAGAAGAAGAAGACCAGGAAATCAGGAGGCCTTATCATCCTGGGAAGAATGTTCAGAGGTCCTATCAAGACAAAGGAGCAAATTGAGGATTCTGAGTCTGAAAATTCTGAGAAAGAGGGGGGTAGTCTCCATGATACTATAGGAGATTCTGATTCTGAGGCAAATTATTATCATGATCCTGCTAGTAAGGAGAAGTATAAGATGTTGGTGGATATAATGAATGCCATGGAATTGCAAAAATCTTCTGGGCTTGATTTTGAAGATCTGAGTTTAGTTTCTGGAGTGGTTATACCTATTGGTTTCAAGGTTCCTGTTTTTGTAGTGTATGATGGTGTCTCATGTCCCAAGCTGCATTTAAGGTCCTATGTCCGGAGGATTCAACCACATACTGCTGATAAGAAACTGTGGATTCATTTCTTCCAAGAGAGCTTGTCTGGGGCTCAATTGGAATGGTACTATCAACTGGAAAGTGTCAATATTCGTGATTGGAATGATCTTGCTGAGGCCTTCTATAGGCAATACCAATACAATGCTGATTTAGCACCTACTCGCATGCAGCTCCAAAGCATGTCTATGGGTGCTAAAGAGAGTTTCAAGGAGTATGCCCAGAAATGGAGAGACCTGGCTGGCAGAGTTCAACCTTCTCTGACTGACAGGGAGCTGGTGGATATGTTTATGAGTATGCTGAATGGTCCTTTTTATAGTCACCTCATTGGAAGCTCATCATCTGGTTTTACTGAGCTGATAATGACTGGAGAACGCGTGGAAAGTGGTATAATAAGTGGTAAGATACAAATGGGTGCCTCTTCATCAAGCACTGCAAAAAAGCCCCCTAGTGGGAATAAGGAGTCCAATGCTGTGTATGGTCAACATAGTCGTAACAGGAGTCACCAATCTGCGGGAGCAGTTCACATCTCTAATCCTACTCCTGCAGCACCAGAGCCACAACAAAACAATCAACAGAAGCCTAGAAGACAGTTCACCAAGATCAACATGTCACTGGACCAAGCCTTGCAACACATGTTGAAAGGGGAACTCATTACTTTGAGGGATCCTCCTCAGAATCCTAATACATCCTCTCCTCATTACAATCCTAATGCAAGATGTGCTTATCATTCTGATAGTCCGGGACATGACACCAACAACTGCTGGGTATTGAAAAACAAGATTCAAGACATGATTGAAGCTGGGGAGATTGAATTTGACCCTCCTGGGACCCCAAATGTGATCACTGCTCCCATGCCCAACCATGAGAAGACTGTTAATGCTGTTGATGAGGTTTCCTATGTTTCCTCAGTAGAATAAGTGACTACTCCCTTATCCATTATTAAGAAGAAGTTGGTGCAGGCTGGATTCTTTCCAGGTTGCAATGAAGACTGTTTCTATTGTGCCTACAAACATGATAGCTGCTGGAAGTTGAAGGATGGTATTCAACGCCTCATGGACAATTACACTATATTGTTTGAGAGGACACCTTCTGTTGAAAGTATGTGTGATCATCTGACTCGAAGTACGAAGCTAGAAGACGTAGCTATGGTTGACAAAGTGCCAGTGAAGATTACCTCCAAAGGCCCTGTCAGGATCACCTCCAAGAGTCCTGTCAGGATTACTGCTGAAGGCCCTGTGAGGACTGTTGCTGAAGCTAGAGTGGTTCCCATGATCATTACCACTCCTGGTCCTATTCCTTATACTTTTGATAAAGCTATACCCTGGAATTATGGTTCTGATGTTTATATCCATGGTGTCAAACAAGAACCTGTGACTGATGCACCTGTTACTGATGTTGGTCTTGATGTTGATAACATTGCTGGATCTAGTAAGATCACTAGAAGTGGAAGAATCTTTTCTCCTCAAAATACTTCCAAAAATGAAGTTACTCCAACTACTACTTCCACTTCTGGGCCAACTACTGATGCTCGGGGCAAAGGTCCTGTGATTGAACCTGTGCAAACTGAGGCACCGACTGCTGAAAGCCTTTCTAAACAGATGGAAGAAGTACTGAAGATCATTCACAAGAGTCATTATGATATTGTTGACCAGTTAGGGCATACTCCCTCCAAAATCTCCATGTTATCTTTGTTGCTGTGTTCTGAGGCCCATGCTAAAGCCTTAATCAAGTTCTTAAAGATTGCTCATGTTCCAGATGAAATTTCTGTGGATCAATTTGAGAGTTGTGTTGCACATCTGACTAGTGATAATGGTCTGGGCTTTTCTGATGCTGATCTGACTCCTGCCAAGAGAAACCATAACAGATCTCTGCATATCTCCATTGAATGTAAGGGCACTACTTTGTCTAATTTACTGGTGGACAATGGTTCTTCATTAAATGTGCTCCCTAAAAAGGTTCTGGACAAGCTCAGTCCTGAAGATGTTGTGTTAAGGCCAAGTAATGTGGTGGTAAGGGCCTTTGATGGTTCAAGAAGAATGGTACATGGAGAAGTAGACCTCCCAATCAAAGTAGGCTCTCAAGTCTTCAACTCTACTTTCTATGTGATGGATCTTCGTCCTGCGTATTCTTGTTTGCTTGGGCGCCCCTGGATCCATGGGGCAGGTGTTGTGACTTCCACCTTGCATCAGAAGTTGAAATATCCGATGAAAAGCAAAATTGTCACTGTCTATGGTGAAGAAGAGTACATGGTTAGCCATGTGAATACTTTCAAATATGTAGAAATGGAGGCTGAATTGGTTGAAACTCCATGTCAAACATTTGAAGTTGTTCCTTGCTCTACTCCTGTTCCTCAGTCTGTCCCTACTTCTGAAAGAGTTCCTGTGGTTACTAGAATACCTCCTGCAATGGCCTCCCTCAAAGATGCTAAGGCTGTGGTTGAAAAAGAATCTCAGAGGGCTGTTTGTCGTGCTCGTGTTGTTCGTATCACTAATAAAGGGGTCATAAGAGATCAAATCAATGTTGTGGGTGACCATGATGAAGACTACAACCTGGATGATTGGATCTTTCCTACCATGGGTGATAGGCTCAACAATTGGAAGACTGAAGACGTTATTCCTATCTCCTTTAGTCAGGAGTAAATACTATTACTGTGTTTTGTTTTAAGTTTGTAATTTCGAAAAGTAAAACCTTTTAAGCCTTGTGTCTTACCCGAGGCACAATGGTATGCTTGTTTCGGGATGTCATTTCATTTGCATACTTCATTCAATAAAATCAATGGACGTTTCGTTTTCGTAAATATTGTGCTCCTTGTATTTCTTTTATTATTATATCTGTTTTATCAGCTATGTGTTCTTACACACACCCACATCACTAAAATGCAGATCTTCATCCACTCTGGATCCTATTGATAACAGTTTCACTATTGCCAATTATAATTTCGAGAATCCGATCTATCAAGTTGAAGATGGGAAGGAGGAAGATTGTGAGGTACCTATAGAGCTTGCTAGGTTGTTGCAACAAGAAGAAAAAGCTATACAGCCACATGAAGAGCCAATCGAAGTTGTGAATCTAGGAACTAAGGAAAACAAGAAAGATGTCAAGATAAGGGCTGAACTAGAAGATGGTGTTAAGAACAGACTAATCCAGATGTTACGTGACTATGTGGAGATCTTTGCTTGGTCATATGAAGATATGCCAGGGTTGGATACTGACATTGTGGTTCACCGTCTACCGGTAAAATAAGAATGTCGTCCAAAGAAGCAAAAGGTTCGTCGCATGCGTCCTGAAATGTCAGAAAAGATTAAAGCAGAGGTGATGAAGCAATTTGATGCAGGGTTCTTAGCTGTGACTTCTTATCCTCAATGGGTTGCAAACGTGGTACCAGTACCTAAGAAGGATGGTAAGGTACGCATGTGTGTGGATTACAGGGATTTGAATAGGGCCAGTCCTAAAGATGACTTTCCACTTCCACATATTGATGTTTTGGTAGGCAACACTTCTCAGCATAAGGTATTCTCTTTCATGGATGGTTTCTCTGGTTATAATCAGATTAAGATGGCACCAGAAGATATGGAGAAGACTACATTTGTTACACAATGGGGCACTTTTTGTTATAAGGTGATGCCATTTGGTTTGAAGAATGCTGGGGCAACATATCAACGTGCTATGGTGGCTTTGTTTCATGATATGATTCACCATGAGATAGAGGTATATGTGGATGATATGATAGCCAGGTCCCAGAATGAGGAACAACACCTTGATCATCTGTGCAAGTTGTTTGAGAGGTTGGAGAAGTATAAACTGAGATTGAATCCAAACAAGTGTACTTTTGGAGTTAGGTCTGGTAAACTCCTGGGTTTCATTGTCAGTGGAAAAGGTATTGAAGTGGATCCTCCAAAAGTAAAAGCTATACAAGAGATGCCTGCTCCCCGTTGTCGCTCTCGCTAAGTGACACACGGGATCAGATAGGGTACAGACGCGAACGGTCGGTGAAAGAGAGAATGAAATGAAGTGAATAGAGTCACCAGCTAGGCATTTTTATCCCGAAGGAAAGGTAATGCTGCATAAACCTAGGAAAATATGGATAAGACGGTCGTGAACCAGAGAAACTGAGAAAGGGGGTTGGTTACAACCTGGGAAGGTATTAGCACCCAGATTGTCCGTCGTACTCGACGGGATCCATGCTTGAAAGATTGTGTTTAAAGGTGGTAGTGTCTGTGCTATCTGTGTGCAAAAGCTAGAAAAAAATATACAAGTGTTAGTGCAAGAAAGTGAAGTGAAGTGAAATGCTCAGGAATGAGGCTTAAAAGAATAATGCTGAAAGAGGGGGAAGACACAAAGACTTTTGTTCGATAACAATTAAGTTATGCCTACGTATCCTCTCGTACAATGAGGAAGTCAGAACACCATAGTTCAACTCAAAGAGACTGAAAGATAAATTGACTGATGAACTGCCTACTTGTCTATGCTCAAGTGTATGACCTGTCTGGCTCAGGTGCTAACTGTCTTGCATTAAACGGAAGAAGCAAGTTCTCGTTTGTGAGTGAAGATGATGAGAAAAGAATCCCGGAGGAGACGATTATTGCTTTGTTTTTGTGTTTTCAATCTTTTATTGCTTTTTTTGTGTGTTTGTCATAAGTTAATGAGCTTAAGTCTAATCCAAGGGTTAGTAAACTCATCATATCCTCCCTCTGGTTAGGGATAATGAGAATACCTTAAGTAGGAGGTAAACACCTCAAGCTTAATTACCATGATGTAGGATTAAGATCATTAACCTACTTGTGATTATTTAGGGATTTTTGGGTTTTTGTTTAGTGTTAAGTAATGAGTTTAAGCCATAATCAAAGATTTAGTGAACTCATTACACCATCCTAATAGAAGGATAATAAATGAGAGCACTTAAGTTGAGGAAGATACCTCAACTTAATCCATGATTAGGGATTAACCCCATGACAAAACAAACCTTTATTAAAGTGGATTTTAATTATGGGTAAGATTAAGAAGTGGATTTTATGATTTGTAAGACAACTTGAGGGGGACTTGTCCATTAACACTAGGGTTAGTCCTTCTTAACCAATAAAGGAAGAATTAGAACCCTAATGCAAGGCCCAAGTTACAAGATATTGTCTTAGTGATTATTAAGATGGGTTGATTAAGAGGTTTAAACACATTAAAGGTTTAACACTTAGGATTAAAGTTATACACTCCATCCTAAGAGAAGGATGTAGGCATAACCCTAATCACAAAGTCTTAAAACCTTAAAGGTTTAGTCTCTGATTATGAGATGAGAAGAGAGACACAAAAGAAGACACAAAGGTAAAACTAAAGGGGGACTAATCAAAACCCTAATTATTTTCATGCTTAGATGTTCCTATGGTTTTTAAGGCTTGCAAGAGATCTTCAGAGAAGCCACCAATGGAAGAAGCAGGTGAAAGGAAGAGAAGCAGAAGAAACAAGTTAACTTACTTCATTGAAGAAGATAAGTTACTTGAAGAAAGAAAGTGAATGAACATGAATGAGAAAGCTCACTCTAAGGCAAATGAAAATGCAGCAATGATTCATATGAAGAATGAGAAGAGAAATGAGAAGTGAAGGCAAATTCACTTCTCAAGTTACCTACCACCTGAAATGGTTAGCATAAAGAAAGGAATGAAATGAAAATGGAATGTATGCAAAGATGCAAACCAAAACCAGAAGCATAAACATGATGCAAATGATGCTAAGAGATGATGCAAGGACATGCCAAGTGTTATGAATGTTCATATAAGAGATGAGAATGCAAATGAAGCATGTAAGAAACATGAAAGCACATGAAAGTTCATGGAATGAAATGAATGCACACCAAGGAAAATGGATGAAGAAATGATTAAGCATGATTCCAATGTGTCCTATGATGTCTTAGATGTTATGTGAACACATGAAATGTCATGGAAAGTTCATGAATGGATGCATATGCAAGATGTATGCAAATGAACATGAGAAATTAGGGTTTTAATGCAACATGAGATGCAAAAGTCAAAAACAGAAGAAAATCACAAGATAAAAAATTGAAAATGCATCTAAAGGAACCCTAATCCCATATGATATCATACCCCAAAGGAGACGGTCTAACTCTTAACCTAAAGAAAGTTGTGATTTTTCTAAGTTATCTAGGGTTTTAAGGTACCTAAAGGGGAAAAATGCAAATCAAATAAAAAATGCAATATAAAATTGTGACAAAAATATGCTAGATACTACATGTCAAATGAAGAACAATGCAAAAAGAATAAATGTCATACCACTCATGGTTAGGCAGAAAAGAATTCTTGAAGTCAGGGTTCAAAAATGGGATTTTATGAACCCTAAATTCAAAGAAAAATGTCAAGATTGATTCAAAACCAAAAAGAAATTTGTATGAATGGTATGACAATGTTTCTAAATGTCCTAAGATGCAATGTGATTTGTTTTGGGATTTTTAGAAACCTAAATGATATTTTAATTAATTAATTTCCATTAATTAATTAAAATAAACATTTAAATATTTTAAGAATGATTTTTTAATGCAAAAAAATAAAAATAAAATTTTTTTATGGTAGAGAAAAATATTTGAATTAAAAATACAAAAGGAAAATATTTTTGGAAATTTCTAACTATTTTTAATAAATGATGCAAATTAAATGAGAAAAAAATGAATTAAAACAGAAGTATGCGCATCCAAGGGACAGGATTGATTCTGGGGGATTTTGGTTTGACCTGGCGCGCATCTGGACGGTCTAGGTTCAAACTTATTAAAACCTAATTAATTAATTAATTAAACAGGATTTAAACTTAATGAAATGATCTGAGCCCTTCATTACACGCGGGAAGACAAGATCCAATGGCCTACGTTTAAACTTTTCCCTAACCCTAATTAACCACTTAATCACTTTCAGGTGGCCGGAGAAGACCTCCGGTCATCTTCTCCGGCCAGCCTCTCCCTGAGCAACCCTAAAACTTCACCCCTAGGTCATTTCTGGAGCTCTAAAGCTCCAGATCAACTCCTCTCACCTTCCTAAACACGAATCCAACCTTAAAACAAATTTATCATGGCTCATAAACAAGATTCGAAGGAAAACTTAAAAACTGGAAAAGTTCCAGAAGCTCAGTAAATCCTCAATACACAACCATTCTCAAAAGTAAACACATCAGTGTGACAAGCACAACATATAGAATCACATTGCAACAAAAGAAATGAGTTCTGGAAAAATGTTTTTGGATGGTTACCTGAGCTTGAGCTTTGCAACTTTGAGCTTTCTGGACCTCTTTCTTGTGCAAAGTGACTCCCCTTGACCTCCTGATGAAGCTTTGATGCTTGGAAGGAGTTTGTTTTGGCTGGTTTGTGTGATTGCACTTCAACTGGCCAAGAATCGTGTTTTGGCTATGGGGTGTTTTTGGCTGTTTTAATGGTTGCTTTGTGTTCTATAGATGATTTTGAGATGAATGGTGAAATTGGTTTGGAGTTTGAGTGTATGAGCAGAGAGATTCAAAGGATTTTGCAAGAGGGATGATTTTTGTGTATGCTGAGTTCTTGGAGCTCTTGGCTTGTGTGTGTTATGAAAATCAATCCTTGAAGCATGCTTGTAAAGTCTTGATAGGCCAGAGGGTGGGTGGTGGCTGCAGCTGATTGGTATGAGCTTCTTGCAAAAAAGTCAAAAGTTTTTGTCCTTGAGGTATGGGCTGGGACATAAGTGGTACAAAGGCATGTCTGGTTCAGCATAGATCAAGGATGTCCATGGAATGCGTTTTGAGGCAATTTAGCAAGTGGATGAAAGGTTATGTGCCCATTTGCAATTTTATGGAGTTTTGGCCCCTTTGAGATTTCTTCATGTGCAAGGCATGAAAACTTGAAATTCTTAGGCCGATTCTGAGTTTTAGGCAATGTGCTATGATGTTATGATGCTTAGAAGTGTGTTTGAAGTCACAAAATACCTTGGCAAGTGGTTTTGCAAAAATCCCTCTTTGGTGCATTCTTGAAAATTATAGGATTTTTGCCAATTTTGTAAGATCATAACTTGAGTTCCATAATGAATTAGAACTTGTTCTTGTACTTTTTGAAAAGGTAATGATCCAATCTACAACTTTCATGACCAACGATTTTTCATTTGAAGCATTTTTGGTTGAGAAAGAGGAGGTTGAAAAACTTTCCTAAAATGGAAAGTTTACATTACAAGTCATTTCCATTTTTGGCAACTTTTGGTTTGGCTCACTTTTCTTCAATTTTGTGAACTTACAAGAACTTCAATGATCAAATAAAGATCATATAACTTCAATTTGATGAAAAAAATCCACTTTGGTTCCATTGCTGGGGGCCTCAGATGCCCTGATTTTGCTCTGACTTGCTCAAGAAGTTACCCAGTGAACATATGACTTCTATAATGAATTTCTTCATCAAACTTGGTACACATGATCCTTATAACATATTGAGACCATTAGAAACAATAATTACCAAAAAAATTGGAGTTATGGCCTCTAAAACCAAAACCCTAATTTCAGGTCATCTGTGCAGTGAAACCCTAACTCTGCTTCCATGCTTTCCAAGTTCTTGTGATTCTTTGACTTCCTTGATCTTTGAGGGATATAAAATAATTATTGAACATACATGGACCCTCTTGGAATGCTTGGAGGCCTTTGGAGTGGCTCAGATGAATCTTTGGATTGCTCAGATCACAAACCCTAGATGCAGATGAACTTGACCTATGCAGATGAAACAAAAATGCAATATGAGATGGTATGATTAAGCTAATGCAAATATGAAAGATCACAAGCCATGGTGTGAACTTAGTGAGGGAAAATTTGGGGTGTTTACACCCGTACTGAGAAGGAAGTCAGAGATTTCTTGGGACGACTGAATTACATTGCAAGATTTATTTTCCAGCTAACTGCTACCTGTGAGCCAATCTTCAAGTTGTTGAAGAAAGATCAGGTAATGGAATGGAATGACGAGTGCTAGGTAGCCTTTGATGAGATCAAGAAATACCTCCAATAACCTCCAATTTTGATGCCACCAGTTGATGGAAGACCCTTAATTATGTACTTAACAGTATTAGACAACTCAATGGGGTGTGTGTTGGGGCAACATGACAAGTCTGGTCGAAAAGAGCAGGAAATATACTACCTTAGCAAAAAGTTTACCGACTGCGAAACAAGATACTCACTGCTCGAGAAAACTTGCTGCGCTTTGGCATGGGCTGCTCGCCGACTAAGACAGTATATGTTGACTCATACCACTTTATTGATTTCAAAGATGGATCCAATCAAGTACGTATTCGAGAAACCTGCTCTCTCCGGACGAATAGAGAGATGGCAAATGATTCTAACAGAATATGATATACAGTACACCACTCAGAAGGCCATTAAGGGCAGTGTGTTAGCTGATCATTTAGCTCATCAGGCAGTGGATGATTATCAGTCTATGAATTTTGAGTTCCCAGATGAAGACATTATGATTGTCACTAAAGAACCTAGACAATATGACAGACCTGAACAGGGATCCCGATGGACTATGGTTTTTGATGGAGCTTCCAATGCGCTTGGTAATGGTATTGGTGTTGTAATCATTTCCCCTAAAGGTTGTCATACTCCAATTACTGCAAGACTTTGTTTCTATTGTACCAATAACATGGCTGAATATGAAGCATGTATCATGGGTATCAAAGCTGCCAATAAGAACATCAAGAAGATTCTACAGAAGATGACTGTTACGTATAAGGATTGTCATGAGATGTTACCATTTGCTCTTCATGGTTATCGTACTACAATACGTATTTCAATAGGGGCAACCCCATTCTCCTTAGTCTATGGTATGGAAGCAGTTCTACCCATTGAAGTTCAGATCCCCTCCTTAAGAATCATGAAGGATGTAGGCTTGGACGAAGATGAGTGGATTCAGACTCGACTTGACCAGATAAATTTGATTGATGAGAAAAGGCTGGCAGTTGTTTGTCACGGTCAGATGTACCAGAAACGGATGATCAAAGCTTTTAATAAGAAAGTTAAGCAAAAGGTATATCAGACTGGAGACTTGGTAATCAAGCGTATCTTATTACCACAAGGTGATCCTAGGGGCAAGTGGACTCCTACATATGAAGGACCATTTGTAGTCAAAAGGGTATTTTCAGGAGGTGCCATGATGCTTACTACTATGGATGGTGAAGATTTCCCACAGCCCGTAAACGCAGACATAGTTAAAAAATACTACGCATAAAAAGAGACCCGCTAGGTTGACTGGCCTAGGAAAAAATAAGGGCATCCCGACGAACCAAAAGGGTTCGTGCAAAAATTAGGGATATATATATGAAAGATTGTACACCCGGCAAGTCGAAAATACGAAAGGGAGGTTTGGGCAAAAAAGGGTATCCCGGTGGATTGAAAACCTGAAAAGGCAATCCAGGCAAAAGTTAGGGATTAAAGCGTATGACTATGTCTCGTTAGATCACCCATGTAATCTCAGCAAGTTGTGTTACCTGTATCAAGTTCAAACAGATAAAGATCAATCCAATCATTTCTATCTCGACAGCAAAGGATGAGATACTTGAAGATAATTGCAATAGTGGAATAGGAACTCAATAGGATTATTTTCATATAGCTGTTTTTGTAAAACTTTTATGACGAATTCCTCTTACTAGGATTTTTGTTTCCTTGTACAAACTTGCCTGTTTATAGGCCATTTTCTAAATAAATAAAGTCTCATGTTTAAATTCAAGTTTACTTTTCCCTCGTTTACTTAAGCGAAAACGTCCATTGGTTTTGTTTGAATGTATGTATGCTTTTGAATATGATTAATGTTTACCAGAAATGCATAAAATGCAGTAATAGTATTTACTAAGGACGAACGAGGGAAGGAATTCAACGAAGCTTTGCCGGTTCATCCTCACAGGGTAATATTTACGGATATCCATACAGAACTCTTCAAATAATATCTTATACTTCCCACTCGACGAAGTCTTCAAGCAGTTTCATATCCTCCGAAGAATCAAGTCTCCCGGATCTATGTCCATCTCTTTTATCCTCAGTCAGAATATTCAGGAACTTATTCCTTCAATAAAAAGCACGACGAACGAAGATGGGAAGTTCTAAGTACCATATTATCAAACAAGACGGGAACAAAGTCCTCATGTTCCTCAGCAACGAATCAAGATTTATTTTCCCCAGCCAACAATTGTTATACAAAGATACCCAGACACTTCAGGCTACATGATTCATACATACATCATTTACATCATATCACAGCATACGCATCCATAATTCATATGACATTCTTACTTAAGAGCATCATGTTATACATGCATACATCAAATAATCTTGCATAAGTAGTTGCAAGCAGATAAACACTATCAAACAATTCAGAGATAATCGCTACGAAGATTCATTTCTGGTGATCAATACAAGTTGTCCTTGAGATGGCACATAAATGGTCTATACGAAGACCTAGTGTTCAATCCAGGATATTACCAGAAGCAATTCAGGAGTAATCGCCACAAAGATTTAATCCTGATGCTCAATTTGTCCTTGGAAGGGTACGTAAATGATCTATACGAAGATCTAGTGCTTAATCCAGGATATTTCCAGAGGAGATAATCATTACGAAGATTTATTTCTGATGGTCAACTATCTTTGGGATAGTGTGTAAATGATCTATACGAAGATCTAGCACTAAATCCAAGAGATTCTTTCAGAAGAAGTTCAGGGATAATCGCCACGAAGATTTAATCTTGATATTCTTTTTTGTCCTTGGGAAGGTATGTAAATGGTCTATACGAAGATCTATTACCTAATCCGGGATATTTCCAGAAGAGATAATCGCTACGAAGATTTATTTCTAATGGTCTATGCAACAATTTAACTGTGGGATGGTACATAAATGATCGATATGAAGATCTTGTACTTAGCCCAAGATATTACCAAAAGCAATTCAGAAAAGATCGCCACGAAGATTTGATTCTGATGCTTAAATTAAAGTATGTTCCTAAAGATGGTTCAGAGCCGATCTATACGAAGATCTAAGTACTGATACCTAATGAAGGACATTCTTTTCCCCCAGAGATAATGCAGAGACGATCTATACGAAGATCTAGTGCTGACATTCAACTCAAACCATGTTACATGAATGATTTAGAGACGGCCTATACGAATACCTAGTACTGATATCCAGTGACAACATAAAGATACTATCACCTTTTGATGTTATGGATGGCATCTATAAGCCCATCTCCAGTTCCTCTGAGTAGCATCTTTAAGCCCATTCCAGCAAATACAACCAATCAGCAGTGTTACTTTACGCATCGGCGAGTGCAAATTTTTGGGCTTTTGTGTTCAATCCCCTTCAACCTTCCAAGTCACGAATGGCACACAGGCCAATCTAACTCCTCAGGTTTCAGAAAATTGAACAGGGGCAGTTGTTGCACCCCAAACTTTGCCCTCCCCTAGTCAAGGCATTGTGTACCATGGTGTTCCAAGAGGTTCACAAGGTTCACAAGGTATCCCAAGAGGTTCACAAGGTTCACAAGGTTCACAATTAGTCAGAAAGTTTGACAATTCCCTCAGACAAAGCCTCATCCTAGGCAATGCACCCTAAACTAGGGTTTTGAATTTCATCAGGCTAAATGGACTTACAAGGCCTCAAGTGAGCTTAATAACATCTTACATGTCTTTAAGAATCCCTATGTCAAGTTTCAAGGCTTTCCCAAAAGGTTTGCTCAGTCAGATGATCAGATATGCAAAAATCAGTCAAAGTGGTTAAAAAGTCAAACTAAGGTCAACTGTGGTCAAACCAAAGTCAAACTTCATGATTTTGTTCCAACATCAAGTTTATGAAGTAAAATTCATCATTTGATCAAGGGTTGATCATGATTCATCAAGGAGATTTCAGATCATCAAGAATCAAGAGTTTCTAAATTAGGGTTTCCACAGGAAAAGTCAACTGAACTTTGACCAGCCATAACTTTGACAAACTTTATCAAAAATTTCCCATCCAAATATCATTTTGAAGGAAATTTAATTCTCTACAACTTTGTGTCTCACAAGCCAAGCCTAAAAATGCTTCATTTGGAAGGTATGAGCTAAAACATTATAGGTCATTTTAAAAGTCAACAAAAAGTCAACATCTTTCAAAGGGCATAATTTGAAAATGGTAAAGGATATGGACATGAGACCAAAGGGGTTGGTTAGAGGACTCTCTAATATTTCTAGAAAGTACAATAACACCTTCATAGCCTTAAAATTGAGGGATTTGTGCCTTTGCAAAGTTGAGAAATTTTTGAGAAGTATATTGAGCTAATGGGGTCTTAAAACCAATTCTTTCCACATGGGCTTCCAATTTTCTGATCCAATCTTTACCATGACATCATGCACGACCTAATTCTCATTTATTCATATTTTTATGATTTATTTTATATTTATTTTGATTTTATTCATTAAAATTCAATTTAAATAAAAATAAAATATGAAAACTCAATATTTAGATGTGATTCTTCTTCTAGAAACTCTTAAAGACCATTTAAATTGATTTGATCACATAAAAATTCGTGCTAAGACAATTGGGCATGAATATATTTGATTTTTTGACTAATTTGGCAAGAAGATTTCTTCACATTCAAGTCATCCAAAAGCCCACAAAAGTCATATGTTTTTGACCTAATTTGACTCTACTACATAAGCATAACATGACCAATACACAAGGGGACGAAAATTAGCACAAGAGAGTCATATTCCAACTTCCAAAATTTCAAGAAACAACTGAAATTCGGTTTCATATTTACAGCAATTCTCAAAGGCTTTTGAAGGTTCCAATCGTTTCCTTGAAGCATTTTGGACATATCTCAATCATCACCATCCTCCAAAACATCATAAAACTCATAAACCGAATTTGTTTTCATGTCATTCTTATTTTTTTCGATTCATATATTTGTGACATGATTAATGGATTTTGAATATATAATGTTGTTTGTTTGATGATGTAGATGAATTCTGGATAAATTATTGTGAGATTCATTGCCGTTTTGTGATTTCGCCATTGATAGGGTTTCGAAGCTTCAAATTAGGAACTCTCTAAAAAAGCCATCTAAGGATAAATTGTTGGTTTAATGAGACTTTTGGGACGTTATTTAGTTGATTTGTATTGATAGAACTAATTCATATTGTTTGAATGAGATTTTACAAAGATGCAGGTCCTATAGTGACGGACGAGCCGTCACTAAAACCTCTTGTTACAGGCAAAAGTGTCACTACAAGCTAACTGGACAGATGGAGGTTGAAGATGAAGTCTGGCGCCAAAATCTCGATTTAAATATTAATCTTATTTCATATATTTTTATGTAGGATATATATCTCAAAGGCGCAGATGACCTGGTGGTTTTGATGCGTGTGTATGGAGCCAGAAGCCTGGGTTCGATCCTTGGCTAAAGCAAATATTTTTTATCTCACTGATTTTTAGCAGGATTAACATATAATCAAAGGATGCTATTATACTAACACCAGCGCATGCTGGCTCAGTTGGTTTTGTGTAATGCTATTGAGGTAAGGGACCTGGGTTCAAATCCCAGGTCCTATCTTTTTGGTGATTTTTCTTATTTTATTTGTTTTTCTCATTTTCTTTATTTATTTTGTTTTAATAATATAATTAAAATATTTTTTAAATAAATAACCAATAATATCTTTTTATATAAACTTTATATTTTCTAAAATTCATAATTATTTTCTTAATGCTTATTAATTGTATTAATTATTTCTTTTTATAATATATTTGTATATAGTTAATATATATGTATATTTTGTAAATAAAAATAATGTATTTTTAATTATGATTAACTAACCCTAATTTTTTCTATTAATCCTAAAAAACTTAATTTATTTTTCTAAACCCTAATTAATATATTAACCCTTATTTCTTTTACTATTATGTAAATAAATTAATGTTTTTTTTATTATTAAGTTGTTTAAATTCTTATACTTTCTTAATTAACTTCTAAAAAATTTATAATTTTTGTCTAACCTAAAATAACTTCTCTTTTAAATTCTAATTTTAATTTCTTTTTATTATTACTATTATCATTATTATTATTGCTATTATTTTATTATTATTATTTATTTATTATTTTATTATATCTATTATTATTATAATTCATTTTTATTCGATTATTATGTATCTGCTAAAGCCATGTAATACTTATAGATTTATTTTCCATCTTTATTTTATTATAAATATTTTATTGTGTGGTTAGTAATTTTAGGGTGTGTATAACCAAAATGTAATTAAAATTAACTTAGAAAATTAATTTAAATAAGATAAATATTTGAAACAAAACACTCACACACGTAAGTCGATCTCTGATCGCCATCTTGCACTTCCTAGGGTATTCCTCTTGGTTGCCTTAAAATAATATGGCCAAGTCCCTCGAAAATGGGGGTGTCTTAAAAAGCAAAGTCCCTACAGAATAAAATCATCAAGTCCCTACAGTTTAAAAGATCAAGCCCCTTCGAGGTTGCCTACGAAATAATGATCTCGTCCCTTCGAATAAATAATGATAGTCCCTACGAATTGCTAAAGACATCCCTTAAGTTTCTTTCTATGACCATACGATGACCCTACGCACGTCCCTTAAACATCCAAAGTAATGACTACCTATTCCTTAATAATAGGGATAGTCTTACCATTGAAAGAACATACGAGAACATGAAAGACTTAATCTAGGGTAGGTACCTCTTAGTTGCTTGCTCACATTTCAAAATACTTTTTACACCTCACTTTCTTAAACATTTTTCAAAACAAGGCTTTGTATACATCCATACGAGGATCATTACAAAGTACTTAGAAAAATTTCTAATCACACACTACATTTTTCAAAACAATTAAAGTGAGCTAAGTAACTAAGAGCCCATGGATAACCATGGATATAAAGGGTGCTAACACATTCCCATTATATAACCTACCCCCCGAACTCAAGTCTTTTAAAATAGGTATTTCCTGTTCTTTTATGTCCTTTTCTTATGGATAAAATAAAAGTCGGTGGCGACTCTTGCTATCCGCAACATGACTAAAAAGTCAGTTCTCCCACCGTGTTACACTGTACAGCTTTATTTACTGTTTTCATGCATTTCATACTATTATCATCATATCATGTGCTGGATCTTCTGTTTGTTTTGATGGGAGGGATATTCAGTGAGTAAGGTTCCATACCGGGAGCCTGAGTGACACATAGGATAGAGTGGCTTCATATTCTTTCCCATTCCATTTCGGTCTGGTGCGGGAATATGAAACACGGTTCAGACATGAGTTTCTTCTTGAGAACTCTGTGCTACGGATTTTCTGTAGTACTAGGGCTATCTGGGAAGCCTGCTAAGTCTGGATGACCTTTTTATGGCCTTCAGCATATGAGGTGAATTAGAGGAGGATCCTTTATGATTATTGTAAACATTGTACCTCCGGGTTAGAAGTGTTTACACTTCTCATAACTGATCCAAGTCTGAGGATCCTTGTTCTAGAACAATACATGTGAGGGGGTTGGGATGGTTATAGGTTTGCAGGAACCCTTGGCCTCATCATACCCTGTTAGCAGTTTTGTTTTAAGATTGCATCATTTTGGACTGTTCTTGTGAAACCCTGGACTTGTGACACTTTATTTGAGTCCCCCACCTGGTTACTGGTTTTCTAAACCTCCATCCGGACTTATGAACACACATGGACCCTATCAAGGCAGATAACAGATCCAGCACTTGATCACAAACCCTTGCATATCATTCTGCATACATCATTTTGCATCATTTAAAATTTGTCTATTTGTTTTACAGGGTATCCACATCTTATCTTTGGTTTGGTTTTGACCTATTCAACTGCTCAGATTCCTTCAGCTATCTGCATCAACCTTCTTCATCAGTTATCTTAATCAGAGATCCTCTTCAGCATCTTCTCCAGCTATCTTCAACAGTTTTCTCTAGTATTTCTCCTCAGTCTTCTTCACCAACATCCATTGTCAGCATGGACCCATCCAGGAAAAACAACATCACTTATCATTTCTTTGAACCCACTCTGATAGGCATCAGACAGATTCAGACGCTCATCACTCCTGATCATGTCCCTTTATTCAGGTAACGTTATGGTGGCATTATGGACATGATCATGGACTTGGATGCATCACAGAGGAGTATGATCCACACTTGTCTTCAGTTATATGACCCTCCTCTCAGATGTTTCACTTTCCCAGATTTTCAGTTGGGACCTTTGATGGAAGAGTTCTCCATGTTGTTGGGTGTCCCCAACAGGAGAGGGATTCCTTTCAACCCTGAGATGACTGCTCCCAAAAATGAAGATGTAGCTAAGGCTTTTCACTTGGAGTCCACCCTCATTGACTAGAATATGACCACCAAGGCTGGAATTCCAGGCCTTCATTTGGACTTCTTGGTTACTCAGGCCACCATTCATGCTGCAGCAGGGAAGTGGGACACTATTTGTGCTCTTCTGGCCCTTAGCATATATGGTATCATCTTGTTTGCAGACGAGCCTAAGTTTGTAAGAAAGAGTGTTATCCACCTTTTCTTGTTGAAGAACCCAGTCCCTACTTTGCTTGGAGACTTTTACTACTCAGTGCATCAAAGGAATGAGAAGCAGAGGGGAAGATTAGTCAGATGTTGTGCACCTCTCTTCTATTGTTGGTTATTGAGGCACTTGCCAAAGTCAGAAGCTTTCTTGAATCCTCATCAGTCAAGAAACTGGGCTAAGAGATTGATTGCCCTTACTTCAGAAGACATCAGATGGTGCACTCAGAGCACCAATGGCAGATATATCATCACCAACTGTGGGAAGTATCCCAATGTACCCCTGATTGGAGTGAAGGGTTGCATCAACTACAAACCTTTGTTGTTCAAAAGGCAATTAGGGTATGCCTTGGTACATCCACCAAGAGAGCAAGACTTGTCAGAAACTCTTTACTATGACATTCATCACAACCTTACCATTGCCAGACAAGCAGCTTGGGCTTGGGATAATATTCAGACAAAAGGGACTGCTATTCTTGGCAAGTGCAACAACATAGCTTCAGCTCAGTATCTTGATTGGTCTTGTATCAGGGGATATATCACCCGCATGCCATTCACCCTAGAGGATGTGCCTAGACCATCAGCAGTGGAGCCTGCAACTACAGTCAGTTTAGAGGAGTTTGAGAAGTTGAAGGAAAGGAATACTCAGCTTTCTGAAGCTTTAAAGAAGACCCTCTGGGAGAGGAATGACAGTCGTCTGGACAATGAAAGGTTAGAAAAGCTCCGGATCGAGCATATGACCAAGATTGAGAAGACAAATGATTACATCATAAGGGCTAGAGCAGGGGAGTTGGTATTGAAGAACGCTTGCAAGGAAGCCAAGACTCAGAAGGCCAGAGCTGAGCACTACTTGGAGGAGAGTCGGGCTAGATGGATCAGAATCACTGAAGCTCGTTCACAGGAAGATCAGAGAACCCAGGCTAGGGTAGAGCAGCTGGAAGCTAGTGAGAAGAAGAACCAGGAGGCCTTGTTAGCAGCACAGAAAGAAATCTTTGAGTTGAAGCTCCGGGCGGGGTTGAAGAGATCAAAAGACCAAGATAAGCATAAAAAGTTGACCAGTGTCATTGCCACCAGGAACCTTCTTATCAGGACCATCACAGAGCACCCAGTTGGCCCAATGACTGAGGCTCTCCTGAAAGAAGTCAGAGAGGATGATTATGGATTGGATGTTTGATTTCTTTATACTTGTACTTCATTTTGATTGTATTTTTTGTTGTATTTTGACCCACCATGGGAGCTTTGTTGTAATTAAATTATGTATCTTTACACTTTGTAATATATGGTTTGTGTTATTTTATAGGCCTTATCTCTCTTCAACATCATCATTCCTCGAGGTCTGGAAGGTCAAAACCAAAGAACCAAACTGGATACCCTTGGAAGACAAATAGACATCCTGCATTGCATACTAACCTCATTTCTTTGTTTTGTAGGTTTTCTATTCTTCATTGTTTCTCACTTTGTTGTGGTTTCAAGAAACATTGCTCGTAGAAGAGTCTTCCCTATCAACAGAGTTCACCGGTATCCGACAAGAAACAACCTTCCGGACTTACAAATGGACCAGGTTCAGCAAGATCTGACTGACGTGAGAACCCAGATGGCCAATGAAAGGACTGAGATGAGGGCCCAAATGAACCAGTTTATGACAGTGATGACTGGGTTGACCCAAAGCCAAGAAAGATTGAAAGAGTTGGTCGAGTGGCAAACTCCTAAAGAAAACCACCCAGGTACAGGGGGTACCAGCAACAATGATCATGTACAGCCTCGTACTGATCCCCCAGAGTTTGGACCTCATCTTAACCCAGACATTAATGCTATAAGAAATACCCAGGGAAACACTGGAGGGAGTGTCTTGCAGGAGGACCCTCGGGAAGAACAATTTACTGTGGTTGGGGCAGGAGATGAAGTCTATAATCGTCAGCTGGACGAGATAGCAGAAAAGCTGAGGTCCCTGGAGTCTCAAAACTCCTTAGGTTTTGATGTCATGGATATGGGACTAGTGGAGGGGGTTAGAATTCCTCATAATCTTTGTAGACGTATGTAGCGGTAAAATCGTGAGTGTAAGCTATTGATTAACTTAACTCGATGTACACAGAGTCGCCACCGCGCTTTTCTTTATTTCCGAATGGAAAAAGGTAAAAGAACGAATAAAAACCTAGGAGTCTAAAAGCAAAAGCTAAAAGAAACAAACAGAGATTGGGTAAGGGGATTGGTTACGAACCGGGAAGGTTTTAGGCACCCGACTCGTCCGTCGTACTCCACGGGAGCCCTTTGAAATACTTACTGCTTTTTGGTCTGAAATTGGTTTGTTTAAAATGATGGAAGAGATGAGGAGAAGAATATTTTTTAATGATTTTGTGTTTGATAAGGTTTTAACGCCTTATGCCTACGTACCCACAAAGTGCAATGCGAGATCAAAACCTCGTAGTTCGTGGTACAAAATTTGAAAAGAAACAAATGAGTTGAATTGATTTTAAAATGTAGAGATAAGTCGTCATCCTTTAGCGAATAATTCCGCTAGAAAAGATGAATCATATCTAAACATGTAAAAATAAAAGGTGCACAAGGCACAAAAACAATTGAGTGAGTTTTGAGTTTTTTAAAGTATATGAGAAAATGATTTTGATATATTTACATGGATTAACATTTGTTTAAGAAATAAAGTGAAAGGATTAAAAATCGCTTGACCTAAGTCAAGGTTTATTTATGAAAGTGTTTGAAGTTTAGAAAACAAGAAGGTTTTGAAATAGGAAGAAGTTTTGAAAATTAAAGAATGGGGAGGAGATGAAGAGACTAGTCCTAATGCTTGAATTAAAAGCTAAGGAAAGAGTTTACCAAACCATAATATGCACAATTCTTCAAAGATCGGAACTTCCTCTTCAAAGGCTAATGAAATCACTTGAGGCCGAGGTTTCTAATCCATTCCAACTTGAGCAAGGGGAAAGTATCTTAAAGTCTAAGTCCATTCTCCAAAAAGCTCGGGATAGTAACCATTAGTCCAAAGTTAGGAGTCACAAGTCTTTTAAGTGTTCAATCCTTTATTAAGTGTTTTGATATCCAAATGGACAAAATAAAAACAAGCACAATATGAATATAAACAAATGATATATGATATTATATGGTAAAGCATAATAAAGAGATAAGGGAGCAAGAGATTAAAGTAAAAAGGATAAGGTGCGAGAGATTAAATTTAAACAATTATATTCACAATATTATAATATTTACCATATAAGTGGTATGATGAACTTAATCAAGCACAACCACAACAAAGAATAATAAAATCGAGGAAAACGGATCCAAGTGGATCTTAATTCGAATCGGGACAACTTTAGGTCTATGTTAAGCAATCGCCGAGTAATTTACGGAGTAATTACCCTACAAATGAGGCCGGCCACCACTAATTAAAGTGGAAAATATTCGTGTTAATACATGTTAGAGAAACGATATAATGGATCGTTCTCCGAAAACATGCCACACTAAAAGAAAAAGGAAGGTCTAATCTTAATCGAGATTTTCGTTGAATTTCATCGAAAAGCAACCTATCATGATCTCAAAGTATAGAGAATGATCCAAATGATCATTCATCCATAGATTTGAAATAATGAAGATTAAACTAATCGGAAATCAACAATCTCTGAAATTCTGGTATGACAGACTCAGATGTCTAATATGATGTTGAGACATCTTATCTGTTACTTATAAACATGGTAAGACATACATATCAGTACTTAAATAATTCTGATATATCAGAGTCAAACATGCTTCAGGATGTTGGGACATCTGATAGGACATTCAGTTCAGGTTCTGCATAAAACATAAAGGATATAAAGAACACATAAGTTTGTTAACCCAGTTCAGTGTATAACCACACTTACATCTGGAGGCTACCAAGCCAGGAGGAAATCCACTATAAGTAATATTAATTCTAGACTTAAACCACCCTGTTTAATCTATCACTTAATAACTACCCAATGCAATTTCTACCTAAGACACAACTTAGATAAGAGTACCCTACTCACTCCCTCTCAATCACACAGTGATCTTTTACAATGATTAATAAAATTGAAGTCACACTTTAAACACAACAGCTTGATCTTACTTCACAGTTTCAATCAAGTCACAAAACTTCTCTTGCTTACAAGCTTCGAGAATCACAAGTGAAACAGCCACAATAGAGTTACTTGTTATGCACGGCTGACACAAGGACACAACCCTAATAATGTTTACATTTTCGGTTGATTGGGTTAATTCTAAACTAGGTTACAAGGTTTCTTTTATAACCTATTCCCAACTGGATTTGGGCCTAAACAATCACAACAATAGCTGCTACAAATATGCAGAAATATCTGCTACAAATATGCAGAAATATCTGCTACAAATATTCCAAAAGATCTTCAACTCCTAAAATATAGAAACCTATATTTTTCAATATTTGTCTTCAATTTAAATTGAGTCTTTAAGATCTTCTAGATCAGCACCACATATGATTGCATAATATCTCCAGAATATTCTGCATAATTCAGATCTGATAAATCCAATGTCATCACCTTGAATTAGGGTTTGTTACTTCCTAGATTCTAGGTGATTTAGTTCATCTGATTATGCTGAAGTTTCATAACAACTCTCCCTACAGATGCGCCTTGTTCTGTTTTTGTCCATCCATAATTAATTCCAGATAGATTCCCCTGAATTTACTCAGTTCTGTTATGCATTAATTAATTCTGGTAACAGGTCTGAGATGTCTCAACATCTGTTGGGACATCCTAAAAAAACTGAACTTACTTCATTTACTGATACAATGTCCTAACATCTGATGTGACATCCTGTAAACTGAACTTATTCCATCAACTGATACAATGTCCTAACATCTGGTGTGACATCCTGATATCTTGATTTAAGTTCATCAACTGTTACTCTGTTTGACAGTGTCACAACATCTGGTGTGACATCCTGAACTAAGTTCAACACTTCTTGTTTGATATCTATATGTAACATATGACAGTAATGTTGTCATGACAGTTGCAGATGTTTCAACATTTTCTTTGACATCTGTCATGACATTTGCAGATGTTTCAACATCTTCATTGACATCTGTTCTTTAACATATGACAGTAATTCTGTCATGACATTTGCAGATGTTTCAACATCTTCTTTGACATCTGTCTGTAACATATGACAGTAATTCTGTCATGACATTTGCAGATGTTTCAACATCTTCTTTGACATCTGACAGTAACATATGACAACATCTGTTGGGACATCCTGAATTAAGTTCTTATACTCTGTTTGATAATGTCCCAACATCTGATAGGACATTCTGAACTGAATTCAACATCTTCTTTGACAACTTCCTTAATCATGTCTTGACTTGTTCTTCCAGAGTCTATACCATGTTAATTTAATATATGGAACTTTTTATTCAACATTTTCCAGCCATATTAGTTTTACCAAACATAATGCCAATCATAAAATAATAGCATTAACAATCTCCCCCTTTGGCTTATTTTGGCTAAAACTAATTTACATACAGGTGTAGTAGTACCTTATGTAGAAGTTCCTTAACATCACATCTTCATATCAGACCTCACACTATTACTTCTCCCCCTTTTTAGCCATAAAAAGACAAAGGTACCATAATAAAAATAGAGGTATATAATCTCCATAAGCTTGAAACACACACAATTCCTCAAGAATCAAACATAAACTGCAGAGAGAAGCTTTATGTAATATAGCCTTCTAGACTCTTAGGATTCTCCATATCTGGTTAAAGTATTACTCCCCCTTAACACCACAAAATCAAGTGCACATACTTGTAACACACTCCCCCTGTCTAGGATACTCCATGCTTCTCTGTACATTGATGAAAGGAAAACATAAGACGCATCTTCATGTCTTCAAGAGCTCACTCTCTGTTCAATTCCCAATTGAACACATTCTCTTCTTGTACCAAAGCATACCTGATTCCTTTCTGGGTTTGTAGTTACCACAGACTACACAAGATGAACATCTTCTAGCACACAGGTTCTTGACACTAAGCCTTTACACACCAAAGGCCATACAATCCAGATAAAACACATCCAAACTAATTATGAAATTAGAATGAATGTCCACAAACAAACTTCCAAGCAATCAATACCTGATATACTTCTGGTGGATCAACAGAGATGTGCTATTCAGTTGAGGCCTTGTGCTGATCCTCAGATGCTTCTTCATCACAATTATTGAAGGCCTTTTTCTGGTCCTCAGATGTTTCAACATCTATTGGGACATCCTGTTGAGCAGGAGTGTCCTTTGCAGCCTGAGTTTGTTGATCTTCTTGTGGGGCTGGCATAGTGTTCAGAGGGATAGATATGCCACTTACCGCTCTTTGCTCAGATAGGATCTTGGTTACCAACTCCTTTATGGAATCATCCACATATTCAGAAGCTTTTGGAGTGTTGTACAATGGTGAAGGTATGCCTTTGGTCTTGCTGAAAACTTGATCTTTTTGGAGTTCTTGGCTTTTTAGCACGAGGAACACTTCCAGTCTCTTCTACATGTTTCTTCCAATATAGATCATCTACTTCATCATTCTCCCATATGATTAGGTAGTCTAATAATAGAAACCATGTAGATAAACACCCCAGATAATGTACTAACACTTAGTTAGAACATTTTTCATACACCAAGACCTTATCACCATGATCCTAGATGTGCTCCACCAACTGGACTTACTATAGCATAGTAATCCAAGAACTGAAAATCTTCAACTACACTGTGCCACCAGTTAGAATCAGAAATCCAGAAGGAATGATAAACTCTCATCCACCTTCAAGCAGAATAAATCCTCTTGAGTCTTCAACTCATCACTCCTCTGCCCAAGAGCAATTTGTTCCAAGACAATCCTCAAGAACAACCAGCTGCCACACTCTGATTATCTTGATTCTTCGAATCCACTTTAAAGATCAACCAATTACCATATTTTGATAACCTCCTTTATGAATCCTCATATGAAAAAGCCAATTGCACTTTTTTCTTCTTCACGTTTATAATAAATCTTCCAAGGATATCCTGATCAATAAAGTTGATCTTCCCCAAGCTGTCAAGATAAAAGGCCTTATGAAGCATTCAATCCCTATAGATCATTTTATCTTGATTTATGTGTCACTTCACCAATTTGACTCTGATGTTGAAATAGATGTTTAAACATTATTAGCCCACATCCATCTGTTAAATTCAGGTCCTTCTTCTGCCACTTGAAAGAACCTCCTTCCTTTATAGAACAAGAGTTCCATGCTCTCATAGACTTGATTTATCCATCAAGTTTGAGTAAACAACCTCCATTCTATTGGTTTTGCAGAAGTTCCTACCAATAACACATATTGATGAGAAACTTCTAATGTTTCTCCAAAGTCTTCAAACCTGCCACTGTGTGATTATTCAGAAGGAATAGTTAAGAACTACACCTCATAACTATACCAAGGATGCCACCTTTCCTTGAGTAAGGCAGTCTTAACAAATTTATGATATCCCCACCTATCTTAACTCCATGATGAGCATTCTGGACTACACCTAGATCAGAAATAAACCAATCCAAGTAGTCATCAAGATTATGATATGTTCATGGTCTTTCATCTCCATCTTCAGAATCAACAATATCCAGACTAGTTCTTGCCAAGAAACTTTCCAGAAATACATAACTCCTGTCACACAAGACTGAAGCCAATGCTACAGCTTATGCAATACCTCTCCCATGATTCTGCACAAACTCTGATGATAAGATGTTCCAACATCTTTTTGAACATCACCAATCTTGAATCACAAGGATAATCAATCAAATATTTGTGAACTTCACAAACAACAATTGATCTTAAATCCTTGTATAATACCTTATCAGATAGTTCTACACAATCTGATCTTTTAATTTTGAAGGATTTTAAGGTTAGCTCCAGATAAGATTATCAAGATCTCCTCATGTCATGGATAAACAATACTCCAGCTGAGCATAAACTCCCCTAATTCTCAATTTCACACCCCTGATGAACATACAAAGAGCACAACTGATAAATATCCACACTTGATTTTATAAAACAGATGCTCTTAGTTTGCTTGCTACAAAGGGTTCATACTGCCACTATCCATGACTAATAGTGGAAGAGACTACCAGTTCAACAACCATTCTGATCAGACTTCTCAATCTGACATTCTTCCCTTGCTTCTAGCAATTGTTGGTCACATTGCTAGCTTTAATCATGACCAAAGTCATGCATCCACATTTGTAAATACATTTAGAAGCTTCTTCATCTTCAGATTCATCATCAGATTCATCAGTATTCTGAGCAACCTCTTCCAGCTCCAGCCTTTGAATTACTTCCTCAAGCTTTTTCTTCCTGGCATCTAGCTTTTTGCAAGTGTTTTTCAGATCTGCAATCAAGGCAGATTTGGATATGGGAGTCTTTGCTTTTGAAGGTCCAGCAGATGTCCTAGTGGAAGCTTCAACATCAGCAGCATGATGGCTCAAGAAAAGTTTGTAATGGAAGGCCAGAGGACTTTTTCTTTTGCATACTGAATCCTTCTCAGTGAGGATACCTGGAAACTGGCTTAGTATGATTCCACATAGCAGAGAGGAAAAAGCAATGGGAAGATTTGTTGCTGATGCTCCTTCATGCTTTAGGGTTTGATCAAAGGTATAAGCCCCAAAGTCCAGCTTTGTTTGGGTGCCCACAACATATATGAATCTGCCCAATCCAGTTGCTATTGAAGAAGTATGGTTGGCAGGGACCCTGTTTACAGTGCCAATTCTATGCAGCATTGCATACTTCCTTGTTAGCAATCTAACATAAAGTTTGCCCTTGACTGGCCAAGCTTTGACTTGATTGGCAGTAATGACCTTGCACACCTGGTTATCTGTCTTACCCAGCTCATTAGGTCCATCAGATTCTTTCCCTAGATAATGGTTTATAACCCTAGGAGAGAATTCCACACATCTCCCTCTTACATAGACTTTTCTGAATTCATCTGATTTACCTTCAGCACAGTCCTCTTGTAGGTTGACACTGAATTCCTTGACTAGCAGCTCATAGCAAGGTGAAAAGTTTGATACTATTTTGAATAAACCAGCAGAAGAAATTAGGTCAATTACCTCAGTGTACTCAAGTGCATTTCTGCCCAGCTCTCTTTCAAGTGCTACCCTTCTTTGGTATACAAATTTCCATCTGCTCACACTTGACATATGATGGAATGAAACATTGTCCAGAGGAGCTTCTGGAACAGCAGAGGTGGACCTTGAGGGTGCTGGTTTCTTCTTTGGTTGGGATGTTGGAACATCCTCTTCAACATCTGAATCTGGTGGAGTTACAGCTTTCCTCTTTTGGGTATTCACCTTGCTCCATTGTTTAGTAGGACTAAATACCACTTTGGCCTTGTCTTTCTTTGGAGTAGGCTGCTTCTTTTCAGGAGTTGAATGTCCTGCAGTCTTCTTTTCCTTTCTAGCCCTAAGCCTTTTGGCTATGCTAGGGTCCACAGAATCAATGACCTCTGTGTCAGAGTCATTATATGTAGCATAGATGCCTCCTCTTCCAGGTTAGGAGTAGGTTCCAAACATATGTGATCATCACACATTTGTCTAGCACCCAGAGCATCCATCATGTTAGCAGGATATCACACCAGTTTCCTTCTTCTGGAACACAAAACTAAGCTTGGTTCTGAAGCATTATTGCTTTCAAGATTACTATCTTTTCTTCAATCAGCTCCAACTGAAGTGCTATAACATTATGAAAGATACTTTGCACACATACAATAGACAGTAGCATCTCAAGGAGTATTCAGCTTCATAGCTTCAGAAATCCAAAAACAATCTTTTAGGTCTTTGATTCAACATTTACCATAAACTGTTGAAGTGTAGTGTGGTGTCAAGACATTAGGATTGACATATCAATTCAGCTTCTTTCTTGATGAAACTTCCTTCAGTTCATGATTTAGACAATCATAAACATGTATCTTCATAAGAGAGATTTTCTCCAGCTATACCTAAACAACATAGGACACCATAACCAGGAAGAATATCCTCATTAGGTCACCATAAATAAGCTTAAGAGATAACTTATCAAGATTTTCACTCCCGCATGAAAGATTTGATAATTATACTCTTTTGTTTTGGCTCCAACCTCTTCTTTCATCAAGAACTACAACATTCTGAACTAAGTGTTCTCCAGTTCTCACAGAAAACAAAATACAAGCCTCCTTCAAATATAGAATTCTCTGAACCAAGATGTCAGGACATTCTGTTTGACATCATAGCTACACAGCAATTCACCAGCAAATTTCCAGCCCTGATAACACCAGACTGGTCCAATATACACCTTATGATGAATAGTCCATCCTCCACTTCTAGGGACCATTCAAACTCCAATATGAACCTCTCAAGTTCCAACAACTTTTCATTATATCATCCTTCTTCCTTTACCATGAACCAGAAAGTATCCCCCTTAGATCTCATCCAGAAACAGACCAGGATGCCTGCTCTGATACCAATTGAAATTCTGGTATGACAGACTCAGATGTCTAATATGATGTTGAGACATCTTATCTGTTACTTATAAACATGGTAAGGCATACATATCAGTACTTAAATAATTCTGATATATCAGAGTCAAACATGCTTCAGGATGTTGGGACATCTGATAGGACATTCAGTTCAGGTTCTGCATAAAACATAAAGGATATAAAGAACACATAAGTTTGTTAACCCAGTTCAGTGTATAACCACACTTACATCTGGAGGCTACCAAGCCAGGAGGAAATCCACTATAAGTAATATTAATTCTAGACTTAAACCACCCTGTTTAATCTATCACTTAATAACTACCCAATGCAATTTCTACCTAAGACACAACTTAGATAAGAGTACCCTACTCACTCCCTCTCAATCACACAGTGATCTTTTACAATGATTAATAAAATTGAAGTCACACTTCAAACACAACAGCTTGATCTTACTTCACAGTTTCAATCAAGTCACAAAACTTCTCTTGCTTACAAGCTTCGAGAATCACAAGTGAAACATCCACAATAGAGTTACTTGTTATGCACGGCTGACACAAGGACACAACCCTAATAATGTTTACATTTTCGGTTGATTGGGTTAATTCTAAACTAGGTTACAAGGTTTCTTTTATAACCTATTCCCAACTGGATTTGGGCCTAAACAATCACAACAATAGCTGCTACAAATATGCAGAAATATCTGCTACAAATATGCAGAAATATCTGCTACAAATATTCCAAAAGATCTTCAACTCCTAAAATATAGAAACCTATATTTTTCAATATTTGTCTTCAATTTAAATTGAGTCTTTAAGATCTTCTAGATCAGCACCACATATGATTGCATAATATCTCCAGAATATTCTGCATAATTCAGATCTGATAAATCCAATGTCATCACCTTGAATTAGGGTTTGTTACTTCCTAGATTCTAGGTGATTTAGTTCATCTGATTATGCTGAAGTTTCATAACAACTCTCCTTACAGATGCGCCTTGTTCTGTTTTTGTCCATCCATAATTAATTCCAGATAGATTCCCCTGAATTTACTCAGTTCTGTTATGCATTAATTAATTCTGGTAACAGGTCTGAGATGTCTCAACATCTGTTGGGACA
This sequence comes from Lathyrus aphaca, assembly GCA_963966055.1. NCBI lineage: Eukaryota > Viridiplantae > Streptophyta > Magnoliopsida > Fabales > Fabaceae > Lathyrus > Lathyrus aphaca. The sequence goes on along the minus strand of OZ014522.1, from coordinate 403,777,047 downwards.
TCCTAAAAAAACTGAACTTACTTCATTTACTGATACAATGTCCTAACATCTGATGTGACATCCTGTAAACTGAACTTATTCCATCAACTGATACAATGTCCTAACATCTGGTGTGACATCCTGATATCTTGATTTAAGTTCATCAACTGTTACTCTGTTTGACAGTGTCACAACATCTGGTGTGACATCCTGAACTAAGTTCAACACTTCTTGTTTGATATCTATATGTAACATATGACAGTAATGTTGTCATGACAGTTGCAGATGTTTCAACATTTTCTTTGACATCTGTCATGACATTTGCAGATGTTTCAACATCTTCTTTGACATCTGTTCTGTAACATATGACAGTAATTCTGTCATGACATTTGCAGATGTTTCAACATCTTCTTTGACATCTGTCTGTAACATATGACAGTAATTCTGTCATGACATTTGCAGATGTTTCAACATCTTCTTTGACATCTGACAGTAACATATGACAACATCTGTTGGGACATCCTGAATTAAGTTCTTATACTCTGTTTGATAATGTCCCAACATCTGATAGGACATTCTGAACTGAATTCAACATCTTCTTTGACAACTTCCTTAATCATGTCTTGACTTGTTCTTCCAGAGTCTATACCATGTTAATTTAATATATGGAACTTTTTATTCAACATTTTCCAGCCATATTAGTTTTACCAAACATAATGCCAATCATAAAATAATAGCATTAACAATCTCCCCCTTTGGCTTATTTTGGCTAAAAACTAATTTACATACAGGTGTAGTAGTACCTTATGTAGAAGTTCCTTAATATCACATCTTCATATCAGACCTCACACTATTACTTCTCCCCCTTTTTAGCCATAAAAAGACAAAGGTACCATAATAAAAATAGAGGTATATAATCTCCATAAGCTTGAAACACACACAATTCCTCAAGAATCAAACATAAACTGCAGAGAGAAGCTTTACGTAATATAGCCTTCTAGACTCTTAGGATTCTCCTTATCTGGTTAAAGTATTACTCCCCCTTAACACCACAAAATCAAGTGCACATACTTGTAACACACTCCCCCTGTCTAGGATACTCCATGCTTCTCTGTACATTGATGAAAGGAAAACATAAGACGCATCTTCATGTCTTCAAGAGCTCACTCTCTGTTCAATTCCCAATTGAACACATTCTCTTCTTGTACCAAAGCATACCTGATTCCTTTCTGGGTTTGTAGTTACCACAGACTACACAAGATGAACATCTTCTAGCACACAGGTTCTTGACACTAAGCCTTTACACACCAAAGGCCATACAATCCAGATAAAACACATCCAAACTAATTATGAAATTAGAATGAATGTCCACAAACAAACTTCCAAGCAATCAATACCTGATATACTTCTGGTGGATCAACAGAGATGTGCTATTCAGTTGAGGCCTTGTGCTGATCCTCAGATGCTTCTTCATCACAATTATTGAAGGCCTTTTTCTGGTCCTCAGATGTTTCAACATCTATTGGGACATCCTGTTGAGCAGGAGTGTCCTTTGCAGCCTGAGTTTGTTGATCTTCTTGTGGGGCTGGCATAGTGTTCAGAGGGATAGATATGCCACTTACCGCTCTTTGCTCAGATAGGATCTTGGTTACCAACTCCTTTATGGAATCATCCACATATTCAGAAGCTTTTGGAGTGTTGTACAATGGTGAAGGTATGCCTTTGGTCTTGCTGAAAACTTGATCTTTTTGGAGTTCTTGGCTTTTTAGCACGAGGAACACTTCCAGTCTCTTCTACATGTTTCTTCCAATATAGATCATCTACTTCATCATTCTCCCATATGATTAGGTAGTCTAATAATAGAAACCATGTAGATAAACACCCCAGATAATGTACTAACACTTAGTTAGAACATTTTTCATACACCAAGACCTTATCACCATGATCCTAGATGTGCTCCACCAACTGGACTTACTATAGCATAGTAATCCAAGAACTGAAAATCTTCAACTACACTGTGCCACCAGTTAGAATCAGAAATCCAGAAGGAATGATAAACTCTCATCCACCTTCAAGCAGAATAAATCCTCTTGAGTCTTCAACTCATCACTCCTCTGCCCAAGAGCAATTTGTTCCAAGACAATCCTCAAGAACAACCAGCTGCCACACTCTGATTATCTTGATTCTTCGAATCCACTTTAAAGATCAACCAATTACCATATTTTGATAACCTCCTTTATGAATCCTCATATGAAAAAGCCAATTGCACTTTTGTCTTCTTCACGTTTATAATAAATCTTCCAAGGATATCCTGATCAATAAAGTTGATCTTCCCCAAGCTGTCAAGATAAAAGGCCTTATGAAGCATTCAATCCCTATAGATCATTTTATCTTGATTTATGTGTCACTTCACCAATTTGACTCTGATGTTGAAATAGATGTTTAAACATTATTAGCCCACATCCATCTGTTAAATTCAGGTCCTTCTTCTGCCACTTGAAAGAACCTCCTTCCTTTATAGAACAAGAGTTCCATGCTCTCATAGACTTGATTTATCCATCAAGTTTGAGTAAACAACCTCCATTCTATTGGTTTTGCAGAAGTTCCTACCAATAACACATATTGATGAGAAACTTCTAATGTTTCTCCAAAGTCTTCAAACCTGCCACTGTGTGATTATTCAGAAGGAATAGTTAAGAACTACACCTCATAACTATACCAAGGATGCCACCTTTCCTTGAGTAAGGCAGTCTTAACAAATTTATGATATCCCCACCTATCTTAACTCCATGATGAGCATTCTGGACTACACCTAGATCAGAAATAAACCAATCCAAGTAGTCATCAAGATTATGATATGTTCATGGTCTTTCATCTCCATCTTCAGAATCAACAATATCCAGACTAGTTCTTGCCAAGAAACTTTCCAGAAATACATAACTCCTGTCACACAAGACTGAAGCCAATGCTACAGCTTATGCAATACCTCTCCCATGATTCTGCACAAACTCTGATGATAAGATGTTCCAACATCTTTTAGAACATCACCAATCTTGAATCACAAGGATAATCAATCAAATATTTGTGAACTTCACAAACAACAATTGATCTTAAATCCTTGTATAATACCTTATCAGATAGTTCTACACAATCTGATCTTTTAATTTTGAAGGATTTTAAGGTTAGCTCCAGATAAGATTATCAAGATCTCCTCATGTCATGGATAAACAATACTCCAGCTGAGCATAAACTCCCCTAATTCTCAATTTCACACCCCTGATGAACATACAAAGAGCACAACTGATAAATATCCACACTTGATTTTATAAAACAGATGCTCTTAGTTTGCTTGCTACAAAGGGTTCATACTGCCACTATCCATGACTAATAGTGGAAGAGACTACCAGTTCAACAACCATTCTGATCAGACTTCTCAATCTGACATTCTTCCCTTGCTTCTAGCAATTGTTGGTCACATTGCTAGCTTTAATCATGACCAAAGTCATGCATCCACATTTGTAAATACATTTAGAAGCTTCTTCATCTTCAGATTCATCATCAGATTCATCAGTATTCTGAGCAACCTCTTCCAGCTCCAGCCTTTGAATTACTTCCTCAAGCTTTTTCTTCCTGGCATCTAGCTTTTTGCAAGTGTTTTTCAGATCTGCAATCAAGGCAGATTTGGATATGGGAGTCTTTGCTTTTGAAGGTCCAGCAGATGTCCTAGTGGAAGCTTCAACATCAGCAGCATGATGGCTCAAGAAAAGTTTGTAATGGAAGGCCAGAGGACTTTTTCTTTTGAATACTGAATCCTTCTCAGTGAGGATACCTGGAAACTGGCTTAGTATGATTCCACATAGCAGAGAGGAAAAAGCAATGGGAAGATTTGTTGCTGATGCTCCTTCATGCTTTAGGGTTTGATCAAAGGTATAAGCCCCAAAGTCCAGCTTTGTTTGGGTGCCCACAACATATATGAATCTGCCCAATCCAGTTGCTATTGAAGAAGTATGGTTGGCAGGGACCCTGTTTACAGTGCCAATTCTATGCAGCATTGCATACTTCCTTGTTAGCAATCTAACATAAAGTTTGCCCTTGACTGGCCAAGCTTTGACTTGATTGGCAGTAATGACCTTGCACACCTGGTTATCTGTCTTACCCAGCTCATTAGGTCCATCAGATTCTTTCCCTAGATAATGGTTTATAACCCTAGGAGAGAATTCCACACATCTCCCTCTTACATAGACTTTTCTGAATTCATCTGATTTACCTTCAGCACAGTCCTCTTGTAGGTTGACACTGAATTCCTTGACTAGCAGCTCATAGCAAGGTGAAAAGTTTGATACTATTTTGAATAAACCAGCAGAAGAAATTAGGTCAATTACCTCAGTGTACTCAAGTGCATTTCTGCCCAGCTCTCTTTCAAGTGCTACCCTTCTTTGGTATACAAATTTCCATCTGCTCACACTTGACATATGATGGAATGAAACATTGTCCAGAGGAGCTTCTGGAACAGCAGAGGTGGACCTTGAGGGTGTTGGTTTCTTCTTTGGTTGGGATTTTGGAACATCCTCTTCAACATCTGAATCTGGTGGAGTTACAGCTTTCCTCTTTTGGGTATTCACCTTGCTCCATTGTTTAGTAGGACTAAATACCACTTTGGCCTTGTCTTTCTTTGGAGTAGGCTGCTTCTTTTCAGGAGTTGAATGTCCTGCAGTCTTCTTTTCCTTTCTAGCCCTAAGCCTTTTGGCTATGCTAGGGTCCACAAAATCAATGATCTCCGTGTCAGAGTCATTATATGTAGCATAGATGCCTCCTCTTCCAGGTTAGGAGTAGGTTCCAAACATATGTGATCATCACACATTTGTCTAGCACCCAGAGCATCCATCATGTTAGCAGGATATCACACCAGTTTCCTTCTTCTGGAACACAAAACTAAGCTTGGTTCTGAAGCATTATTGCTTTCAAGATTACTATGTTTTCTTCAATCAGCTCCAACTGAAGTGCTATAACATTATGAAAGATACTTTGCACACATACAATAGACAGTAGCATCTCAAGGAGTATTCAGCTTCATAGCTTCAGAAATCCAAAAACAATCTTTTAGGTCTTTGATTCAACATTTACCATAAACTGTTGAAGTGTAGTGTGGTGTCAAGACATTAGGATTGACATATCAATTCAGCTTCTTTCTTGATGAAACTTCCTTCAGTTCATGATTTAGACAATCATAAACATGTATCTTCACAAGAGAGATTTTCTCCAGCTATACCTAAACAACATAGGACACCATAACCAGGAAGAATATCCTCATTAGGTCACCATAAATAAGCTTAAGAGATAACTTATCAAGATTTTCACTCCCGCATGAAAGATTTGATAATTATACTCTTTTGTTTTGGCTCCAACCTCTTCTTTCATCAAGAACTACAACATTCTGAACTAAGTGTTCTCCAGTTCTCACAGAAAACAAAATACAAGCCTCCTTCAAATATAGAATTCTCTGAACCAAGATGTCAGGACATTCTGTTTGACATCATAGCTACACAGCAATTCACCAGCAAATTTCCAGCCCTGATAACACCAGACTGGTCCAATATACACCTTATGATGAATAGTCCATCCTCCACTTCTAGGGACCATTCAAACTCCAATATGAACCTCTCAAGTTCCAACAACTTTTCATTATATCATCCTTCTTCCTTTACCATGAACCAGAAAGTATCCCCCTTAGATCTCATCCAGAAACAGACCAGGATGCCTGCTCTGATACCAATTGAAATTCTGGTATGACAGACTCAGATGTCTAATATGATGTTGAGACATCTTATCTGTTACTTATAAACATGGTAAGGCATACATATCAGTACTTAAATAATTCTGATATATCAGAGTCAAACATGCTTCAGGATGTTGGGACATCTGATAGGACATTCAGTTCAGGTTCTGCATAAAACATAAAGGATATAAAGAACACAGAAGTTTGTTAACCCAGTTCAGTGTATAACCACACTTACATCTGGAGGCTACCAAGCCAGGAGGAAATCCACTATAAGTAATATTAATTCTAGACTTAAACCACCCTGTTTAATCTATCACTTAATAACTACCCAATGCAATTTCTACCTAAGACACAACTTAGATAAGAGTACCCTACTCACTCCCTCTCAATCACACAGTGATCTTTTACAATGATTAATAAAATTGAAGTCACACTTCAAACACAACAGCTTGATCTTACTTCACAGTTTCAATCAAGTCACAAAACTTCTCTTGCTTACAAGCTTCGAGAATCACAAGTGAAACAGCCACAATAGAGTTACTTGTTATGCACGGCTGACACAAGGACACAACCCTAATAATGTTTACATTTTCGGTTGATTGGGTTAATTCTAAACTAGGTTACAAGGTTTCTTTTATAACCTATTCCCAACTGGATTTGGGCCTAAACAATCACAACAATAGCTGCTACAAATATGCAGAAATATCTGCTACAAATATGCAGAAATATCTGCTACAAATATTCCAAAAGATCTTCAACTCCTAAAATATAGAAACCTATATTTTTCAATATTTGTCTTCAATTTAAATTGAGTCTTTAAGATCTTCTAGATCAGCACCACATATGATTGCATAATATCTCCAGAATATTCTGCATAATTCAGATCTGATAAATCCAATGTCATCACCTTGAATTAGGGTTTGTTACTTCCTAGATTCTAGGTGATTTAGTTCATCTGATTATGCTGAAGTTTCATAACAACTCTCCCTACAGATGCGCCTTGTTCTGTTTTTGTCCATCCATAATTAATTCCAGATAGATTCCCCTGAATTTACTCAGTTCTGTTATGCATTAATTAATTCTGGTAACAGGTCTGAGATGTCTCAACATCTGTTGGGACATCCTAAAAAAACTGAACTTACTTCATTTACTGATACAATGTCCTAACATCTGATGTGACATCCTGTAAACTGAACTTATTCCATCAACTGATACAATGTCCTAACATCTGGTGTGACATCCTGATATCTTGATTTAAGTTCATCAACTGTTACTCTGTTTGACAGTGTCACAACATCTGGTGTGACATCCTGAACTAAGTTCAACACTTCTTGTTTGATATCTATATGTAACATATGACAGTAATGTTGTCATGACAGTTGCAGATGTTTCAACATTTTCTTTGACATCTGTCATGACATTTGCAGATGTTTCAACATCTTCTTTGACATCTGTTCTGTAACATATGACAGTAATTCTGTCATGACATTTGCAGATGTTTCAACATCTTCTTTGACATCTGTCTGTAACATATGACAGTAATTCTGTCATGACATTTGCAGATGTTTCAACATCTTCTTTGACATCTGACAGTAACATATGACAACATCTGTTGGGACATCCTGAATTAAGTTCTTATACTCTGTTTGATAATGTCCCAACATCTGATAGGACATTCTGAACTGAATTCAACATCTTCTTTGACAACTTCCTTAATCATGTCTTGACTTGTTCTTCCAGAGTCTATACCATGTTAATTTAATATATGGAACTTTTTATTCAACATTTTCCAGCCATATTAGTTTTACCAAACATAATGCCAATCATAAAATAATAGCATTAACAATCTCGAATCGGAGATTGTCATCGACCAAAAATAAAAGAAGATGAAGAAAAATGGATCTATATAAAAAAATAGATCCAAAAAGGAATTAGAATATATTTTTAAATTCTTTTCTCAAGTCTTTTTCTAAACATCCTTTTTTAAAATAACTTTTCTCTAAAAATAATTTCTAAAATATCTTTCAAAAAAAAGTTTTCCTAAAACATTTTCTCTAATTCTCTTTAAAACATTTTTTAAAATATTTTACATCAAAGTACAATTTGAAATAAGATTGAAAGATTAAAAAAACTACTAATCCTAATAATAAAAAAAAAGAAAAACAAAAACAAGAGGGGAGTGGGATGTTGAACCCGCGGATTGGGTGATGAACAGCAACAATTTCACAAGGCCTTAGGCCCAAAACACATTCACATATGTTTATAAAAAAAATGAAAGAAAAACAGAATGAAGAAGCAACATCCTCTTCTTTGCATGAACAAACAACAACAGGGCAAAAAAATTCTTCCGAACCCTCACCTTCCAAATCAGAACAAAACGAAACTCAAACAAATCTCTCCTTTCTCAATCGCGATTTCTTCCTCTTCAACTCTCGCGATTTCTCTTCTCCTTCTTCTTTCTCAATTCAATTTCAGTTTTAAAAATGATTTGGGGATGAAGATAGGACTAGGGATTTGAAGCTTGAAAGGATTTGAAGGTTGATTGAAGAATGAAGATGGAAAGAGGGACGAAAATGAGATTAGGGATTTGAGGTTAGGATTAGATTTGGGCAGAAATTTGGGAGGCTATTGAAGCTTGCAAATGAAGGAGTGAGGGTCTCAATTTATAGAAGAGTGAATGAAGAAGATGATGCCGTTTTGATTTGAAGGATTTGCGTTTTGAGGCTTTGGCAAGATTCTCGTGTTCGTTTGCGTTTCAAATTTTGCTGTGAGCTGCGTTTTGATTTTTGTTTCACTTTGCGTTTTATGTTGTGCTTTAGTGATTTCAACTGCATTTTTGATTTTATTTCTCAGGTGAAACATTCATGCGTGTGGGCCTGTTTCGGTTGTATACGGTATATGGCTTGGATTGTTTATTTGTACGGCTGAATGTGCGAATTGAAGTTGTTGCTGGGAATTGTTGGCGTGGGATACGACTTCGGCTTGTTTTCGTTGCTTTTGTTGTTTCGGCAAGAGGCTTACAAGATGGCTGTTACGGGACTGTTTGGAAGTTGCAACGGAAGAGGCTTGTAACATGATGGCGTGCGGCTTGTTGAGGTTTGCAAGAGGAATTGGGAATTTTGTTGTTGATGGCTGATACGGCTTTGGGAAACCTTGGTTGGTTTGGTAAGGCGTAGGATTGATGGGCATGAGGGGGCTTGTTTATTTTGCTTGGAGCCGGCTTGTATTGTTTTTGTTGATGCGCGGCTGGAAGTGATAAACTGTGGCTTGTTGTTTTTGTTCAAGCTTGCCGTACGGAAGCGTATTGAAGCTGAGGCCTGTTGTTGTATTGGAAGCTGGCTGTGGGCAGGCGCGTACGGAAAGAGGAAATGCAAATTGGCTTGCTTTTGTTTGCAGGATGAAGCTTGTGGCTGGAAGCTGATGTTGGAGAGGCTTTGAGGGATGTGGGCTGAATGCTGGCGTATTGCTTTAGCTTGTGTGGGCCAGGAGTTTTGTGGAAATAGCTTGGCAAGCTGGATTTGATATTTTGCTTTTGTGAGACTTGGAGTTATTGGCTGTGTACGGGACTGCTGTGGGGATTTGACTTGAGATGATTGAGAAAGTGTGGCTGATGAAAAGGCTTGGGAAAAGTATGAGGAGTTTGTAAGGAAATGCGTGGCTTAGAAAAAACAAATAAAATAACCAAACAAAAAAACTTAAACATGGTTTCAAATAATATATTTTTTAATACTAATTGGATTCTAATAACAAAAAAAAAGAACCTATGGGCTTAAATGAAAATGGTCTTATTAATGAATCAATAATATGGATTTAGAAAAAAAAAGAATTAATTGGGGATGATTTAAAAGGAAATAACAAAATAAAAAATGGATTAAAAAAAAAAATTGGAAATGGTTATTCGAAAAAGTTTAAAATTTGGAATTTTGTGAATAATAAAAGAAAATGGATAACCGGGGAAAATGGAATGAAAATGGATATCGACAAATGGGTAATATTTGGATAATGTGGTTTGGTAAACAATCTGGAAAAAAATGGATAACGAAAGATGGTCGTAAAAAAAAAGGTATACGGATGGATAAATGGTTTAATCGGAAAGAAAAAGGATAATGGATGGAATTTTGACTTTAAGCCCACAACCAGATCTGGATTATTTTCGCACAAGCCTCTAATGAAAGAATGAACACAGCCAACCAAAGAAACACTGACCAACTGAATAAATTGCACCTCAAGCCATAACTGCCATCTGAAAATTGTCTGATTATGCCCTGATGAATTGAACCCATACTGAGGAAAATAAATCCTCAGATGAATCACTGGTGAACTGATGAACAAACCAAACTTCGCACAAAAACACTGTCTGACAACCCAACTTGTACTTTGAAAACGCATTGCCTGATGAATGAACTACTGGCACACACAACTTGGCAGTCAACACAATCTTTTGATAGTTTGACCAATATTAGGTCAAACATCCATCTGAAATCGAATTGTGACTAAACAAACGCATCTGGGATTGAAATTACTGTCTCATCTTCGCAAACCTGCATCACAGAGAAGAAGAAGAATACTGCAACATTTTTTTGGTATTTTGGTTAGTGATTAGTAAATAAATAAACAAATATAAAGCAGTAAAAATAATGGTGATCCCCTGCGAAGCATAGACCCTTCATTTGAGAAGAAACTCGAAACCAGTGCGATCTTGTTTGTATGCAAAATGCAAATGATATGCGAAGAAATCTTAGGGCAAAAATTAGGGTGTTACAGCTGCCCCTATTTAAGTTTCTTCAATCCGGAGATATGAAGATTGACATCTTTGTCTCTACAAGATGGGAGAGACTTAAATACAGAATACCCAATTTTTGTCATAAGAGAACAAATGATATGATATGAATATGATATGCAAGCCCAAGATCTCTGTAGGGAAAATATGACCACCAGAGAAAAGCAAAAACTTGTGGACACAGAAGAAAATCCCGCTGGGGAAACAACAAACAGACAACCAAAGAATTACCAGGAAAATAAATCACTGGATAACCGACTCCACTTGGGAAAAGATATGATATAATCAAGAACAAGATTCAACCAGGGAAAAATAAACACCCTGCCAGGAATATCAATCAAACAAAGTATTTGAATCCAAGAATGGAGAAATACTGAGTTGGGAAAGAATCATCAACTACCTGTTTACTGGGTAAGAAATCAACAGACTCGACTATCGATTTACTGGATATGAGCAAAATACGGAGGGATAACCTCAATTACCTTTTTACTGGGTAAGAAATATTCTCAACTACCTGATTTACTGGGTAGAGAATATATAAAGGACTCGACTATCGATTTACTGGATAGGAGTATGATCATCTACCTGATTTACTGGGTAGAAAAATTCTCGACTACCTGATTTACTGGGTAGAAAAAAAAATTATCGGCTACCGAATTTACTGGGTAGGAACTCAATCAAAGGGAAACAGCCTCTATTACCTTTTTACTGGGTAAGAAGAAAATAACTTGACTACCGGATTTACTGAGTAGAACAAATCCTCAACTACCTGATTTACTGGGTAGGAGCTTAAGCAAATGAAAATAAACTCTATTACCCTTTTACTAGGTAAGAGGCAAAATTCTCGACTACCGAATTTACTGGGTAGAACAAATCCTCAACTACCTGATTTACTGGGTAGGAGCTTAAGCAAATGAAAATAAACTCTATTACCTTTTTAATGGGTAAGAGAAATAAATCTCGACTACCGGATTTACAGGGTAGGAGTACAAGTAAAAGAACTTGATCAAATTAGTAATATTACCCACTATCGATTATTGATAGCTTAATTCCACAGCAAAAATACTCAAGCTGGAGAAAAGAGTTGCCCACTATCAAACAGTGATAGCTTAATTCCAAAGCAATAATACCCACAAAAGGGGACCAAAGTTCAATCCAAGACCAAATTGGAGAGAAACGGTCAAACAAGACTCATCCCGAGGAGGAAATATCTCAACTGGGGAAAATCCATCCAGATAATAAACTGGGGAGGAAGCTGAATCAAAATCGTCCACGAGAAACAAACTCAGTGGGGAATTAGAAAGGATTAACACTTTCTGCTTAACGGTCGACACTCTAAACTTGAGAGGAAGACGACACACACACTCTGTGGGGAAAATCCACACCAAAGAGCAGATAACAATGATAAACGCAAGAATGCAAGCAAACAATGCTATGCTTATGCGTATGAATATGCTTACGAATATGCTGAAAAAATAGACATAAAGATAAGAAATAGGGTGACATAAACACCACAACAACCGGATACTCGGCTAATCCCAAGGCAACAACGCAGGGAAACATGCTGGAGATTCAACTTGAAATCTGCAGGGGAATATCATAAGCTATCAAAAGAATACAATCCTACTATAAGGCTTAAATCATTCTGCTGAGGAAAAGTAATAATCTACTGAGGATGAAAATATTCTTGATAAAAATCAAACTTTACGAGGAATAACTGTCATACACCTCCTGCTCCACCTGAGGATAGAGTGCCAGACTTGCTAAAAAACACATAGGAATCTGCTGGAAATCAACACATGCAGACCTACTGGGGATCCATATGGGGATATCAGAAGTTAACATCATAGCCAAAACACAGTTACGAGGGATTTTAAATCTATACCCACCATCAGAGTAAAAGAAAACCTCTAAACCGACTGCTATATCAATACTTCTATATTCAAGGATGCAAACAATAAAACTGAGGAACAAGAGCTCAGCTAGGGATTCCCAATACTTCTCAGTTTAAAGATAACTTGCTGAGGAAAAGATCAAAACTCAGCTAGGGATTCTGAACATCCCTTCCAACAACTCTTCTGAGGAATACATACAATCTTCGTTCATGCTTATTGTTGGGGAACAAAACATCATTAACATCACTCCGTCAAGACTATTCAGGAACTTTGCATAGACTCAACCGAATCAAACCCTGCTTTGGGAGAGACAAGTTACACATATCCAGACTTTACCATCTTTGGAATCACTATCGATATCCTTTCTTTGTTCATATATCAAAAGAAAAATGTTTTTAAAATCTTCAAAGATTAAATTTATTAAATTTGTTTCAAAAATCATCATCAACAATAAATTGAAATTTTGTAAACAGAAACAATATAAAGAATTGCAAACAATTGGATAAAAGCTCAAATTCATTGATAGAATGGTAGTCAGCAAATGGCATGACTCCATGGATCATTACAAGTTTGAAAAATGGTAAATACATGGAAAAGGGCTACATTGAGATACAATGATCACTATTCTCCCTATCAACTTTGAACTCCACTGTGTCTGAAACTTCAGTCAAGGATGAGTGAATAAGAAACTTTGATGAATACTTCTTCTAAGGAATAGAATATGAAAATCCTCGGTTACTACAAGTGATTCAGTCTGTCGACGCAGTTACTTGCCATGATCCCTAACTTTTGCCTAGATTGCCCTTTCGGGTTTTCAATCTACCGGGATAATTATTTATGTTTTTGTCTCTAATTTTTGCCTGGACCGCCCTTTCGGGTTTTCAATCCACCGAGACGCTCATTTTTGCCTAAGCCGCCCTTTCGGGTTTTCAACTTAGCGAGCTGTTCTTTTATTTTTTATTTTTTAGGCGAAGTATTTCTTGACTGCATCCGCATTCACAGGGCGAGTGATCTCCTCACCATCCATAGTTGCAAGAATTAATGAACCTCCAGAGAAGGATTTCTTAACAACATATGGTCCATCATAGTTTGGAGTCCACTTGCCCCGAGAATCTTTAAGGAAAGACTGAATTTATTTGAGCACGAGGTCGCCTTCTCTGAATACACGAGGTTTGACCTTCTTATCAAAAGCTTTCTTCATTCTTTGCTGGTACAACCGACCATGACACAAAGCTGTTATTCTCTTTTCTTCAATCAAATTCAACTGATCAAATCTACTTTGACACCATTCAGCCTCAGTCAATTTGGCTTCCATCAGAACTCTCATTGATGGGATCTCAACTTCGACGGGGAGCACTGCTTCTGTACCATAAACAAGTGAGAAAGGGGTTGCCCCTGTTGAAGTGCGGACAGATGTACGATACCCATGCAAAGCAAACGGGAGCATCTCATGCCAGTCTTTGTACGTCACAACCATCTTCTGAATGATCTTCTTAATATTCTTGTTCGCAGCTTCAACAGCCCCATTCATCTTCGGTCTATAAGGAGAGGAATTATGGTGTTGAATCTTGAAATCTTCACAAAGTTCTTTCATCATCTTATTGTTCAAGTTCGAACCATTATCAGTAATGATTCTATTCGGAACACCATATCTGCAGATAAGATTATTCTTGATAAACTGAACCACAACTTGCTTGGTCTAATTAACATACGATGCTGCTTCAACCCACTTGGTGAAGTAGTCAATTGCCACGAGAATAAAACGATGTCCATTCGAAGCCTTGGGTTCAATCATGCCAATCATATCAATTCCCCACATGGAGAAAGGCCATGGGGAAGAAATCACATTGAGATAAGCTGGTGGCACGTGAATCTTATCAGCATACACCTGACACTTATGGCATTTTTTCACATACTTGCAACAATCAGATTCCATTGTCAACCAATAGTAACTTGCTCTCAACATCTTTTTAGCCATTGCATGCCCATTGGCATGAGTGCCAAAAGATCCTTCATGAATTTCTTTCATCAACATGTCTGCTTCGTGTCTATCCACGCATCTGAGCAAGATCATGTCAAAATTTCTCTTATAAAGCACATTTCCATTCAAGAAGAAATTGCGTGCCAATCTCCTCAAAGTCCTCTTATCTTTATCGGATGCCCCAAGCGGGTACTCCTGACTCTGGAGAAAACATTTAATATCGTGATACCAAGGCTTGTCATCATGGACCTCTTCAACTGCAAACACATGAGCTGGTCTTTCAAGTCGCATAACACTGATCATGGGAACATCATTCCACTGGTGCACCTTTATCATAGAAGCTATGGTTGCTAAAGCATCTGCCATCTGATTCTCATCACGAGGAATATAATGAAACTCAACTTTGGTGAAGAAAGTTGATATCTTCCTGGCATAATCTCTATAAGGGATCAAGTGGGGTTGATGAGTTACCCACGTACCCTGAATCTGATTAATTACCAAGGCAGAATCTCCGTATACATCAAGATGTTTAATCCTCAAATCAACAGCTTCTTCAAGACCCATAATGCAGGCTTCATACTCAGCTTCATTATTGGTACAAGGAAAAGTCAACCTTGCGGCAAAAGGAATATGTGAACCATGGGGAGTAATGATCATTGCCCCAATTCCTCTTCCGTGTGCATTCACAGCCCCATCAAAAACTAAACCCCATCGAGATCCAGGCTCCGGCCCTTCCTCAATCAAAGGTTCATCACAATATTTTACTTTCAAAAACATCACATCTTCATCTGGAAAATCAAACTTGATAGGTTGGTAATCATCAATCGGTTGATGTGCCAAATAGTCAGCCAAGATACTACTTTTTATAGCTTTTTGAGTTCGGTACTCGATATCATATTCTGATAATAACATTTGCCAACGAGCAATCCTCCCAGTCAAAGCAGGCTTTTCAAAGATATACTTGATTGGATCCATTTTAGAGATCAACCAAGTCGTATGATTCAGCATGTACTGGAGAAGACGCTTTGCAACCCAAGCTAAGGCACAACAAGTTTTTTCAAGCATGGAATACCGAGACTCATAATCAGTGAATTTCTTACTCAAGTAGTAAATTGCATGCTCTTTTCTTCCAGATTCATCTTGCTGACCAAGCACACAACCCATGGAATCTTCCAACACAGTCAAGTACATGATCATCGGTCTACCTTCCACCGGAGGAGACAGGATAGGAGGTTCAAGTAGATATTCATTAATACTTTCAAACGCCTTTTGGCAATCATCTGTCCAGACACAACCTTTATCTTTTCGCAGCAACTTGAAAATTGGAGCACATGTGGCAGTCATGTGAGAGATAAACCTTGAGATATAATTCAAGCAGCCCAAGAATCCTCTGACTTGCTTTTCGGTTCTTGGAGCAGGCATTTCCTGAATAGCTTTCACTTTATCAGGATCAACTTCGATGCCTCTTTGGCTGACGATGAAACCTAGCAACTTTCCAGAACGTACACCAAATGTGCACTTGTTCGGATTCAAACGAAGCTTATACTTCCTTAACCTCTGAAACAACTTCAGCAAATGCTCAACATGATCCTCTTCAATCTTCGACTTAGCGATCATATCATCAACATATACTTCGATTTCTTTATGCATCATATCATGGAAAAATGTAGTCATAGCTCTTTGGTACATCGCACCAACATTCCTCAATCCAAAGGGCATCACTCTGTAACAGAATGTTCCCCATGGTGTAATAAATGTGGTATTTTCCATGTCCTCAGGTGCCATCTTTATTTGATTGTAACCGGAAAATCCGTCCATAAAAGAGAACACATCAAACTTAGGCGTATTATCTACCAACATATCAATATGTGGCAATGGAAAATCATCTTTCGGACTAGCTTTGTTCAAATCTCTGTAATCTACGCACATTCGGACTTTTTCGTCTTTCTTCGGAACTGGAACAATATTGGCCACCCATTCAGGATAAGTTGACGTCACAAGAAAACCTGCATCAATCTGCTTTTGAACCTCCTCTTTGATTTTTACTGCCATGTCTGGATGAGTTCTTCTGAGCTTCTGCTTTACAGGTGGACATTCAGGCTTCAACGACAATCTATGCTCCACAATATCGGTATCAAGACCTGGCATGTCCTGATAAGACCAAGCAAATACATCAACATATTCTCTGAGAAGCTCTATAATCCTCTTCTTAACATCAGGATCAAGCAATGCTCCAACTTTGACTTCTTTCTTTTCATCTTCAGAACCCAAGTTGACCATCTCTATAGACTCTCCATGAGGCTGAATAATCTTCTCCTCGTGCTCAAGCAACCGAGAAATTTCATCTGGAATCTCTTCATCATCCTCTTCCTCAGCTTCAAACACAGGGAATTCAAAGTTGGGAGAGGGCATAGGATCATTGTTTTCAATGGGTTTATCATTCAATCTGCACAATGATTTTATTTTTATTTTAGAGTATGAACAAAAGTGCAAACATTATGCAGATAAACAATTATTATATTTTGGGTTTTTTATTTTACCATTTTTCAGAATAAAGCAAAAAGGAAAAACACACATGGAAATAACAAAATAACATTTTATTGATGATGATAAAATTTGAAACAAAGCCCGACAATCATCACTTTCACCTTGGGCAGAGTGAAAGGATTTTTGAAAGAAAATAAAAACAAATTACTTTGAGGAATGAACGATAAAAGGAATATCAACAGCAATCCAGTTACGGCAAATCTTTCCATGCATAACGAAGTCAAGCATTTCTTCGTCTTCATCCTCATCAATGATGGCAGCAGCGGAATGATCGTTGATAAATCCAGCACTTCTGAAGCCTTCTTGAATAGTCTTTGGATCTTTGATAACCACGCCTGGTGCAAAGCCGATACCGAAACCTTCCTTGTTGTCGACAACATCAATAATTCGCCCCCAACCATCAGACTGGTCAGCTTCTAGCACTCGCATAACATCCTTGAAAGAGGACATGGGCATGGCATTCTTCTTAACAACATTATCCACAACAGAAAGAGCTTGAAACGACGTTCCTACCTCTTCTTCAGCATCAATATAAGAGAAAGAAGACAAATTGCTCACAAGCATCGCCCTTTCACCTTCAATGGTCACCAATTTACCTTCTCTCACAAACTTCAACTTCTGATGAAGAGTGGATGTTACAGCTCCAGCCTCGTGGGTCCATGGTCTTCCGAGGAGACAACTATATGCGGGACGTATATCCATTACTTGAAAAGTAATCTTGAATATAAACGGTCCAATAAGAATAGGAAGATCCACCTCTCCAATCACTGTCTTCTTCGACCCATCAAATGCTTTCACTATAATCCCACTGTGCCTCATGGGAGCACCTTGAAACGCAAGCTTTGACAAAGTCGATTTTGGCATAACATTCAGAGACGATCTGGTATCCACTAGTACTTTGGACATAGCATCTTCTTGACAATTCACCGAGATATGCAACGCCAAGTTATGATTTCTTCCTTCTTCAGGCAAATCCTCATCACAGAAGCTTAAATTGTTGCAAGATGTGATATTCGCCACAATGCTATCAAATTGATCAACAGTCACATCATGGTCAACATAAGCTTGATCCAGAATCTTCTGCAATGACTGCCTATGGGCCTCAGAACTCATCAAAAGAGACAAAACTGATATCTTTTATGGAGTTTGCAATAACTGCTCAGAAATGTTATACTCACTCTTCTTTATCAACTTTAGCACCTCATCATCATTATTACCAGATTGGCCCGATTGGACAACAGCATCCATAATCTGCTTACTCGCACTGGTATCTTCAACTCTCTTCGGAGGACCTGAAGCATACACTCTACCGCTTCGGGTAACCTTCGTCACATCAGCAATGCTGACTACAGATTTTGGAGTAGGAAGAGGAACTTCCCTACCATTCTCTATCATCGTAGCATTATACCTGTACGGAACAGCTTTATCAGACTCATATGGCATTGGACCAGGCACATTAATCACCAATGGAGTAACAGCAGTTTTGCGACTATCAAAAGAAATAACCACCCTCTCAGGAGCAACCCTCTCAGGAAGATTGAACTGAGGCATAATAACATTCACTTCATTCTCATATTCATCTCTCTTTGATGTTACTTCAATCAGCTTATCGTCCATCATCTTTTGAATATCTCTTTTAACAATCACGCAACCACGAGGATTCACCGAGCAGATACAACATCCAGCATAGTCGTGATCAATATCGTGATATTCACTCAAGAAAGCATGCATCTCCACCAAAGATCTTCGGATATGACGAACTTCATAGATCTTGAACAAACCAGGACAACCAGCAACCATATTCACAGACGCATTACCATGCTTCGGCAACGGATTCTTCTGCACATTTGGATTAACATCATTAAAATCCAGAACATTGTTCCTCATTAATTTCCGTACTTCAAACTTCAATGGATAACAATTCTCAACATCATGCCCCGGGGCACCTTGATGAAAAGCACAACGAGCCTCTGGCTTATACCACCATGGAATAGTCTCTGGAACTGGAGGTGGAGGACGAGTTTGCACAAGATTCTTTGCAATTAAAGACAGAAGCAAGTCCACATACGGCACAGGAATAGGATCAAAACTGGGCTTAGCCCGAGCTTGTTGATTACCACCTTGTTGCACATAAGGTTGTTGATAGCGATGTTGATACTTTGGAACAACTGGAACAGTTGGAGCCACGTTAATCATCGGTGTTACAGAAGCCACATGCTGCGAATGGTGATTCCCACGACTGTGAGGTCTTCTATAACTTTCACGGGATACTGCATTAGTCTCATTTTCTTTCTTTTTCCCAAAGTTGAACCTTCTAGAGCTTGAACCAATGCCATTATTCTCTTGACTCAACCGTCCCTCACAGACACCTTCTTCTAAACGCATCCCCATGCTCACCATTTCAGTGAAGTCGGAAGGAGCACTTGCTATCATCCTCTCATAATAAAAAGAACCCAACGTCTTCAAGAAGATCTTCGTCATTTCTTTTTCTTCCAACGGAGGAACAATCTGGGCTGCCAGCTCTCTCCATCTCTGCGCATATTCTTTAAAAGTCTCTTTGTCCTTCTGGGACATAGCACGAAGTTGATCTCTATCTGGTGCCATATCAACGTTGTATTTGTACTGTTTCACAAACGCTTCTCCCAAATCATTGAAAGTCTTGATTTGGCTATTATCCAAGCTCATATACCACCTCATGGGTGCACCGGTCAAACTGTCCTGGAAATAGTGAATCAGCAGCTTATCATTATCAGTCTGAGCAGACATTTTCCTTGCATACATAGTCAGATGGCTCAACGGGCAAGTGTTGCCTTTGTACTTCTCAAACTCAGGCAGCTTGAATTTGTAAGGAACTTTAACATTCGGGACCAAACAAAGGTCATAAGCATCTTTTCCGAACAAATCCTTATGCTTCAAGGCTCTCATCTCCCTCTGGATCTCAACAAAGCGTCCATGGAAGTCATCAAGTCTTTCAACAACTCCAGCGCCTTCACTAGGCTCAGCATGGTAAATCATTTCATCATGGTGTGGAATATTGTGCACAACAGGCGGTATAGTAGTCACAACTGGAGGAAGAGTAGTCCAAACTGGTGGTGGGAGAGTATTAAATGCAGCAGTCTCCGGACGATGAGGAGGACGATATCCAGCAGGAAAAAAGTCAACCGGCATGCCCCAAGGTGTGCTAGCAGGTATACGGTAGCGAGGAGAAATAACAGTCTCAACAGGAATGGATGCGGTAACAACCTCAGAGATGACAGTATTCTGAACAGGAGGACTAAGAGGTGGCTGATTCTGAGCAACCACCAAATTTTCCATCATAGCAGTCACTCTTTCCAAGCTTTCCCTCAGATAAGTAACCTCTTCGCGCAGCTCGCGATTCTCTTGTTGCAAAGTATCCATCACTCTTCTTCGATTAGCTCGAGTATCGAATCGGTGAGTCAGCTTGACAGGAGAACTGAATGAAGACCAAGAAACAACAATAAGATCCCTGAAAAACACTCAAAAAGCAAGACAAAATGCAAGTATGATGCATGCTATGCGTATGCAAATGCAAAGATTTCAAAGGATTATAAGTTAACTTGCAATATTCATAAAGAAACATTTTTGAAATACTTAAAAACTCATTCTCATTAAGATCAAAGTGAGGATTACAAACGAAGTACAAAAATCAATAATCCTAATACATAAGAGGAAAAGTAAACTAGGCCTGAGGAATCATATCCGAAGAAATCCCGAATCCTGGCTGATACTTCATGCGAATCCTCTTGATCTCATTCTTGTACCGATCTTCCATATCTTCCTTATCCTTCACTAACTTGTCGACAATGGCCTTCCAAGCACCGGAAGTAGGAGGAATAGTAGATGGAGTACTAGAGGAAAATAAATCCTCTCTCGGCCTCTTCGTGACGCGCCGCTCAAGTAGCTCGATAAGATCATCCTTCTCCTTAAGCTGCTCCTGCATAGTAGTCTTCTCAAGTAGCCAATCTTCCTTCTCTTTCTTCATCTTCTCTAACTCTTCTTGAAGAACCAACCTCTCATCAACGGGAGGAAGAAAAGCATACAAAGGTAATCAGGGAAACATAGGCTCCTTAGGTGGATAAGGCATCTTGAGCTTGGAAGCTCTAGATCGAACCCACTGAATATAACATTCGGAAGGAGGAAGGTGTTGTCTACCCAATTGACCTCTCTCTTTCCGGTGAACAACATGCCAAGAATGAGCAATCCTTTTCTTCATCTCTATATGATCAGCACCATTAAGAAAGAAGAAACGGGATAAGGCAAGATTGTTTGGAACATCCTTCAAACAATAACCGAACTGTCGTCTAGCCAAAATGGGGTTGTAGCTAATTCCCCCTCGTGTACCAAGAAGAGGTACATTAGGAAATTCTCCACAACTATCAATAAGAACTCCAGTGTCATAATGAGAACTATACCATGTCATGTCCTTATGAGAAAGCGACATCAACCTCTGAGACCATCTTCGATTCTCTCTATTGTCCTTGAAAACATCCGACTTCGGCAGGTGCGAAATAAACCACCTATAAAGAAGAGGCGCACAACATACAATATCTCCGTCACCTTTGGAAGTCCTATAGTGAAAAGCATGATACATATCTCCAAGCAAAGTAGGAATCGGGTTCTTCTTCAAGAAGATTTGAATAGCATTCTCATCCATAATGCCATCCAAGTTCGGAAACAAGACAATCCCGTAAATAACCAAAGCAAGAATAGCCTCAAATGCATCCTTATGACCCAAAGTAAGTGAAGTAAAAGCTTTTCCCATTAAGAACTTAGCATTAATACCACGAACACTCCCATTTGGAAGAAACTTCCCATTAAGATCAGATACCTTAAGAAAAAGTGCTTTGGCGATGACCTTGATAGTAAGCTCCTTCTCTAAACCAGTGAAAAGAAACTCCTTGTCCAGAATAGGCAAACCTAACCAATGAGAATATTCCTCCAAAGTCGGCACAAGCTGATAATCCAGAAAAGTGAAACAATGGTGCAACGGGTCATAAAACTGAGCTAAAGTAGGGAGAATCCCCTCAGGTACATCAATATCCAACATATACAAAAGCTTCCCATGACATCTTTGGAACTCTTGGGTATCAACAACCAAAGCTCCTAGCTTTCTCAACTCTACAACATTAGGATTCTTGAAAGTGTACTTCTTTGTGTTCCTCCTTTCAAAAGTTATAGCCATGGACATCTGAAATTTTGCAAAAGTTCCTTATAAGTCCTTTGAAATCTTACGGACAATGCTCATGAATGTTATGATGGCATGTATGCAACAAACACAAACAAGATCACACAAGGCACACAGGCTTAGGTTCCGAGTCACGAGCATGAAGTCAAGGTAACAGAACACCAACCCACACAGGTAAGTACTAAGGTTTTGTCTTCATTGTACCTGCAAGAAACCAAAAGGGTGCTAACAGAGGTGCCCGGAGTTAACAGCCATCTTTAGAATATCATCGGTACGTTGGATTACTCCCCAACCGATAACATTCTTAAAATAGACCTCGTCCGAGTGTAGTATCGCGTGACAACCGCCTTAGGTTTACACCCAGACAGCTTCCGCACTACATTCCTAAATTGGCTTAGATGGGTTAAGGGTTCTAAGGTCCTCAGTATGATCAGCTCAAGGTCGGAAAATAATGCCACGTACGATTACTCGTCATGACATTGATAGTCCAAGAGAGCCTAACCGAGTGGAGATTATCAAATTGATATTGCTTTGGACTACTCCATCACATATCACTTCGAATATCGCCGTCCTATCATAAGTTTTAACTCAGATCCGGGTTAGAATCTATCTCACACAGAGGATCACCAAAACCAAAACAGAACAACCAAATAACAAACAATTCAAACCAAAGCAATAAATAAATCAAAATAGGCTGAATCCGCTTAGAGATTACTCCCCAGCAGAGTCGCCACTTTTCTGTAACGGTAAAATCGTGAGTGTAAGCTATTGATTAACTTAACTCGATGTACACAGAGTCGCCACCGCGCTTTTCTTTATTTCTGAATGGAAGAAGGTAAAAGAACGAATAAAAACCTAGGAGTCTAAAAGCAAAAGCTAAAAGAAACAAACAGAGATTGGGTAAGGGGATTGGTTACGAACCGGGAAGGTTTTAGGCACCCGACTCGTCCGTGGTACTCCACGGGAGCCCTTTGAAATACTTACTGCTTTTTGGTCTGAAATTGGTTTGTTTAAAATGATGGAAGAGATGAGGAGAAGAATATTTTTTAATGATTTTGTGTTTGATAAGGTTTTAACGCCTTATGCCTACGTACCCACAAAGTGCAATGCGAGATCAAAACCTCGTAGTTCGTGGTACAAAATTTGAAAAGAAACAAATGAGTTGAATTGATTTTAAAATGTAGAGATAAGTCGTCATCCTTTAGCGAATAATTCCGCTAGAAAAGATGAATCATATCTAAACCTGTAAAAATAAAAGGTGCACAAGGCACAAAAACAATTGAGTGAGTTTTGAGTTTTTTAAAGTATATGAGAAAATGATTTTGATATATTTACATGGATTAACATTTGTTTAAGAAATAAAGTGAAAGGATTAAAAATCGCTTGACCTAAGTCAAGGTTTATTTATGAAAGTGTTTGAAGTTTAGAAAACAAGAAGGTTTTGAAATAGGAAGAAGTTTTGAAAATTAAAGAATGGGGAGGAGATGAAGAGACTAGTCCTAATGCATGAATTAAAAGCTAAGGAAAGAGTTGACCAAACCATAATATGCACAATTCTTCAAAGATCGGAACTTCCTCTTCAAAGGCTAATGAAATCACTTGAGGCCGAGGTTTCTAATCCATTCCAACTTGAGCAAGGGGAAAGTATCTTAAAGTCTAAGTCCATTCTCCAAAAAGCTCGGGATAGTAACCATTAGTCCAAAGTTAGGAGTCACAAGTCTTTTAAGTGTTCAATCCTTTATTAAGTGTTTTGATATCCAAATGGACAAAATAAAAACAAGCACAATATGAATATAAACAAATGATATATGATATTATATGGTAAAGCATAATAAAGAGATAAGGGAGCAAGAGATTAAAGTAAAAAGGATAAGGTGCGAGAGATTAAATTTAAACAATTATATTCACAATATTATAATATTTACAATATAAGTGGTATGATGAACTTAATCAAGCACAACCACAACAAAGAATAATAAAATCGAGGCAACCGGATCCAAGTGGATCTTAATTCGAATCGGGACAACTTTAGGTCTATGTTGAATTTCATCGAAAAGCAACCTATCACGATCTCAAAGTATGGAGAATGATCCAAATGATCATTCATCCATAGATTTGAAATAATGAAGATTAAACTAATCGGAAATCGACAATCTCGAATCGGAGATTGTCATCGACCAAAAATAAAAGAAGATGAAGAAAAATGGATCTATATAAAAAAATAGATCCAAAAAGGAATTAGAATATATTTTTAAATTCTTTTCTCAAGTCTTTTTCTAAACATCCTTTTTTAAAATAACTTTTCTGTAAAAATAATTTCTAAAATATCTTTCAAAAAAAAGTTTTCCTAAAACATTTTCTCTAATTCTCTTTAAAACATTTTTTAAAATATTTTACATCAAAGTACAATTTGAAATAAGATTGAAAGATAAAAAACTACTAATCCTAATAATAAAAAAAAAAGAAAAACAAAACAAGAGGGGAGTGGGATGTTGAACCCGCGGATTGGGTGATGAACAACAACAATTTCACAAGGCCTTAGGCCCAAAACATATTGACATATGTTTATAAAAAAAAATGAAAGAAAAACAGAATGAAGAAGCAGCATCCTCTTCTTCGCATGAACAAACAACAACAGGGCAAGAAAATTCTTCCGAACCCTCACCTTCCAAATCAGAACAAAACGAAACTCAAACAAATCTCTCCTTTCTCAATCGCGATTTCTTCCTCTTCAACTCTCGCAATTTCTCTTCTCCTTCTTCTTTCTCAATTCAATTTCAGTTTTAAAAATGATTTGGGGATGAAGATAGGACTAGGGATTTGAAGCTTGAAAGGATTTGAAGGTTGATTGAAGAATGAAGATGGAAAGAGGGACGAAAATGAGATTAGGGATTTGAGGTTAGGATTAGATTTGGGCAGAAATTTGGGAGGCTATTGAAGCTTGCAAATGAAGGAGTGAGGGTCTCAATTTATAGAAGAGTGAATGAAGAAGATGATGCCGTTTTGATTTGAAGGGGTTGCGTTTTGAGGCTTTGGCAAGATTCTCGTGTTCGTTTGCGTTTCAAATTTTGCTGTGAGCTGTGTTTTGATTTTTGTTTCACTTTGCGTTTTATGTTGTGCTTTAGTGATTTCAACTGCGTTTTTGATTTTATTTCTCAGGTGAAAGATTTGTGCGTGTGGGCCTGTTTCGGTTGTATACGGTATATGGCTTGGATTGTTTATTTGTACGGCTGAATGTGCGAATTGAAGTTGTTGCTGGGAATTGTTGGCGTGGGATACGGCTTCGGCTTGTTTTCGTTGCTTTTGTTGTTTCGGCAAGAGGCTTACAAGATGGCTGTTACGGGACTGTTTGGAAGTTGCAACGGAAGAGGCTTGTAACATGAGGGCGTGCGGCTTGTTGAGGTTTGCAAGAGGAATTGGGAATTTTGTTGTTGATGGCTGCTACGGCTTTGGGAAACCTTGGTTGGTTTAGTAAGGCGTAGGATTGATGGGCATGAGGAGGCTTGTTTATTTTGCTTGGAGCCGGCTTGTATTGTTTTTGTTGATGCGCGGCTGGAAGTGATAAACCATGGCTTGTTGTTTTTGTTCAAGCTTGCCGTACGGAAGCGTATTGAAGCTGAGGCCTGTTGTTGTATTGGAAGCTGGCTGTGGGCAGGCGCGTACGGAAAGAGGAAATGCAAATTGGCTTGCTTTTGTTTGCAGGATGAAGCTTGTGGCTGGAAGCTGATGTTGGAGAGGCTTTGAGGGATGTGGGATGAATGCTGGCGTATTGCTTTAGCTTGTGTGGGCCAGGAGTTTTGTGGAAATAGCTTGGCAAGCTGGATTTGATATTTTGCTTTTGTGAGACTTGGAGTTATTAGCTGCGTACGGGACTGCTGTGGGGATTTGACTTGAGATGATTGAGAAAGTGTGGCTGATGAAAAGGCTTGGGAAAAGTATGAGGAGTTTGTAAGGAAATGTGTGGCTTAGAAAAAACAAATAAAATAACCAAACAAAAAAACTTAAACACGGTTTCAAATAATATATTTTTTAATACTAATTGGATTCTAATAACAAAAAAAGAACCTATGGGCTTAAAAGAAAATGGTCTTATTAATGAATCAATAATATGGATTTAGAAAAAAAAGAATTAATTGGGGATGATTTAAAAGGAAATAACAAAATAAAAAATGGATTAAAAAAAAATTGGAAATGGTTATTCGAAAAAGTTTAAAATTTGGAATTTTGTGAATAATAAAAGAAAATGGATAATCGGGGAAAATGGAATGAAAATGGATTCGACAAATGGGTAATATTTGGATAATGTGGTTTGGTAAACAATCGGGAAAAAAAATGGATAACGAAAGATGGTCGTAAAAAAAAGGTATACGAATGGATAAATGGTTTAATCGGAAAGAAAATGGATAATGGATGGAATTTTGACTTTAAGCCCACAACCAGATCTGGATTATTTTCGCACAAGCCTCTAATGAAAGAATGAACACAGCCAACCAAAGAAACACTGACCAACTGAATAAATTGCACCTCAAGCCATAACTGCCATCTGAAAATTGTCTGATTATGCCCTGATGAATTGAACCCATACTGAGGAAAATAAATCCTCAGATGAATCACTGGTGAACTGATGAACAAACCAAACTTCGCACAAAAACACTGTCTGACAACCCAACTTGTACTTTGAAAACGCATTGCTTGATGAATGAACTACTGGCACACACAACTTGGCAGTCAACACAATCTTTTGATAGTTTGACCAATATTAGGTCAAACATCCATCTGAAATCGAATTGTGACTGAACAAACGCATCTGGGATTGAAATTACTGTCTCATCTTTGCAAACCTGCATCACAGAGAAGAAGAAGAATACTGCAACATTTTTTTGGTATTTTGGTTAGTGATTAGTAAATAAATAAACAAATATAAAGCAGTAAAAATAATGGTGATCCCCTGCGAAGCATAGACCCTTCATCTGAGAAGAAACTCGAAACCAGTGCGATCTTGTTTGTATGCAAAATGCAAATGATATGCGAAGAAATCTTAGGGCAAAAATTAGGGTGTTACAACGTAATCATAGTTGGGGAAAGAATTGAGAGCTTATTGAAAATGGGAAAGATTTCTGATAACGACGCCAGTTCAAGCAGTGAAAGGAAACCATTTGCAGGGCCTCGCAGATCCGGTGAAACAAATTCTGTACACATAGGCTGAGGAAGACCCCAGTACCTGCCAAGATCAATTTCCGCTGTCACTATTCCTACTCTACCTCCTCAATACACTCAACAACCACAACATTTTCCTCAACAGCAACAGTTTCCTTAATAAAGATCCTACAACAACAACCAACAACAGCGTCCTTTTCAGCAAAGGCCATCTCAAGTCAACAGGGTAATTGACCCTATACCAATGCCATATGCCACCTTGTTGCCACAACTCCTAAAGCTTAATCTTGTCGAGTTAAGGACTTTGGCTCCACCAGATCCTCAGAACCTTCCGAGAAATTACGACGTCAACGCCAGATGTGCCTTCCATTCCAATGCACCTAGTCATGCCACAGAAAAGTGCAGAGCTTTGCACATGAAGGTCCAGGATCTGGTTGATTCAAAGGCCCTAAATTTTGCACCACCTCCTAATGTCACGAAGAATCCTATGCCCAACCATGGTGGGCCCAGGATAAACGCAATTGAGGAGGGCCAACCCATGAATTTAATTGAAGATACTACAAGCATTCAAACACCTCTGGCAGAGGTTAAAGCTCAGCTTTTAAAATGCCAGGTGTTCCCAGGTTATGAGGCCTGGTGTGAATCTTGCAAAGTTTCAGTCAATGGGTGTGCAAGCTTGAGAAGTGGCATCAATGGCTTGATCAGAGAAGGTATCCTGCAAATAACAACAACGGTTTCTACAACATCAGCAATAACAAATATTTCTCATACAACTTCAAAGAAAATTGTTCCGACAGACTCGTCTACAAGATCAGCAACCACCTCTTCCATCACTTCATCAAACACTAGTTCAATCGCATCCGCTTCTACAACTACAACAACCATTAACAATGACGTCTCCACAGTCACCATATATTACGAACCTGCAATGGTCCCTGATTCCAATAATTTTCGGCAACAATCTCAACAACAGTTTCAGCAACAAAGCTTCAGTCAATCACCACCACCATCAACCAGAAGTCCTGTTACCATATTTTATGATCCACAAACAATAACAGTTCCTACCTCTGCTGTAGTCAGTCCAGTCACCATCACGGTGCCGGGGCCCATTCCATACGAAAAAGATAATGTTGTACCATGGCACTATGGTTCAGACCTTTACTGCAACGGAGATAGAGTCCTTCTTGATTCTTCAGTTCATACACCACAAGTGGATAATGTCGGGGGAGGCGGAGGTTTCACCCGAAGCGGACGCCTCTTCGCTCACAAGTTCCAAGAGCTAATACTGAGGCAGAGGCTGCTGCCAAAGCCAAAGGTAAAAATGTGGTGCCTGAAGAACCTATACCAAAAGAAGCCCATAAAACATCCTTTGACCAAGATGTGGATGAATTTATGAGGATAATTAAGAGAAGTTACTACAAGGTTGTGGATCAAATCCACCAGACTCCTTCCAAGATCTCCATCTTATCCCTGTTGTTGTGTTCCGAAGCTCATCGGGATGCACTACTTAAAGTCTTGCACGCATCCTACGTGCCTGAGGAGATCACAATGAATCAGCTCGAGACAGTGGTGTCTAATGTTAATACTAGCCATGGGCTAGGCTTCACCAACGTTGATTTGACCACGGAAGGTCGTCATCACAACAAAGCTTTACACATCACTCTGGAGTGTAAAGGAGTTGTACTCTCACATGTTCTTGTTGACATTGGGTCTTCACTCAATGTCTTGCCAAAGAAAGCCCTTGTCAAGCTTGAATATGATGGTATAGCTCTCCGACCAAGCAATCTGGTGGTTAGAGCTTTTGACAGTTCCAAGAGGTCTGTTCTTGGAGAGGTGGAGCTTCCTATGATAATTGGTCCGCAGGTCTTTCAAACTACTTTCTACGTGATGGACATTCAGCCGGCCTATAGCTGTTTGTTGGATCGACCATGGATTCACGCCGCTGGCGCAATTACGTCGACCCTTCACCAGAAATTGAAATATGAGTGGGAAGGGAAGATTATCACAATCTGTGGTGAAGAGGATATCTTTGTTAGCCATCTGGCTACCTACAAATACATTGAGATGGATGGTGAAATCCACAAAACCATAAGCCAAGGTTTCGAAGCGCTGAACGTCAATGAGCCGACAACTGAAGTATTTGCTGCATCCCAGGAAGATAGGATGGGTACTTCAATTGTCTCCTATCAACAAGCTCGGAAGGTTGTTGAAGATGGAAATGCCCAAGGCTGGGGCAAGCTGTTACCGGTGGAGAAGAAGGAGGACAGATTTGGTTTGGGTTACAAACCATTCCGACAAGATCAAGCAGATGTTGCTAAGGAGCCCAAGTTCATAAGTGGGGGATGCTCACCCTAGATGCTGTCAATAACGTGGAAGACGAGGTGGAAAGCGACCTCAACCTGGAGAGCTGGATTCATTCAAGGATCCCGGGTCACCAAGTCCTTAACTGGTCTTCCCAGGAAATTATAAGGGTTACTCCTGCAGAGTAATTATTATTTCCTGCTTTTTAGCATGCATCAAGTCCTGCATCTTGCCCAAGGTGTCAGGAATCATTTTGTAATAGGGCCATATTTGTAATTTTGTGCAAATGGAATATCAATGAATATCGGACATCTTTTGCAAACAATTTTTTCTCTTTCGCTCACTGTCTTTTCATTTTTGTTATTTTTTGCACAAAACAATAAAATGGCAATGTTTTCAAAATAAATAACTTCATTTTCTGAACAAGATTAAAATTGATCACTAAAATGAACAAATCTCAACCCTTGCAGAAATAATCCTCCAGATTGCACCGACAACAACACTGCTATGACCTTGTATGACTTCGATAATCCAATTAATCAAGTTGATGAAGGGGTTGAAGAAGACTATGAGTTGCCTGAAGAGTTAGCCAGGTTGTTGAGGCAAGAAGAGAAAGTGATTACTCCTCATCAGGAAGAGGTTGAAACTGTTAATCTTGGTACCGAGGATGATTTAAAAGAAGTGAAGATTGGGGCTAGTCTGCAAGCTTCAGTAAAAGAACAGCTTATCAACATGCTTCGAGAATATGTAAACGTCTTTGCTTGGTCCTATCAAGACATGTCAGGTCTAGATACAGATATTGTCATGCACAAGCTACCCTTGAAAGAAGATTTCCCACCAGTGAAGCAAAAGTTACGCCGTACTCGCCCAGATATGGCCATAAAGATTAAAGAGGAGGTACAAAAGCAGTGGGATGCCGGTTTCCTTGCTGTAACTAGTTACCTGCCGCGGGTTGCTAACATTGTACCCGTGCCTAAGAAGGATAGCAAGATGTGTATGTGTGTGGATTACCGGGACCTGAAGAGAGCTGGCCCGAAGGATGATTTCCCATTACCTTACATTGATGTATTGGTCGACAACACAACTCAGTTCTCGGTATTTTCTTTCATGGACGGATTTTCTGGGTATAATCAAATCAAGATGTCACCCGAAGACATGGAGAAAACAACCTTCATCACACCTTGGGGCACATTTTGTTACAAGGTAATGCCTTTTGGACTGAAGAATGTCGGTGCAACGTATCAACGGGCTATGGTAACGTTATTCCATGATATGATCCACAAGGAAATTGAATGCTACATGGATGACATGATTGCCAAGTCCCTTACTGAAGAAGATCATCTGGTGAATCTGTTGAAGTTGTTCAAGCGGCTGAGGAAATATCAGTTGAAGTTAAACCCCAACAAATGCACATTCGGGATACGTTAAGGTAAGCTGCTGGGCTTTATCGTAAGTGAAAAGGGAATTGAGTTTGATCCCGACAAAGTCAAAGCCATTTAGGAGATGCCTGCACCTAGGACTGAAAAAGAAGTTCGGGGGTTCTTAGGTAGATTGAACTACATATCAAGGTTCATATCTCACCTCACTACAAACTGTGAACCCTTGTTCAAACTGTTAAGAAAGGAACAAACAGTCAGGTGGAACGACGATTGTCAGAAAGCTTTTGACAAGATCAAGGAGTACCTACAAGAGCCTCCATTTCTCATGCCTCCGATTGAAGGAAGACCTCTGATAATGTACCTGACAGTATTAGAAGGGTCAATGGGTGTGTACTGGGCCAGCATGATGAGTCTGGTCGAAAAGAGTATGCAATATACTACCTAAGCAAAAAGTTTACCGACTGTGAACAACGTTATTCACTGTTCGAGAAAACTTGCTGTGCTCTAGCGTGGGCTGCTCGCCGACTAAGAAAGTATATGCTGACTCACACTACCTTGTTGATTTCAAAGATGGATCCCGTCAAATACATATTTGAGAAGCCAACACTTACGGAAGGGTTGCAAGATGGCAAATGATTCTAACAGAGTATGACATTCAGTACACATCTCAAAAAGCCATCAAGGGCAGTGTACTGTCTAACTATCTAGCTGAGCAACCCATTGATGATTATCAGCCCATGATATTTGACTTCCCCAATGAAGACATCATGTTCTTAAAAGCAAAAGATTGTGAAGAGCCAGTTCACACTAAAGGTCCTGATCCAGAAGAAGAATGGATTATGATGTTTGACGGGGCTATCAATATGAATGGTCGTGGGGTAGGTGCAGTGCTCATTACGCCTAAAGGAGTTCATATGCCTTTCTCGGCAAAACTCACCTTTGCCTGCACTAACAACGAAGCAGAATATGAAGCATGTATCATGGGACTTGAGGAAGCCATTGACCTCCGGATCAAAACATTGAATGTATTCGGAGATTCGACTTTGGTAATCAATCAGACCAACGACAAATGGTACACCCATCAGGAGCATCTGATTCCATACCGTGACTATACGAGGAGATTATTGACTTTCTTCACAACAGTCAAACTTGAGTACATCCCTCGAGACGAAAATCAGTTTACGGATGCTTTAGCTACCATTTACTCCATGATCAAGGTTCAAACTGTAAATTATGTACCTCAGATTTTGGTATCCAGACTGGACCGACCGACATACGTATTCTTTGTGGACACTGCTAATGATGATAATCTGTGGTTCCATGACATCAAATGCTTCTTAGAGGATCAGACATACCCACCTGGGGCATCATCCAATGATAAGAAGACATTAAGAAGGTTGGCCGGTAGTTTCTTCCTTAATGCTGATGGTGCATTATACAAGTGAAACTTTGACATGGTTCTGCTCAGATGTGTTGACAAGAAAGAAGCAGACTTGCTGATGCACGAGGTGCATGAAGGTTCTTTAGGTACCCATGTCGGGGGACATGCAATGGCAAAGAAATTATTAAGATCAAGCTACTGCTGGATCACAATGGATGTAGACTGTTATGCCTATGCCAGAAAATGCCACAAATTCCAGATCTACGCGGATTAAGTGCATGTGCCTCCAAATCCTTTGAACGTGATGTCTTCACCTTAGCCCTTTGCCATGTGGGGCATTGGCATGATTGGAAAGATTGAACCGACTGCTTCAAATGACCACATATTCATCCTGGTAGCCATTGATTACTTCACTAAATGGGTCGAAGCAGCTTCATATGCAAATGTCACTAGACAAGTGGTAGCCAGATTTCTGAAAAAGAGACATCATCTGTCGATATGGAGTTCCCGAGCAAATCATTACTGATAATGGTTCCAATTTGAACAACAAAATGATGGCAGAACTATGCCGGGACTTCAAAATTCAACATCACAATTCTTCTCCTTACATGCCAAAGATGAATGGCGCTGTTGAGGCAGCTTACAAAAACATCAAGAAGATTGTGCAGAAGATGGTGGTTACTTATAAAGACTGGCACGAAATGCTACCATTCGCTTTGCATGGGTACCGAACCTCAATCAGAACGTCCACTGGGGCAACACCTTATCAGCTTGTGTATGGTATGGAGGTAGTCCTACCTGTTGAAGTTGAGCTACCATTCTTACGGGTAATGATGGATGTGAAGCTGGATGAAGCAGAATCGGTCCGGTCTCGGTACAATCAACTGAATTTGATCGAAGAGAAGAGGCTAGTTGCCATCTGTCATGGGCAGTTATATCAAAAGCGGATGAAGAAAGCCTTCGATCAGAAAATCAGGCTTCGAGAATACCAAGTAGGAGAGCTTGTGTTGAAAAGACTTCTTCCTCCTCATACAGACCACAGGGGAAAATGGACGCCAAACTACGATGGCCCATTCATAGTAAAGAAGGTCTTCTCTGGTGGAGCACTGATGCTCACTACTATGGATGGCGAGGATTTCTTATCCTCTGTGAATTCAGATGCAGTTAAAAAACACTTCGCATAAAATGACCCGCTGGACATAAAAACAGAATGTGAGTCCAGGAAAAAATAGGGCATCCCGGCGAGTCAAAAACAGAATAAAAGACTCGGGAAAAAATAAGGGAAAATAAAAAAAATGTGAACACCCGCTGAGTTGAAAAGCCGCATTGGACAGCTCAGGCAAAAATGGGTATCCCGGTGGATTGAAAACCTGAAAGGGCGATCCACGCAAAAACAGGGAATAAGCGAACAACTGCATTCTGAATTCGTCTGTATCACTCACAACATGGCAAGCTTCGAAAGGACAAAGCATCGGTCAAAATCAGCCTTCTTCAGAAAGCAAGATAAGAAGAATGTCAAGGTCATACAGGTCATAGCAAAGGAAGTTCACTGGAACGTCGTCGTCAACATTGCCAACACCTTTATTTTCTCAATTTACAGCAATCTCCTCATTTCAGGGGATTTGTTTCTTTGACTGTATTTGCCAATTCAGGGCACCCAAATTAATAAAAACAGAGTTTTCAGTCACACCTTGTTTTGTACATTTTTCTTTCGTTTGCAAAATGTCCAATATTCATAATACAACACTTGCATAAAACTAATGAGCCATTTTTAATAAATGCTTACATGAAATACATTACTTTCAGGAAAGTCTAACTCCTATGACGGAATCCCGTTAGGGATACCTCGGGATACTTGTGCGTTTTTCTTTGTCTTAACAGGTTGTAGGTATTCAATACACAGCATGGGGCATGCCAAGCATTGAATCCCCAACATGCTACTTCCAGAAGTTATCTCCTCTCCAAGCAGGACCTCCCGAGCAATACCTGACAACTACTTCACAACAAGGTGATCAAGGAATTTCCTATTCCTCACCCGAGCGCCAGATCTCTCTCATCCTCAGCAAAGTTAATGGAACTGCCTCCCCACAGAGTTTCCATTCTTTCCCCAGAGGAGCAATGCCTGAAACCCATCCCCAACAAAGTGGCTGAAGCTTCCTTCTCCCCAGCTGAGTTCTCCTTACGGATAGATCTACCAATGATCTATTCCCCCAAGCAGAGTTCTCCCTCCTGACAGATCTACCAATGATCTCTTCTCTAGTCGGGTTATCCCTCCAAACAGATCAACCAGAGATCTTTATTCCCATAGGATCCGGATCCCGAATCAGTTTTCCCCTTTGCATAATCATAACATTTGCGTCATATTCACCAAATAAGCGTAGCATTCCATCTAATACGGAGCATTACGGAAAAAATCAAACATTTGCATGATCACCAGCCAGGTTTGAGCCAGTCACCTGCAATTACCATCAATATTTCATCAGCAATATACAAAATACATCCCTTGCACATAAAAGCCAAAGCGTCCCCTTTGCACTCTCCAGTACAAATACTTGTTCATAACACAATCTTTCCGACACCCGTCCGTGTCATCCTATCCCCCACAGGTCGCCCTAACACCTTCTGCAAGCAGATACTTGTCCATCACATGCTCATCCGTGTCATCTTATTCCCCACGGAAAGCCAAGGCATATCATTTGCACTTTCAAAATAAATTCCTATTTATACTTATACATGTTTGACACTCGTCCGTGTCATACCTTCCCCAGCAAGTCAAACACTCATTCATGTCTTGCACATACCTCACCAACAGGTCATACTTGTACATACTTATACAAAAGTCTTTGATACTCGTCCATATCTTTTTTATATCACTCCTCAACAGATTCAACACTCGTTCGTGTTCCTTGTTAACTAGTTGATACTCTTATGTATCATCATCTTTGAACACGCATCAGCGTTTGTTTCTATCGATACTCGTCCGCATCATGGTCCTAAGGATGCTCGTCCGCCTCTTTAATCTATACACATCGTCAAACACTAATATCCTTTATTTCTTGAAAGCATAAGCACTCGTCCGTGTTTACCTTTCCCCAGTAAGTCGTCCGCAAAACAACTTTCTTTTATCCGATATTTGTCCTATGTCGTGATACTTTCGGAAGCCATCTCCTGCCAGGTGATCGTCCTTCACCTTTGGATGGCTGTCCCCATCGTTGATCTTTTCTATCCGACATTCGTCATATGTCGTGATATTTTTAGCAGCCGTCCCCTGCTAGGTGATCGTCCTTCACCTCTTGATGATCGTCCTTCATCATGCTTATCCGATGGTCGTCCCCATCGTTGATCTTGTTATCCGACATTCATCCTATGTCGTGATAATCCCCAAAAGCAGCCATATCCTGCTAGGTGATCGTCCTTCACCTCTTGATGATCGTCCTTCATCATGCTTATCCGATGACCGTCCCCATCGTTGACCTTTTCTATCCGACATTCGTCCTATGTCGTGATAAAGAGCAGCCGTCCCCTGCTAGGTGATCGTCCTTCACCTTTGATGACCGTCCCTCATCATTTATTTCATTTATTCTTTAAATCGATGGTCGTCCCCATCATTTCTTACTTTACTTTCCAAAGCCTGGTGGTCGTCCCCATCATTTCTTTTCTCATTACTTCAACCCCTAGAGAATTTTATTTCTTTACCCGATGGCCGTCCCCATCATGATCTCTTTATTTCCCCAGCTTGTCGGTCGTCCCCGTCATTGCTTTGCTTACCACTTTATCCCCAACAGTCGTCCTCTGCTCGATGGTCGTCCTCCATCGCTTTCATTTGATAATCATACTATACCATCTCTTACAATTTATATCCTTTTTATTCTTCTCCCCAGTGAGTGCAAATTTCAGACTGTCTTTGGTATTCAACCACAAGTTATCTTGTTTGTCTGTTAAGCCATGCACTTACATCCTACACAACTAACTCATGCTTGAATAGGGGCAGCTGTAAACACCCCAAATTTTCCCTCACATTTTCTCACACCATGGCTTGTGATCTTTCATTTTTGTTTTAACATAAGCATACTATCTCATATTGCATTTTTGTTTCACTGCATAGTTCAATTTCATCTGCATCTAGGGTTTGTGATCTGAGCAATCCAAAAATACATCTGAGCCATCCCAAAGGTCTCAAAGCTTTCCAAGAGGGTCCATGTGTGTTCTATCATCATATTATGCTCCCCAAAGTTCATGAAAGTCAAGGGATCACAAGAATTGACAAAGGCATGGAAGCAGAGTTAGAGTTTTCACTACACAGATGACCAAAATTAGGGTTTTGGTTTCAGAGGCCTTAACTCCAAATTTTTGGGTCATTCTTGTTTCTAACTCTCTTAATATGTTATAAGGGTCATGTGTACCAAGTTTGATGAATAAACTCATTGTGGAAGTCATTTGTTTACTAGGTAACTTCCTGAACAAGTTAAGTCAAAATCAGGGCATCTGAGCCCCCCAACAATGGAACCAAAGGGGTATTTTCATCAAATTGAAGTTCAATGATCTTTATTTGATCTTAGAAGTGGTTTGAAGTGCACAAGATTGAAGACTTTTGAGCCAATTGCAAATTTGCCATTTTTGGAAATGACTTGAAATGCAAACTTTCCATTTTGGGAAAGATTTTCAACCTCCTCTTTCATGACCAAAAATGCTTCAAATGAAAAATTCTTGGGCATGAAAGTTGTAGATTAGGTCTTTCCCTTTTCAAAAAGTACAATAACATGTCTTGATTCATCCTAGAACTCAAGATATGGCCTTTCAAAGTTGGCAAAAATCTCATAATTTCAAGTTTCATGTCAAAGAGGGATTTTGCATTTTGGCATGTTCAAGCTTCTAAATGACTTCTAATATGCTCAAACATGTTACAACATGTCAAGACAACTTCAAAGGATCAAAATTGGCCCAAGAATTGAAGCATTCCATGGCTTGAATCACAAGAAACATCAAAGAGGGAAATTTGCATAAACCATGAGAACTCTTCATCCAAGCCTTCCAACACATCAAATTCAATCCCATGGTCCTCCATGAACCAAGCTGAGGCCAGACACCCCTCCAAACAACCTCTGACCCGTGCCATGCTTCAAGTACACATCACATTGACTTTTTGCAACTTGGCACATACCAATCAAGTTGTGCCACCACCCACTTTCTGAGCAATCCCATTG
Organism: Lathyrus aphaca; assembly: GCA_963966055.1. Lineage (NCBI taxonomy): Eukaryota > Viridiplantae > Streptophyta > Magnoliopsida > Fabales > Fabaceae > Lathyrus > Lathyrus aphaca. The sequence goes on along the minus strand of OZ014522.1, from coordinate 403,739,458 downwards.
GTTTATACAAACATCATGGATCACAAAACACACAAGACACAAGCTCAGAACCTACCACAAGTCAGCAATCACAAAAACCTCAAGAAACCTTCACCTCTTCGAATTTCATAGCACAATGTCATACCCCAAATTTGTCCTATCTGCATCATTTTATTTTACTGTCTAACCATTATTTCAAAAATCCAAAAATATGTACCATTTTATTTTTCTTTCTGATATTCAAAAATCCAAAATATGTCACTTGTTTTTATTTTATTTTTATACCCGCTTTTGTCCATTATCTAATTTCATCCATATCCAATATCCTTTTATATTTTATTCAAAAAAAATCAATTACCAAAAATCCCAAAAAAATGCATTTAATTCTTTTTAAAATAAAAAAATTCTAATCCCTTTTTATTTTATTCACTATTTTAGATACTTATTATCCATTTTTATCCCTCTATTTTCTTTAATCCATTATTTTTAGTTTATTATCTCTTTCAATCCATTTTTCTATAAAAAAATTCAACTACAAAAAAAAAACCATTCCATTTTTTTTTATTTTACTTCACAACCATTTGTCTATAATTTCACATCCAAAATTAAAAAAATCATTTTCTTATCATTATTCCTATTATTATGTTTTCCTCTTTCATTATTATTACTACTATTATTATTATTTTTATATTTTTCTCTTTTATTATCACTATTTTTAATATTAGTTATTATTATTATTATTAGTATTATTATTATTATTTTTATGCCACTACTTTCCATTAGCAACCCAACGTGATTCTTCTTTCCACTACACAGCAAAACAAACTTTTACAATCTCTCCACAAACTCACCACCAACACATTTTTTCAGCAAACAAACAACTCACAATTTGCATTGTTGTTACGGTGAGACGGCGCGCGTGTGATTGTGAAGGGTGGTCCAACCGGACGGTGACAAGTGTCACCGCCGGATTGGACCCCAAAATCCAAATCCTATCTGTAAACACCCCAAATTTGCCCTCACCCATTCACACCATGGCTTGTGATCTTTTCATGTGCATAAGTTCAATCATAGCATCTCATACCACATTTTTGTTTCACTGCATTGCTTCTAAGTCATCTGCATCTAGGGTTTGTGATCTGAGCCATCCCTGAGCCATTTGAGCCACTTCAAAGGTCATCAATCACTTCAAATGGGTCCATGTATGTTAAAGCATCATATTATATCCTCACAAGGTCAAGAAAGTCAAAGAATCACAAGAACTGAGAAAAGCATGGAAGCAGAGCCAGGTTTAACTACACAGATGACCTAAAATTAGGGTTTTGGTTTCAGAGGCCATAACTCCAATTCTTTTGGTAATTCTTGTTTCTATTGGTCTCTATATGTTACAAGGATCATGCATATCAATTTTCATGAAGAAATTCCATGGGGAAGGCATCTGATCAAGGGATGACTTCTTGAGCAAGTCAGTGCAAAATTAGGGCATCTGAGGCCCCCAATGACCCAACCAAAGGGCATTCTCCATCATTTTGAATATGTATGATCTTTATTTGATCATAGAAGATGTTAGAAGTTCACAAAATTGAAGAATTTAAAGCCATTTGCAAAGTTGCCTTTTTGGGAAAGTGACTTGTAATGAAAACTTGCCATTTTGGGAAAGTTTTTCAACCTTCTCTTTTTGATTCAAAAATGCTTCAAATGAGAAAACTTTGGTCATGAAAGTTGTAGAATAGATCCTCCCATTTTCAAAGAGTACAAGAATTCATTCTAATTCATTTTGGATCAAAAGTTATGGCTTGTCAAAGTTAGGCAAAATCACTTAATTTCATGTTTTGCACCAAAGAGGGAAAGTTGCAAAACCTCATGCCAAGGAAAAATGTGACTTCAAATGGACTTCTATACATTACACAAACATAAACCATGACCTAAAATTCAGAATGCACCAAAGGATTGTTCATTTTCATGCCTTGATCTTTAAGAAACTTCAAAAGGGCCAAAAGATCACAAAATTGCAAAACCACACATAAGCTTTGATCCACTTGCAAATTGGCCTCAAATTCATTTCCATGGTTCCCCTTGATCACATCTGAACCAAGCCATGCCTTTAAACCAGCATGTCATGACCCATACCTCAAAGGACAAGTCGCATTGACTTTTGGCAAAATGGACCATACCAATCAAGCTGTGCCACCAACAACTCTCTGCCCTATCACAGCTTGATATGTGGACTAAAAGAGACTCAAAACACACAAGAAAAGGGCCTGAATCCACAACATTGCCATAGTTCCCAAAAACTCTCCCCCTTGCATTTTCATTCGAAACTCAGCACTCAAGTCCCCGACATCAAAACAAACTTCACAAAACCACTCACCATGATCCTCTGATCATTTCCCAATCCTCATTTAACCCTGAAACCACCCCAAGCAGAAACACGATTTTCCACTCCCTCTGAACAGAACTTCATCAATCTCACAAACCAGCCACCATACACTCCAACTAAACCTCAAAGCATCTTCAGGGAGACCATTAGAGGAGCTTTGAAGCAAGGAGGCAGTCTGAAAGCTCCAAACTGAAAGCTTCACCTCAGGTAGCTTCACGAAATCATTTTTCCAGAAACCTTGTTTTAAGTTATTGAAATGATCTACATGCTCCCCTGATTGCTTTGCACTTTTTATTTTTGAAAATGATTGATTATTGAGCATGTACTGCATCTCTGAAAGTTTGGTCATTTTTAGGTTTTTGATTCGAATCTAGGTTTTGAGTGAAGAAAAATGGCTTTTGAGGGTGGATTCATGTTTAGGAAGGTTGGGAGGTTTGATCTGGAGCTTTACAGCTCTTAAAATGACCTGGAGAGTGGGATTGAGATTTCTCAGGGAGGGTGTCACCGGAGAAGACGACCGGAGCTCTTCTCCGGTGACCTAAAAGTCATTAGGGTTTGATAATTAGGGTTAGCTGGGTTTGAACGTGGGGCGTTGGATCTGGGCTTCCCGCGCGTGTTAGAGGGCCAGGATGATTTCATTTAGCCCTAATTGTGTTTAATTAAATTAATTAATTAGGTTTAGTTTAAAAATGACAGTTTGAACCTAGGCCGTTGGATAACGCGCGCAGTCTTCCCTCCATTTCCAAGTTTGAATGTGAGCCTCAGGATTTGCATACTTTTCATTTTATTTCATTTTATTTCATTTTCTTTTCATTTAACTTCTACGAATTATTAAAAATAGTAAAAAACATTTAAAAATTCTGAAAATTTTTGTCAAGCATTTCATTAATTTTCAGAACTCAAAAACATTTTTATTTTTATTTTTTGCATTAAAAATCATTTTTAAATCATTTAAATGTTTATTTTTAATTAGTTAATGAGAATTAATTAATTAAAAATGCATTTAGGTATTTAAAAATCACAAAAAAAATTCCAGTGCATTTTAAAACATTTAGGAACATTATCAAACTCTCAAAACAAACTTCTTTTTGGTCCTTGACCTATTTTGATAATTTTCATTGGAATTAAATTTGTTTAAAGGCAATATTTTTGTTCAAACTTTGAAAAATTCATTCTGCTTAACCATGAAGAGTTTGATGATGGTTCTTCTTGCATTGCATCCTTCATAGCATGTAGTTTTTAGGGTAAAATTGGTTTGAATTTATCTTGCATTTTCAATTTATTGTGCATTTTTCATTGTGAGGTATCCTAAAACCCTAATTGACTTGAGAAATTCATAACTTACACTAGGTTAAGAGTTAGGTCCCCTCCTTTGGGCAGTGAACTTGTGTAGTGTTAGGGTTCCATTTGATCCCATTTTCAATTTTTTATCATATCATTTGCTTCTGGTTTTGAATTTTTGCATTGTGTGTTGTATGTAAACCCTAATTTGTGCCTTCCCTTGCATCCATCTCTCATTTTCTTGCATACATGAACTTGCCATGACATTTTGTGCATCAACATGACACATAATACATCTTAGGACATATTAGAATCATGTTTGATGATTGCATATTTCATTGGCCATGTTATGCATTCATATCATTTCATAAACTTTCATGAACTTCTATGGTTCAAAACATACTTCATATGCATCCATTCTCTTACATGCCCACATATGTGCATCTTGTATGTGTTTGCATCATCTCTTGGCATCATTAACACCATGTTTATGCTTCTGACTTTGGTTTGCATCATGACATTTCATCTCATTTGCATTGCATTTCATTTCTTTTGCTAACTTTTCAGGTGGTAAGTTGTTTTGGGAAGTGGATTTGCCTTCACTTCTCACAATCGCTTCACATCTCTTTTATGCATCATTGCTGCATTTTATCTTATGTATTAGAGTGGTCTTGCTCATTCATGCTCTTTCCCACTTTCTTCCTTCAAGCAACTTGTCTTCTTAAGTGAAGCAAGTTGTCTTGCTTCTCTCTGCTTCTTTCTCATTTCATCTGCTTCTTTCCTTGGTGGCTCTTTGAAGATTCTTTCTCTCTTAAGCCTCATAAACCCTAGGAACAACCAAGCATGATAACAATTATGGTTTGTTTAGTTTCCCCATTTAGTTTTACCTTTGTGTCATCTTTGAGTTTTCTCTTCCCATCTCATAATCAAGGACTAAACCCTAAAGGTTTTAAGGCTTTGTGATTAAGCTTATGCCTGCATCCTTCTATTAGGATGGAGTGTATAACTTTAATCCTAAGTGTTAAACCCTTAATGTGTTTAATTCCTTTAATCAATCCATCTAATAATCACCAAGACATCAAGCTTGTAACTTGGGCCTTGCATTAGGGTTCTAATTCTTCCTTAATTGGTTAAGAAGGACTAACCCTAGTGTTAATGGATAAGTCCTCCTCAAGTTGTCTTACAAACCATAAAAATCACTTCTTCATCTTATCATTAACTAAAATCCATTTAATAAAGGCTTTGTTTTGTCATGAGGTTAATCCCTAATCATGGATTAAGTTGGGGAGCCTTCCACAGTTTAAATGTTCTCATCTATTATCCTTCTATTAGGATGGTGTAATGAGTCCATTAAATCTTTGATTATGGCTTAAACTCATTACTTAACACTAAACAAAAACAACAAAAACATCTAAATAATCACAAGTAGGTTAATGATCTTAATCCTGCATCATGGTAATTAAGTGTGAGGTGCTTACTTCATACTTAAGGTATTCTCATTACCCTTAATCAGAGGGAAGATGTGATGAGTTTACTAAACCTTGGATTAGGCTTAAGCTCATTTTCTTATGACAAACATCAAAAAAGCAATAAAAGACTAAAAACACAAAAACAAACAATAATCGTCTCCTTCGGGATTCTTTTCTCACCTCATTCACTCACAAACGAGAACTTGCTTCTTCCGTCTAATGCAAGACAGTTTGCACCTGAGCCAGACAGGTCATACACTTGAGCATAGACAAGTAAGCAGTTCACAAGTCAATTTATCTTTCAGTCTCTTTGAGTCGAACTACGGTGTTCTGACTTCCTCATTGCACGAGAGGATACATAGGCATAACTTAACAGTTATCGAACAAAAGTCTCTGTATATTCCCCTCCTTCCAGCATTGTTTCTTAAGCCTCATAATCTTGAGCATTTCATTCTTGTTCTTACACTGACACTTCATTTATACACTTCACACTTCTTTTACACTGACACTTGCATTCTTCCCAGCTTTGATACACAAATTGCACTGACACTACCCCTTTAAAACACAAATCTTTTAAGCGTGGATCCCGTCGAGTACGACGGATAATCTGGGTGCTAATACCTTCCCAGGTTGTAACCAACCCCCTTTCTCAGTCTCTCTGGTTCGCAAACGTCTTATCCATCTTCTCTTAGGTTTATGCAGCATTACCTTTCCTTCGGGATAAAAATGCCTAGCTGGCGACTCTATTCATTTCCTTCTCCTTTCGCCGACCGTTCGCGTCTGTACCCCTCTTGGCCTTGTGTCATCAGGTGGGAGCGACACTATCCTCTTCCAATCTGGGACGGTGGGGGGATTAATCAGATTTTATGAGACTTTTAATATTTTTTAATGGACAATTAACGTAATTTATAAGCTTGATTATCATTTAAACCAAAATTAACTCTACATAAATTATAGAATCTGCCTATGTTAATTCAAAACAAACCTGATAAAAATGAACCTCTCTCTCTCTCTCAACAATTCGTCCCCTTCGTAACCCTAGCGCCGCCACCCTCTCACTCTCATCTCCATCTCCCTTTTCCGCCGCAGAATCACCATCTTCCTCTCATCTCCGCGGCCTCTTGTCTCTCTCACCACCATGAATCATCATCTTCATTGGAGCAACACAACGTCAACACTCCGTCGAAAGCCACACAAAATTCTTGTTGGTGCCGTGATTCCCTTGTCTCGAACCCTCGTATTCGGCGTCATCATCGCCTTCGTTAAAGCTTCATCGTCGGAAAGCGAGATAAGCCACCGCCGACACAGTTGAAGCCTCCTCTGCGTCGTTCTTCAACAACAAATTGATCCGCGGCGTCGTTATCTTCTTCCCGCAAGACTCATCACCGTCTGCCGCCTTGTCTCCTTTCAACTCTACCGATCATAATCTGATGCGGACAAATCGACGGTGATGAAGGAAACAAACCATGAACTTCGTTCCTTTTCCGTGACCCGAACCTAAACATTTACGACGATCTCTTCAGTCGCGAACTCTGCAAACTACGCTTATAGGCACTGACAATGATTATTCATGTATGCTTTGAATTCGACTCCTTTCTTCAATTGAAGCGTTTTTCTCCCTGAATCCTTAATCTTGAATTATTCTATGGATGGCTGAATTGTTGTTACCCTTGTCTTGCAGAGCTTGTTCATGTTGTTTATGAATTCGTTTTGCATAATTCTTGATGCAGTAAGATCAAAGAATGATGGTGGAGGTTGTCGATGATGATGAATCGTTGAAGACGAAGATGTTTTGAAGGTTTTCAAATTGGAAGCTATTGCGGTTGATGATGAGGTTTTGTTGCGGGGTTGGTGTGATGATTGATGAGTGTTGAAGAACGGTGGGTCTGATCCTGCTTCGAAGCAATCTGATACTCCGAAGTAATTGCAATGATTCTTTCTGTGCGGATTCATAATGAAGATGAAGGCAACGACGACGATGCGACTTTTAGGTATGATTCCTTAATCCCTTTCTTCCAACTTGTTATGTAATCGGATTTGAGTCTTCTTCTCCTCATGCGTGATTGAATTGTTGCAGAGTAATTACTGAATTCTTGTTGTGTTGGTGTTAATCTTGCAGGTGTAACTCGTTCTTGAACCGTGAATTGTGATCCATGTTGTTCTTGCGATTCTTGTTCTCGAAGAAGCTCGTTGCTGAAACGGTTTGCTGTTGAGGATTTGGGTTGATGTGTGCCGTTACTGCAGATTAGGGGTGATGATGTTGAAATTCTACTTGTAAATTGTTGATGCAGGTTTGAAGAAAAAGATTGAAGAATTGATGATTGAAGATTGATTTTGTGTGCTGCGTTCTAGATGCAGTGGACATTGAAGAGAGGTGAAGAATGAAGATATGGAATATTGAAAGTGACGATTTCAAAAGAGAGAGGTCGAAGAGATTGGGAAGAAAATAATTTCTGATAGATAGATCTCTCCTTAGTTTCATAGCTCTTTTTCTGTTATCCCCCTTTTCCTGATATATCAGTTTTAACTGATTTTCTGTTGAGAGTCTCGCTTTTTTTTCAGTTAGGATTTTGTAGGGATTTCTAACCGATTCAGTTGGATACCATGTAACTGAATTTCTGAATTTTTTTTGGTATTGATTCACTGCTGAATTTCTGTTGGAGAATTTGTTCGAGTTTGCTAGTATATTTCTTTTTTGAAGTTTATTCTTCTAATCCCTTCTGTTATAACTGAAACTTGGGAAATTAATCAAACTAATATATATAAATATATATATATATATATATATATATATATATATATATATATATATATATATATAAACACACACATCAACATTACCGGTCTAAAACCATAATCATATGATTGCAATGTCAATTTCTTCATGAAATTCAATCACAAAACTAATGTAATGAACATGAAAATTGAAATGCTGCAAATAGTATAACACATATATAACAACATATCAACTTAGTGTGAAAGGGAATTTAAAGATTCATCTAAATCATACTCAACCGAGAAATTACAAAAATCCCTCGCGAAATCGGCTCCTTCAATTTGTTCAATTTCATCCTCCCTCATAAATTTGTATTGGATTCTTTTTGCTGGTGCGACCCCCCTTTTCCGCGAATTCTACCTCTGTTTATAATTTCCGGTTGGTATCAGTTGTATTGAATTTTTGTAACTGAATTCAAAGTGGTTTAAGCAATGGTGTTGCTTGGCTCCTGTATCACGTCTACATGATTTTTCTTAAATTATCCATTGATCGAAACTAAATCCCGTCTTTTACTTCCGCCAAATCCATACATTGAAATTGAATGGAAATAAATAAGAATGACTTGAAAATAAAATCAGTAGAAACGGCTTGAAAATAAGGCATTTAACTAGAATGGGCTAATTCAAAGGAAATCTTGGTTTGATGAATTTGATTAGAAGCATGGGCCATGGTGGATTAAATCGAATCGGAAGATGGATATGAAAAGTGATAATGGCTTGTATTCGAAGGGATATTTAGACTTGAATGATGAATGACAGTGACACTTGATTCCTTCCCTATAAACCCTGATTATACGCTTTCCATCTTTAATGTAAATCCAATCCTTGAACCAAAACCAATTCTTATGAATTGTGATGCCATAATAGATTTGAAGGTCACCACCTCAAACCTGCTTTTTTCAATTACTAATATAGCCAAGAAAGGGAGAATACTCTAATGACACCTCTGGACAAGGGAAACCTTGGAACATGATGAATCCCATAATACGAACATGCTTTTGACGTTGCGAACTCAACTTTTGGTTTCAACCTTGAGCGTAAGGGCTAAGTAAACCACCTGATGGGATATGCCGATGGATGTGAAATAAACCAGCTAAATGGTTATAAATATGAGGGCAAATTTTGGGGTGTTACAGCTGCCCCTATTCAATCACTGTAGACCTGAATGGATGATATCGTTTGCTTTCAGACGTTTGAGGTATGCAGGGATTGAATACCAGAAACAACCAGAAAATTTGCATTATGCGGCAGAAGAACAGGGAAATAAACTCAACCAAATGAACTATGCTTGGATATAATTATGATGGTAAGAATCATAAACGGGGGATGCCTTTTGAATGATGCCAGACGACTACTGATTTGCCATGCTGCGGGTGGACTTTGATAATTTGCGACCGAATTTTAAGATACTTTGCCACCCTGAGGATGGACTTTTGCCAATCTACGGTTGGACGTCACGATATGATCTGCCACGCTGCGGGTGGACTTCTGCCCACTGCGGGGCTTTTCAATACTTCACCACACTACGAGAGACTTTGAAAACTTTGCCACACTACGGGGGTGCATTGCTCAGCTACGGGAGACTTTGGCTCACTACAGGAGACTTTTGTTCACTACGGGAGACTTCTGCTCACTACGGGAGACTTCGATTTCTTGCCACACTACGGGGGTTGCTGCTCACTACGGGAGATTTCTGCTCACTACGGGAGACTTTTGCTCACTACGGGAGACTTCAATTTCTTGTCACACTACGGGGGCTTTGGTAATTCGCCACACTACGGGGGCTACTACTCGCTACGGGAGACTTTGAGAATTCGCCACCCGGAGGATGGACTTTGGCCAGTCTGCGGCTGGACTTTAAGAATTTGCCACCCAGAGGATGGACTTTGGCCAATCTGCAGTTGGACTTTGAATGAATTGCCACGATGTGGGTGGACTTGGGATAAGTTGCCACGCTGCGGGTGGACTTTGGAAATTTGCCACACTACGGGTGGACTTTAGAGATTTGCCACATTGTGGGTGGTCTTCTTCTCGCTGCGGGAGACTTTTGAAACTTGCCACCCGAAGATGGACTTTGGCCAGTTTGCGGCTGGACTTTTGCTCGATGTGGAAGACTTTTGTCCACTGTGGGGGACTTTTGCCCACTGTGGGGGACTTTTGAAACTTGCCACCCGAAGATGGACTTTGGCCAGTCTGTGGCTGGACTTTGAAATCTGCCACCCGAAGATGGACTTTGGCCAGTCTGTGGCTGGGCTTTGAAATCTGCCACCCGAAGATGGACTTTGGCCAGTCTGTGGCTGGGCTTTGAAATCTGTCACCCGAAGATGGACTTTGGCCAGTCTGTGACTGGGCTTTGAAATCTGTTGAATTGCATGGCATGTTTCCCCATGATACTGGGGATGGTAGGTTTTTTTAGTATCGTAATGAATTGGTGTGATTGTAAAAGAATTCCTGACGCGGAAGTAATAAGTCTCTGCAAACTCTGTGGGGAAACACAATGATTGTGGATTCGATATCAAGAAGCCCTGTGGGGATAACATCTCTGTTGGAGAAGAGCGTGAATAATTCATCTGTCCTGAATTATCACCTTTGCCAAAAATAAATTGAGGACCGTGCAAGAGGGCATCTCGACTATTGGGGATTATCCACTCTTATGGAACTGCTGGGGAAGAAAGTGATTTGTCTAAAATCTGCTAGGGGAATAGGAGTTACCTTAGATCTGTTGAGGAACCGAGATCAAGGAAACCAACTGAAGGAAAAACTTGTGACTTTAGTGAGGATAACTTCCATTTGTCTGTTGAGGATGACAAAACCGAGACACGTCCCGCTGGGGAGGAAAAGAATTCAAGTTGTCTCGCGTTGGGGATCATTTGCTTCTGTATGGATTTTTACCTCAAGAGGATTTTACAAAAGACTTGGCGTCTTTAAACTCTTAGGTATCGTAACGACTGCATGAATCAATGTAACAACCTTGCTGGGGAGGTAACCATTGCCAATGCAGATGAGTTTGGAGCTGTCAAAAGTACTGAACGAGATAATTGGCTTGACGAGTGACCACGGTATTCTGAACTCCGGGTAAATGCTTCCGATCGTCTGCCTACGGGAAATAATGAATTCTCGTACTATTGGGGTGGCCTGCCCCAGTACGAGTACTTGAATAGTTTTGCACTTGACTGACTAATCTTCGCTCTTGGAGAGATTTGAATCTCGAGGTGATTGCCCCAATTTGGCTGAATTTTGAAGAGATTGCTCGACGTAATTGCCCCGGATTGGCTAGCTCTTACCATGACTGGTTGGGAAAGTCCTTACTCAATGGAGCTTTTCTCGGAAAAGTGCACCTCAACATGACCGTCTTTCAGAAGTTTTGGACTTCTCAACTTGGCAAGCTTAAGCTTCTGGATTGAATTTCCGCATGTGAACCATTTATGATGCCAAACAAATGCATGCAAGCAAAAAAATGTTTATTCTTAGAATGAAAATTCTAATGCAACACACATGTCAAACTTGAAGTTTTGAAAAGGGATCGCAAACCTTTGTGAGCGAATCACTGGTTAAGATACGGCATTATTTTGAATGAAAGTATGTACATGCAATACCAACAAATGTCTTTTAGCACAACTCATAGGAGTCAGGAACGCAGACTCGTAGTAGTACGCCCTCAAATTAGCCCTGTTTCAGTTAGGACTTTTGAGGGTTGTATCGTGGCCTGGTTCACAGTTATAGAAACAACGGATATAGGCTCGAAGTTTATTTGTGCCCACCCACTCTTCGTGATGTTCTCCATTCCTACATTCAGCTAGTTTTCACAAGCATTCACTTTTCATAAGGGTTTCGTGTTGATCGAGGAACCATTGTTGCTATCAGTTCAAGCACCAATCCGGTTATTGTTGAGAGTCAGTCACTCCTCTATCTTTCGTGTTTGTGCCACACGACTTTGTTCTCATTTGAGGATCTTTCTTGTGTAATCCTTTCCGTCTTTCGCTTTTGCGTTATTTTGCTTTATCCCTAACTTTTGCCTGGATTGATTCTTGTGAATCTTTGATTGTGAAGTCCAGCGGGATACCCTAACTTTTGCCTAAGTCGCTTGTTTTCAAGTTTTGACTTAACGGGCTTTTTCTTTTCTTTTTTTTTTTTGAACGAGTCGTGTGACACTGTTTGTCTTGATTGCTTTGCGAGGGTTGTGACTGCCTCATTCTTTGGTCGACAAAGGATAACCATTGTGGTTTTCAATCTTTGGACCTTTTGACTTGGATAACCATTGTGGTTTCGGGTCTTTGGACCTCTTGATTAGAATAGTAGAATGCAATGGATCTTTAAATACACTCCTTTATGAAAGCCTGAATGCTTGGTCCGACTAGCTGACATCTACCCTGCCCCTGGGTTACATGTGAGGGTTTTATCATTTGAAAAGAAACTCCTACTTCAAGGCTCAAAGGGGTTAGAGAGGGTCTATCTTCCTTATATCTCCAGTGTTTAGGGATTTGAAACAAAGCCTGTACATCGTCAACAGGACCTTACTCGAGAGCACACAATTAGAGATTTTGCGTTTTTGTTTCTTCATTCTCCTTCATAGAATTTAAGCACGACAATTGGTATTGCGATGTACAAATGCAAAATTACAAGGGAATGCAAATGAATTACTTCAAGAAAAACTTGTGAGTTTTATTATTGCTAACATTCAAAAGCAAACAAATTTCATACGTGTAGACAAATGTTTAACACATAAAAGAAACTACAAATGGAAATGCAGTAAAGAAACTGAATATTGCCATAGTTGAGGAGGCTTGGCTCCGTCTGGACTTGTCAGTCTTGGATACTTTCAGTGATCAATAGCTCCTTCGCAGACTTGTAATTTTCAACTTGCAGTTGTATACCTGACCACGACAATCATACCTCTTCTTCTAGCTATTCTGACTCTGACACGAGACATCTGAAGGAAAAAGTGAAGCTGGGGAGTAAAGTTGCCCCATAAGGTTGCTCGGAAAGACCTGACGATCTTCTGCCTACGTATCTCCATTGACTAATGTCGCTCCCGATAAGTGGGACCAGGCCCAGATAAAGGTACAGACGCGAACGGTCGGCGAGAGGGACAATGAGAACACACAGCCGTGAACTCACTGGAGATGAAAAGAGTCACCAGCTAGGCATTTTTATCCCGGAGGAAAGGTAATGCTGCATAAACCTAAGAAAAGATGGATAAGACGGTTGCGAACCAGAGAGACTGAGAAAGGGGGTTGGTTACAACCTGGGAAGGTATTAGCACCCAGATTGTCCGTCGTACTCGACGGGATCCACGCTTGAAAGATTTGTGTTTTAAAGGGGTAGTGTCAGTGCAATTTGTGTGTAAAAGAGCTGGAAAAGATGTACAGGTGTCAGTGTAAAGTGTATAAGTGATATGAAGTATGAAGGTGTCAGTGTAGGAACAGAATGAAATGCTCATGATAATGAGGCTAAAGAATGAAGCTGGAAAGAGGGGGAATGAACAGAGACTTTTGTTCGATAACTGTTAAGTTATGCCTACGTATCCTCTCGTGCAATGAGGAAGTCAGAACACCGTAGTTCGACCCAAAGAGACTGAAAGATGAATTGACTTGTGAACTGCTTGCTTGTCTATGCTCAAGTGTATGACCTGTCTGGCTCAGGTGCAAACTGTCTTGCATTAGACGGAAGAAGCAAGTTCTCGGTTATGAGTGAATGAGATAAGAAAAGAATCCCGAAGGAGACGATTATTGTTTGTTTTTGTGTTTTCAGTCTTTTATTGCTTTTTGAAGTTTGTCATAAGTTAATGAGCTTAAGCCTAAACCAGTGGATTTAGTAAACTCATCACATCATCCCTCTGATTAGGGGTAATGAGAATACCTTAAGTGTGAAGTCAGATTCTCACACTTAATCACCTTTGGTGTAGGATTAAGATCATTAACCTACTTGTGATTATTTAGGTGTTTTTGTGGTTCTGTTTAGTGTTAAGTAATGAGGTTAAGCCATAATCAGGGATTAAACAGACTCATTACACCATCCTAATAGAAGGATAATAGATGAGAATGTTTAAGCTGAGGAAAGCTCCTCAACTTAATCCATGATTAGGGATTAAACTCATGACAAAACAAGCCTTTATTTAAGTGAATTTTATTTAATGGTATGATGATGAAGTGATTTTTATGATTTGTAAGACAACTTGAGGGGGACTTGTCCATTAACACTAGGGTTAGTCCTTCTTAACCAATTAAGGAAGAATTAGAACCCTAATGCAAGGCCCAAGTTACAAGTGTGATGTCTTGATAATTATTAAGTGAATTGATTAAAGGAGTTAAACACATTAAGGGTTTAACACTTAGGACTAAAGTTATACACTCCATCCTAAGAGAAGGATGCAGGCATAAGCTTAATCACAAAGCCTTAAAGCCTTTAGGGTTTAGTCCCTGATTATGAGGTGAGAAGAGAGGACTCAAAGAGAGACACAAAGGTAAAACTATAAGGGGAGACTAAACAAAACCCTAATTCATTGTCATGCTTGGTTGTTCCTAAGGTTAGTGAGGTTTGCAAGAACAATCTTCAAAGGAGCCACCAAGAAGCAGATGAACAAGATCAAGAGAAGCAAAGTGACTTGCTTCATTCAAGAAGTCAAGTCACTTGAAGAAAGAAAGTGGGAGAAACAAGAAAGAGCAAGCTCAATCTCAAACACATATAGAAATGCAGCAATGGATGCAAGAGAGATGGAAAGAAGAGTTATGAGAAATGAAGGCAAATTCACTTCTCAAGTTACTTACCACCTGAAATGTTAGAAAGAAATGCAATGCAATGTAAAATGGGATGAAATGGTATGATGCTAAACAAAACCAGAAGCATGTTGATGATGATAATGATGTTATGAGATGCTACAAACATGAGGCAAGACATGGATATGCTCATACAAGTTCATGGGTGCAAATGGTGCAAGCTAAGGAGCATGAATGAACATGAAAAGTTATGAAGCATACAAGGTAAATGACATGGCAAATATGTGATGCAATGATCAAACATGCTTCCTACATGTCTTAATATGTCAAATGAAACACAAGCATGCATAAAATGCAAAGACAAGTCATGTTATGCAAGAGAATGCAAGAAGGATGCAAAGGAAAGCCCAAATTAGGGTTTATGAATCAAACATTAAACAAAAACCAAAAACAGAAGCAAACCCTAAGATAAAAAATGGAAAATGCTAACCAAAGAAACCATAAACCTATACTAAACCAAGGTCCAAAGGGGAGGTCTCAACTCTTAACCAATCTCAAGTTATGAATTTTCTAAGCTATTAGGGTTTTTTAGGGTTCTTAACAAAAGAAATGCCAAACAATTGGAAAATGCAAGATCAAATCATGGCCATTTTATCCTAGAAACTACATGCTAAACATAAAACAAAGCAAGAAGAATCAATGTCCAACTCTTCTCCAATAGGCAGAAATGATTTTTTGAACTTATGATCAAAATAATGCACAAAATATGATTTAATTCAATGAAAAATTCTTAAAATGCATCAAGATCAAAAAAGAAATTTGGTTTGAAGGTTGGACAATGTTTCTAAATGTCTTAGAACATTTCATGAATTTTTTGGTGATTTTTAAATACCTAAAAGTATTTTTAATCAATTAATTTCCATTAATCAATTAAAGATAATCTTTTAAATATTTAAAAATACTTTTTTAATGATAAAAAATAAAATAAAAATATTTTTGGGTCTGAAAAATTAATAAAACTTTTAGGAAAAAGTTTCATAATTTTTAAGAATTTTTTACTATTTTAAAATAAATATGCAAATTTAATGCAATAAAATGAATTAAAAACAAATAAAAATGAAAGTAAACCAAATGGAAGGCTGAGATGCACTCTGGATTTGAATCTGTTGACCAGCGCGCAAATGAAGGGTATGGATTCACTCTGGCCAAATTAATTTAATTACGAATTAATTAAAACTAATTAAGTGGATTAGGGCAAACGAAATGATCTGAGCCATCCAAACTGGAGGGAAGTCAACAAGTCAAAGGCCATCTACGGCTCAAATTCAAACCGGAATTAATTACGTAATTAGGGCATAATCACTCTCAGGTGGCCGGAGAAGACTTCCGGTCGTCTTCTCCGGCCAGCATCCCCCCTGAAAAACTCCCAACTCCCTCAAATCGTAACAAAAATGAAACCTAAGCACACCAAAAGGATTCCCATGATCCCCTGAACTAAAACCCTAAGTCAAAACAAATTTCTTCTTCCTCAAATCCATGAATCGAACAGAACAAATTCTAGGGCACGCAGGTTTCAGAAGCAAATTAAATACTCAAATCAAAGCCATTTTAAAAACCAAAAGCACCAGGATGCTCAGTGAAACATAAGGAAAAAGTTTGAAACAAAAGAAACGATTTCTGGAAAAATAAATTTCAAGCTACCTGAGATTTGGAGCTTTCAACCTGATGACTTTCTGGCCACTTCCTTCAGTGCAAACCACTCCACTTGATCCCCATAAGGTGTTTGAATGCTCAAGAAGAGTTTATGTTGGCTGGATAATGAGTTTCGAAAGCTCCTGCTTCAACTCAGTCAGAAATGGCAATGGTGATTCTGGTAGTTTCTGGCCATTGTGAGGGGTTGTTTGTGATCCTGAGGGTGAATGGAGAAGGTCTGTGGTGTTTGTTGGTATGTTTGTGAGCTATGGTGAGAGTTTCGAAGGAAACTGCACAATGAGGTGAAGAATGGCAGTGGGATGTTCTTGCTTGTTTCAGGCCAGGCTCTTGGTGGTTTGAGGTCTATGAAGTGTGATGAGTTGAATGGTGAAAATGGTTTGAGTGTTTGAAGGCTGGGCAGAGAGATTCGAAGCAACTTGCAGCTTGGTGTGTTTTTGTGAATGTCATGTTGTGTATGGTTTCAGCCTTGCCTTGTACATGAAATGGCTTGCAAAATGATAATGTATTTTAATCCTATAGGTCAGATGATGTGACCTGGCCTATAGTGATTGGTAAGTTTGCTTTTGCACAAAGTCCACCTTTTGTGTAAGTGAGGTATGGCTCATGATCTAGGCAAGTACAAAGCATGGTTCTGGTGCAGCATGGTGTGGTGAGAGGCTAGCTTAGTGCAGTAACCAATGCAGCAAGTTGTAGGAAGAATGATCATGAGTTTTGCAACTTGTGGCTTTTTGGTTCACATGTGATTCCTTTGTCCAACCAACCATAAAACCATGGGCATTCTTGGTTCATTCTGAATTTTATGACTTAGAGAATGCTTGCATACTGGTTTGGAGTGAATTAGAAGTCACATTGGGCTTTGGTTCATGATCTTGCAAAATTTCCATTTGAAGCATGCCTTGAAAATTAATGATTTTAGCCAACTTTGTCACACCATAACTTTTGATCCAAGAAGAGTTTGATCATGTTCTTGTACTTTTTGAAAAGGGAAAGATGAGATCTACAACTTTCATGACCAAAGTTTTTCCATTTGAAGCATTTTTGGATCAAGAATCAAGGCTTGAAAAATGACCTAAAATGATGCATTCTTGAAAAGTCAACTATGCCCCAAAAGTCAACATTTGCAAAACTTCCAAATTCTTGATTTTTATGAACTTCAACCTTCTTCCATGACCAAATAAAGATCATATACACTCAAAATGATGAAGATCATCCCTTGGTTGGGTCATTGGGGGCCTCAGATGCCCTGATTTTACACTGACTTGTCTGAAAAGTCAACCCTTGATCAGATGACTTCCCCATGGAATTTCTTCATGAAAATTGATATGCATACTCCCTACAACATATAGAGACCAATGGAAACAAGAATGACCAAAAAAATTGGAGTTATGGCCTCTGAAACCAAAACCCTAATTTTAGGTCAACTGTGCAGTCTATCCTGGCTCTGCATCCACTCAAACCCTAGTTCTTGTGATTCTTTTGAATTCTTGGCTTTGTGAGGATGTACTATGATGCTTGGACACATGTAGACCCTTTTAAGTGATTGGTTGCCTTTGGAATGGCTCAAGTAGCTCTTGGATTGCTCAGATCACAAACCCTAGGTGCAGATGACTTAGAAACTATGCAGTGAATCAAAATTGTGATATGAGATGATATGATTGTGTTTATGCATATGAGATGATCACAAGCCATGGTGTGAATGGGTGAGGGAAAATTTGGGGTGTTTACAGCTGCCCCTATTCAAACATGAGTTAGCTGTGCAGGATGTAAGCAACGGCTTAACAGGCAAACAAGATAACTTATGGTTGAATACCAAAGACAGTCCAAAATTTGCACTCACAGAATGAAGAAGAAAAGGGATATAGATTGTAAAGGAAAATAAAGTATATTGTAAGGTGCAGGCGACGGAGGACGACCGTCGAGCAGAGGACGACTGCTGGATAAGGAGTAATGACGGGGACGACCGACATGCTGGGAAAAGTATACGAAAATAAAGCGATGACGGGGACGGCCGACGTGCTGGGGAGAGGGTAAAGCTAAGACGGGGACGGTCGACTAGCTGGGGAAAATAAGATATTATGATGGGGACGGCCATCAAGTAAAGCTGTAAAAATTCTCCGGGGATTAATGAAACATGACGGGGACGGCCATCAAGTTCATAAAGGTACAGTAACCAACGATGGGGACGGCCATCGGGCTAAAAAGAAAGGGACCACGACGGGGACGGCCATCGGGTTAAAGAATAAATGAAATAAACAGATGATGGGGTACGGCCATCAAAGGTGAAGGACGATCACCTAGCAGGGGACGGCTGCTCTGTTGGGGATAAAAGAAATATGATGGGGACGGCCATCAGAGGTGGAGGACGACCACCTGGCAGGGTACGGCTGCCGAAAATATCGCGACATAGGACGAATGCCGGATAAAAGGTCAACGATGGGGACGGCCATCGGATGAGCATGATGGAGGACGACCATCAAGAAGTGGAGGACGACCACTCAGCAGGGGACGGCTGCTCTCAAAGTTTATCACAACACAGGACGAGTGTCGGATAACCAAAATCAACAATGGGGACGGCCATTGGATAAAATGATGAAGGACGATCATCAAAAGGTGGAGGACGACCACCTAGCAGGGGACGGCTGCTAAATATCAACGATGGGGACGGCCATCGGATGAGCATGATGGAGGACGACCATCAAGAGGTGGAGGACGACCACCTAGCAGGGTACGGCTGCTCTCAGGGTTATCATAACACAGGACGAGTGTTAGATAAAAAGGAAAATATTTGCTTTGTTGGCGATCTACTGGGGATATAGTGAACACGGACGAGCGTTCACAACCAAAAAAAAGGAAAGTATAAGTGTTTGGTATTGTGTATAGATTAAAGATGCGGATGAGCATCCTTAGACTATGATACGGACGAGTATCATGTAGAGACAAACTGACACATGTTCAGAGATGATGATACGGACGAGTATCAACGGGTTAACAAAGAACACGGACGAGTGTTGAATCTGAAGGGACTCTTCTGGGGAATAGTAGACACGGGCGAGCATCTATATTCAAGAAGACACAAGTGTTTGACACGGTGTATGGATTAAAGATGCGGACGAGCATCCTTAAGACTATGATACGGACGAGTATCATGTAGAAACAAACATTAGACGCAATGTTCTGAGATGATGATACGGACGAGTACCAACTGGTTAACAAAGAACAAGGACTATTGTCGAATCTGTGAGGAGATAAGTGATGGTGTATACAAGATACGGACGAGTATCTGTATAAGCGTATCGTGAGTAGTGAGTATATATAGATGAGTGTTTTAACTGCTGGGGAGAATGACATGGACGGGTGCCAAGAGAGAAAAGTGTAGTATGAACAAGTATCTGCTATACAAAGTCTAAGCGACTGCGCTGGGGATATGACACGGACGGGTGTCAGGAAAGTGTATATATAGATATGTGTGGGTGCAAAGAGGATGTCTTTGGCTTTCTGCTGGTAATATGACACGGACGGGTGTCATGAAGTATCTGTAATACTGGTGATTTGGTTATACAGGGTGTTCAGACGACTTTACTGGGGAGTGATGATACGGACGGGTATCAAAAGGAAATATGCTGGTATTTGTGAATATGAGGCAACTGTTTTTGCTGGGACTCTGGTGAGGATTTCTGTACAATGATGATGAACGGTTATTATCCACAAGTGTTAATTCAGAACATGGCTTATGATTATGCTATGCGTTTGACTTTTGCCGTAATGCTCCGTATTAGACGGAATGCTACGCTCTGAGGGGATAATATGATGCAAATGCCATGATTATGCAAAGACATCGAACCGGGATTCGGATCCCGTTGCCGTGAAGATCTCTGACTGATCTGTTGGAAATGGACCTCCCAGCTGGGGATGAGATCATTGGTAGACTTGGGGAGATGTATCTGTCTGGAGATATAGGTCACCGATTGACATATCTTCGTAATAGGACCCAGCTGGGGTTTGTAGAAGCTTTCTTCACTCTGTTGTGATCCTTTCCTGCGTTGCTCTTCTGGATAGAGGCTGGAACTCTGTGGGGAGATGGTTCCCTGACTCCTGTACTCAACTGAGGATGAAATGGCAACTCGGCTGGGGAATTGTGAGAGGCAACTCAGCTGGGGATAGCAACAAGAGGCAACTCAGCTGGGGATAGAGCATTTCAGATGCTGAGATTGAGTGTATGTTGATTTGGCAACTTTGCTGGGGAAGTGGGCACCTTCCAGTGCCACGTGGAAGATAGACCGAGTTGATAATGATTCGCCAGCTTGCTGAGACGTAACTTGCATGCCCCAGGTTGCGTTCTGGATACCTGCAATCCTGCAAAGATAAGGAGACGCACAAAAGGTCCCGAGGTATCCTTTACTGGATTCCGTCATAGGAGTCAAGCATTCTCAAGAGTAAGTATATTCCCTGCAAGCATGTGTTTCTATTTTCAGTGACAATCATCTGTACTCTTATGCAATCAGTTTTTTTCTTTTAAGATATCAGACATTCTTTGCAAAAAAAATGAAAATGTACAAAACGAAACATGACTGAGAAATCTGATTTTATTAATTCATATGCCCTGAATTGGCGAGGTACAGTCAAAGGAACATATCCCCTGGAATGAGGAGATTGTTACAAATTGAGAAACAAAATGCTGGCAGTGTTGACGACGCTTTAAGGAGCTTCCTCTTCTGCTATGACTCGTATGACAATGACGTTCTTCTCGTCTTGCTTTCTGAAGAAAGTTGATTCTGATTGAAACTTGATTCTATCAAAGCTTTCCAAGTTGTCAGTGATACAGACGAATCCAGAGTGCAGTTGTTCGCTTATTCCCTTATTTTGCATGGATCGCCCTTTCGGGTTTTCAATCCATCGGGATACCCATTTTTGCCTGAGTTGTCCAATGCGGCTTTTCAACTCAGCGGGTGTACATTTTTTATTTATTTCCCTTATTTTTGCCCGAGTCTTTTATTCTGTTTTTGACTCGCCGGGATGCCCTATTTTTGCCTGGACTTACATTCTGTTTTTATGTCCAGCGGGTCATTTTATGCGAAGTATTTTTTAACTGCATCTGAATTCACAGGGGATGGAAAATCTTCACCATCCATGGTGCTGAGCATCAGTGCTCCACCAGAGAAAACTTTCTTTACCACGAATGGCCCTTCGTAATTTGGAGTCCATTTGCCCCTGTGGTCTGTATGAGGAGGGAGGATTCTTTTCAGCACAAGATCTCCCACTTGGTACTCTCGGTGCCTGACTTTCTGATCGAAGGCCTTCTTCATTCTTTTCTGATACAACTGCCCATGACAGATTGCAGCCAATCTCTTCTCTTCAATCAGACTCAGTTGCTCGTATCGGGACCTAACCCATTCGGCTTCACTCAGTTTGACATCCATCAAGACTCGCAAGGAGGGTAATTCAACTTCAACTGGCAGGACCGCTTCCATACCATACACAAGTTGATACGGGGTTGCCCCAGTGGATGTCCTGATTGATGTGCGGTACCCATGCAAGGCAAACGGTAACATTTCATGCCAATCTTTGTAGGTGACTACCATCTTCTGCACAATCTTCTTGATGTTCTTATTTGCCGCCTCAACAGCACCATTCATCTTTAGTCTGTAAGGAGAAGAATTGTGGTGTTGGATCTTGAAGTCCCGGCACAGTTCTGCCATCATTTTGTTGTTTAGATTGGAACCATTATCAGTAATGATTCGCTCGGGCACTCCGTATCGACAGATGATATCTCTCTTCAGAAATCTGGCTACCACTTGCCTTGTAACGTTGGCATATGAGGCTGCTTCAACCCACTTGGTGAAATAGTCAATGGCGACCAGGATGAATCTGTGGCCGTTTGAAGCAGTCGGTTTAACCTTGCCGATCATGTCAATGCCCCACATAGCAAAGGGCCAGGGTGAAGACATGATGTTCAAAGGATTGGGAGGCACATGCACCTTATCTGCGTAGATCTGGCATTTGTGGCATTTCCTGGCATAGGCACAACAGTCTGCATCCATTGTGATCCAATAATAGCCTGATCTTAACAACTTCTTAGCCATAGCATGTCCTCCAGCATGGGTACCAAAAGAGCCTTCGTGCACTTCATGCATCAACAAATCTGCTTCTGTCTTGTCCACACATCTGAGGAGTACCATATCAAAGTTCCTCTTGTATAAAGACCCGTCAGTGTTCAGAAAGAAACTTCCAGCAAGCCTTCTCAAGGTCTTCTTATCATTGGAAGATGCCCCAGGTGGGTATGTTTGATCCTCCAAGAAGCACTTAATATCATGGAACCAAGGCTTATCATCTTTAACAACATCTGCTGCGAATACATATGCTGGTCTGTCAAGTCTCGATACTGAAATCTGGGGTACAAAGTTAGCAGCTTGAACTTTGATCATGGACGAAATGGTAGCCAAAGCATCTGCAAACTGATTCTCATCCCGAGGGATATACTCAAGTTTGACTGTTGTGAAGAAAGTCAATAACCTTCTTGTATAATCCCTGTAAGGTATCAGATGATCCTGGTGGGTGTACCATTTTCCGTTGGTCTGATTGATTACCAAAGCCGAATCTCCGAATACGGTCAATGTCTTGATCCTGAGGTCAATGGCTTCCTCAAGACCCATAATGCAAGCTTCGTATTCAGCTTCGTTGTTAGTGCAGTTGAAAGTGAGCTTTGCCGAGAAAGGCATGTGAACTCCTTTGGGTGTAATAAGTACTGCACCGACACCACGGCCATTCATGTTAACAGCCCCATCGAACATCATAATCCATTCTTCCTCCGGGTCAGGCCCTTCGGTGTGAATAGGCTCTTCATGATCTTTTGTTTTAATGAACATGATGTCTTCATCAGGGAAGTCGAACCTCATAGGCTGGTAATCATCAATGGGTTGCTCAGCAAGATATTCAGACAATACACTGCCCTTGATGGCTTTCTGAGAAGTGTATTGGATGTCGTATTCTGTAAGAATCATTTGCCATCTTGCAACCCGTCCGGTAAGAGCTGGCTTCTCAAATATGTACTTGACTGGGTCCATTTTTGATATCAACAAAGTAGTGTGGGTCAACATATACTGTCTCAGTCGGCGAGCAGCCCACGCTAAAGCACAGCAAGTTTTCTCGAGCAGTGAATAACGTTGTTCACAGTCGGTAAACTTTTTGCTTAGGTAGTATATTGCATACTCTTTTCGACCAGACTCGTCATGCTGGCCCAGCACACACCCCATTGACTCTTCTAATACTGTCAAGTACATTATCAGAGGTCTTCCTTCAACTGGCGGCATGAGGATTGGAGGTTCTTGCAGATATTTCTTGATCCTGTCAAAAGCCTTCTGGCAGTCCTCGTTCCACCTGACCGTTTGTTCTTTCCTTAGCAGCTTGAACAAGGGTTCACAGGTTGCTGTGAGGTGAGATATGAACCGTGAGATATAGTTCAATCGACCTAAGAACCCTCGAACTTCTTTCTCAGTTTTCGGTGCAGGCATCTCTTGGATGGCTTTGACTTTATCAGGGTCAACCTCAATCCCCTTCTCGCTTACAATAAAACCCAGCAGCTTACCAGATCTCACCCCGAATGTGCATTTGTTGGGGTTCAACTTCAGTTGGTACTTCCTCAGTCGCTTGAACAACTTGAGCAGATTCACCAGATGATCTTCTTCAGTAAGGGACTTGGCAATCATATCATCCACATAACATTCTATTTCTTTGTAGATCATATCGTGGAATAATGTTACCATAGCCCGTTGATACGTTGCACCGGCATTCTTGAGCCCAAATGGCATTACCTTGTAGCAGAACGTGCCCCAGGGTGTGATGAATGTTGTCTTCTCCATGTCTTCAGGTGACATTTTAATCTGGTTGTATCCTGAAAATCCATCCATGAAGGAGAATACCGAGAACTGAGCCGTGTTATCAACCAATACGTCAATGTGAGGTAGAGGGAAATCATCTTTCGGGCTGGCTCTGTTCAGATCCCGGTAATCAACACACATCCTTACTTTGCCGTCCTTCTTGGGCACAGGCACAATATTAGCAACCCACGGTGGGTAACTAGTTACAGCAAGGAACCCGGCGTCCCATTGCTTTTGTACTTCTTCCTTGATTTTCATAGCCATGTCTGGACGAGTACGGCGCAGCTTCTGTTTGACTGGAGGGCATTCTTCTCTCAAAGGCAGCTTGTGCACAACAATGTCGGTATTCAACCCTGGCATGTCTTGATACGACCAAGCAAACACATCCACATACTCTTGAAGTAGATCAACCAGTTGCTTCTTCACTGAGTCTTGCAGGCAGGCCCCGATTTTAACCTCTTTCACGTCTTCCTCTGTACCAAGATTAATCACTTCAACCTCCTCCCGGTGAGGGGTAATAACCTTTTCCTCTTGTCTTAACAACCTGGCTAGCTCTTCAGGAAGCTCATATTCTTCTTCAACCCCTTCATCAGCTTGATTGATCGGATTGTCAAAGTCATACGATGTCATAGCCGTGCTGTTGTCGGTGCTGTCAGGGAGGCACCCTCTGCAAGGGTTAAGTTGTTCATTTTAGTGACTTAATTTTAATCTTTATTTAGAAAAGTGAAATGAAGTTGTCATTTTGAAAACACCGCCATTTATTTTTTTGTACAAAAAAGAAAAATGGAAAAACAGTGAACAAAAAGAAAAAGACGCGTTTGCAAAAAGATGTCTGATATTTCATTAATTGATCTTGTTTTGCACAAAAAGTACAGATGGCCCGATTACAAAATGAGTCTTGTCATCTTGGGCAAGATGCAAGACTTTGATGCATGCTTATAAAATACAGGAAATAATAATTACTCTGATCGAGTAACTCTTATAATTTCCTGGGAAGACCAGTTCGAGACACTGCTCCCCGGGATCTTTGGACGAATTCAGCTTTCCAGGTTGCGCTCCTCTTCCAGCTCGTCTTCCAGACAGTTGATAGCATCAGGGGTAAGCATCCCCCCACTGACAAAACCAGGCTCTCCAGCAGCCTTTGCTTGATGTTGAGTTGGTCTGTAACCCAACCCAAATTTGTCTTTCTTCTCCTCCACAGCTAAAACTTTGCCCCAGCCCAGGGCGGTTCCTTCCTCAACAACCTTCCGGGCTTGTTGGTAAGATGACATTGGAGTACCAGATACAGCAGATGCTTCATTCACATTCAAAGCCTCAAACCCCTGGCTCATTGTTTCATGGATCTCTCCATCCATTTCAATGTACTTATAGGTTGCCAGGTGGCTGACAAAAATGTCCTCCTCTCCACAGATTGTGACAATTTGGCCTTCCCACTCAAATTTTAACTTTTGGTGAAGGGTAGACGTTATTGCGCCGGCGGCGTGAATCCAGGGTCTACCCAACAAACAGCTGTAGGCGGGCTGAATGTCCATCACATAAAAGATAGTTTTAAAGGTCTGTGGGCCAATTGTCACAGGCAGCTCAATCTCTCCCAGAACCGATCTCTTAGAACCATCAAAGGCTCTTACCACCAGGTTGCTGGGTCTCAATGCCAAGCCATCATATTCTAGCTTCACCAGAGCCTTCTTTGGTAAGACATTCAGGGATGAACCTGTGTCTACCAGCACATGAGAAAGGACAGCTCCTTTGCATTCCATGGTGATGTGCAAGGCTTTGTTGTGGTTGCGGCCGTCCGCTGTCAAGTCAGTATTGGTGAACCCTAGCCCATTGCTAGCAGTAACATTTCCAACCACGGTTTCCAACTGGTTGACAGTAATCTCTTCAGGCACGTAAGCTGCGTGCAAGACTTTGAGTAGTGCATTCCGATGGGCTTCGGAGCACATAAACAGTGAGAGGATAGAGATTTTGGATGGCGTTTGGTGAAGTTGATCCACAATTTTGTAATCACTCTTTTTGATGATCCTCATAAACTCATCAACTTCTTGATCGAACGGCGTCTTCAAGGCTTCTTTAACAGCTTGATCTTCCTGCACTGGGCTCTTTCCTTTGGCCTTGGCAGCAGCTTCTGCTTCGGCAGTAGGTCTTTGAGTTGGTGGAGCAAAGAGACGTCCGCTTCGAGTGAAGCCTCCGCCTCCCCCCACATTATCTACTTGTGGTGCAGGTGTTGATGTTTCAAGAGTGATTCTTTTTCCTTCGCAGTATACGTCAGAGCCATAGTGCCAAGGGATGGCCCTATTGCTTTCATATGGTACTGGTCCAGGCACCGTGACAGTGACTGGACTGATCGCTGCTGCTGAAGGGACTGTAATTGTTTGTGGATCATAAAAGATTGTAACTGGTGCTCTGGTGGGAGCAGCACCTTCTGAATGGTAGGCAGAGTTGCTTTCCGGATCATAGAATATCGTGACAGTGGAGACGTCTTCATGATTTGTTGCTGGTGTTGTAGGAGATATTGTCGGAAGAAATGATGTTGTTGTTGTAGGAGGTTCAAAATGGAGTGAAGCTGAAGTTGTAGCAGGAAAATTTGTTGAAAACTGATCGGTTGAGATGATGGATGAAGTACTTGTTGATGAAACCGAAGAATTGTCAGGAACAATGGTTGCTGCAGTTGTAGGAGGTTCTGAAACCGTTGCTGATGATATTGCTGGATTTGTTGGAAATGATGTGGTGATCTGAAGTTGGCCACTCTGAATAAGGCCATCTATGCCATTCCTCAAATTATCGCACCCATTTACCGAGATATTGCAGTAAGCACAGCCTAACTCACACCCCGGGAACATTTGACATTCCAAGAGCTGAGCTTTGATTTCTACCAATGGTGTCCTGATCTGTCCCACACTGGTTATTAAATAAGACGGCTTGTCTTCTTCAATAGCGTTAATCCGGGGACCACCATGGTTTGGCATTGGGTTTTTATTGACATTGGGTGGTGGTGCGAAATTCAGAGCCTTGGAGTCTACCAGGTCTTGTACCTTCATATGCAGAGCCCTGCATTTTTCTGTGCTGTGGCCAGGTGCGTTTGAATGAAAAGCACACCTAGCATTGGAGTCATAGTTCCTGGGTAGACTGTTGGGATCTGGAGGTGCCAGCGTCCTTAGCTCAACTAGGTTGAGTTTCAGGAGTTGTGGCAGCAGGGTAGCATATGGCATAGGGATCGGATCGATCACCCTGTTAGCTTGAGATGGCCTCTGTTGGAATGGCCTCTGTTGACTGTTGTTGTTGGTGTTGCTGTTGTTGTAATTCCTTGGAGGATACTGATTTTGCTGATGGTACTGAGGTTGTTGTTGATAGTTTTGCTGAGGAGGTTGATAGACTGGTTGAGGATGAGCTGGAGCAGGAATGGTGACTGCTGCTATTGACCTCTGAACATATTGGGGCCTGCCCCTGCTTGAATGGATGGCATTGGTCTCGCCAGTTCTTCTTGGGCCTGCAAAAGGCTTTCTTGTATTACTGGACGAGCTTGCACCGTTGTCTGAGATCTTTCCCATTTTTAACAAGCTTTCAATTCTCTCCCCGGCTATGACAACATCTGCGAAGCTAGTGGAAGAGAAAGCTGCCAAACTGTCAATATAGGTTCCCTGAAGGGTGTTCATGAACATATCTGCCATTTCCCGTTCAGACATAGGTGGTTGAACAGCAGCAGCCAGTTGCCTCCATCTCTGTGCATATTCTCGGAAACTTTCCCTTGACGACTGTGACATTCCCATTAGGAGGGTCCTGTTGGGTGCCATGTCTAGATTATACTGATACTGTCTGATGAAGGCCTCTGCCAGGTCCTTCCAGCATCTAATAGTTGCCCTTGTCAAGTGAGAGTACCATTCTCTCGACGCTCCAGTTAAGCTGTCTTCAAAATAGAACATCCACAATTTTTCATCCATTGTATAGGCCTTCAGCCTTCCCAGAAATGACTGTAAGTGAGTCCGGGGGCATGAAGTCCCATTATACTTTTCGAAACAAGGAGGCTTGAACTTATGGGGGATCCTGACCCCGTCTACCAAACCCATGTCCATAACGTCGAAGCCCAAAGAGTTTTGAGATTCTAAGGACCTCAACTTCTCAGCTATTTCATCCAATCTTCTATCATAAGCCTCTTCCCCAGCACCCATTACTGTGAATTGGTCTTCTTGAGGGTCTTCCTGTAGCACCCTTCCTGTTGTGGCAGTCCCTTGTATATTGACAGGGATGTTGGCCTCTGGATGGAGATGGGGTCCAAAAACTGGGGGATTGACATGAGGTTGGACCCTCTCGTTGTTACTTGTGCCAGCAGTTCCCACATGGGGCTCTTCTTGATTCCTCCCTTCTACCAAAGCTCTGAGCCTCTCCTGGCTTTGAGCCAAATTGTTCATTACTTCCATGAACTGTGTTATCTGAGTTCTCATCCCCAACCTTTCGTTGGCCATCTGGTTTCTGACCTCCGTAAGGTCCTGCTGCATCTGATCCATTTGAATTCCCGGAAGGTTGTTTCGGGTTGGATAACGGTGCGGACGATTGAGGGGAAATACCCGGCGCCTAGCAATAGTTCCTGAGCATCACAACAGAGGTTAGCAACAATAAAACAAAACCTACAAAACAAACAAAGGGTTAGCATGCAATGCAGTTATGCTTATTTGTTCTCAAGGTATCCGGTTTGGCCTTCAGTTTTGACCCTTCCAGACCCTTGAAGATGCTGCTGAATGTTGCTTCCGAAGTAAACTAACATGAATATATTACATAGGGTGAAATAATACAACTTGTTCATTTTACAACACAAGCCCCCTAAGGGGTCAAAATACATCACAAAAAGTAAAAGTACATGAAACAACAACAAGCAAATGGTCAAACACCAAGGCTAAACTCATCCTCACGAACTTCCTTGAGAAGTGCTTCGGTCACAGGATCAGCCGGCCGCTCCGTGAGATTCCGGATAAGGAGGTTCCGGGTTGCAATAGCTGCTGCTAGTTTCTTGTGCTGAGTTTGGTCCTTGGACCTCTTCACCCCTGCTTTAATCTTTAATTCTGCTATCTCCCTCTGGGCTGCTGCCAGGGCTTCTTGTTGTTCTTTTGCATTAGCTTCAAGTTGCTCCATCTTGTCTTGAACTCTCTTGTCTTCCAGGGTACGAGCCTCGGTGATCCTGACCCACCGGGCTTGACTCTCCTTCAAATACAAGTCTGTCCTTGCTCTCTGGAACTGGGCTTCTTTGCAAGCATTCTTCAGAATTTGTTCACCAGCCTTTGACTTTTTGATATAATCCCCAGACTTTTCAATCTTAGTCAAATGCTCCACTCTCAACTTCTCCAATCTCTCAATCTCCCTCATACCTTCACTCCTTTCCCGGAGGGTCTTCTGCAAAGCCTGGGTTAGCTTCTCATTTCTTTCCTTCAAGCTCTCAAACTCTTCCAAACTGATGGTGGCAGGGGGTGGTGCTGATGATGACTCAGGCATGTCTTCTATGGTAAAGGGCATTCCAGAGAATTGGGCCCTGGCACGGGACCACTCATAATACTGTGCTGATGCCACATTATTACACTTCCCCAGAATGGTGACTCCCTTGGTTTGAACATTATCCCAGGCCCAGGCAGCCTGCCTAACAACAGCCAAACTAATCTTGTTCTCACAATAAAGGGTCTCCACCAAGTCCTGTGCCCTAGGAGTGTGGACCAGTGCATAGCCCAGTTGCCTTCTGAACAGCAGAGGATTGTAATTGATACTACCCTTAACTCCTATCAAAGGCACATTGGGAAAATGTCCACAGCTGGTGATGATATCCCTGCCCTTGGTGCTCTGAGTGCACCATCTGATATCTGCTGAAGTTAGAACAGTGAGTCTTTTAGCCCAGTTGCTCTGCTGATGAGGGTTCAAAAATGCATCTGTCCTGGGTAGGTGCCTGAGAAGCCAAGTGTGAAACAATGGAGCACAAAACCTCACTAATCTCCCCCTCTGCTTTTCATTCCTCTGATGCACTGAATAGTAAAGGTCCCCCAATAAAGTTGGCACTGGGTTCTCCAAGATGAACAGATGGATTGCATTCTTGCTAATGAATCGAGGCTCATCTGCAAACAATACAATTCCATATACACATAGGGCCAACAAAGCACAAACAGCTTTCCACTCCCCCAGGGAAGCCTTCAGACTAGCTTGAGAAATTAAGAAGTCCAGATGAAAGCCAAGGATTCCAGCTTTAGAGGTCAAATGCTGCTCAATCAAAACAGGTTCCAGATGCAAAGCCTTTGCTACTTCTCCATTAGCAGGAAAGACCATCTCAGGGTTGAAAGGAATTTCTCTCCTGATAGGCATACCAACTAATGAGGAGTATTCTTCCAATAAGGGGCCCAACTGAATGTCTTGAAAAGTAAAACATCTCAATGGAGGATCATAAAACTGAATGCAGGTGTGGATGAGGCTCCTCTATGA
The DNA here is from genome assembly GCA_963966055.1 of Lathyrus aphaca. Lineage (NCBI taxonomy): Eukaryota > Viridiplantae > Streptophyta > Magnoliopsida > Fabales > Fabaceae > Lathyrus > Lathyrus aphaca. Next base: position 403,708,821 of record OZ014522.1, on the reverse strand, counting down.
AGGGTCCAGATCCATAACCATGTCCAGTATATCTCCATAACTCTCCCTGAACAAAGGTATGTGATCTGGAGTGATCAGGGTTTGAATCCTCCTGATGTCTGATAACTCTGGCTGGAAGAAGTGATAGGTGACATTGCTCTTTTTAGGGTCCATGATGTTGAAGACTGAGTAAAGACTGGTGCTGATGCTGACACTGAAGAAATGGGCCACTGACTGGCTGGTGCTGGTGACAGCTGAAGCAGACAGTTGATAACTGAAGCAGGTGTTGGTGAAGATAGGTCAAAACTGAAGATGGGGTCAAAACCAAAACCGAATGAGGATGGATACCCTGAAACACAAATAAGCAAATGTCAATATGATGCAATGATTATGTATGCAAATGATATGCAAAGGGTTTGTGACTGAGCTGGATCTGATCAAAACTCTGATATAGGTCCAAGTGTGCTCAAGAATTCCAGATGGAGGTCTATAAATCCAGTAACCAGGGTGGGGGACTCAAATAAAGAGCCACATGTCCAAGGTTTAGAATCACAAGAACTGTCCCAAATTGGGGGATTCTTAAACAAACAAAGTAACAGGGTATTCTGAGGTCAAGGTACCTGCAAACCTGTAAACATCCCAACCCCCTCACAGGTGGTGTTCTAGAACAAGGATCCTCAGACTTGGATCAGTTATGAGAAGTGTAAACACTTCCAACCCGGAGGTACAGTGTTTACAATAACCATAAAAGTTCCTCCTCTAACTCACCTCAGTTTCTGAAGGTCAATACTAAAGGTCATCCAGACTTAGCAGGCTTCCCAGATAGCCCTAGCATTGCAGGAAATCTGCAACACAGAGTTCTCAAGAAGAAACCCACATCTGAACCGTGTTTCATATTCCCGCACCAGACCGAAATGGAATGGGAAAGAATATGATTCACTCTAGCCTAGGTGTCACTCAGGTCCCAGGTGTAGGACCTTAACTCTCAATAGAACCCACCCACCAAAGAAAAAAACCAGATCCAGCCAGCAGTACAGTATGACAATATGGTATAATGCAAAAGCAATAAAGAAAGCAGTAAAGCAAACTGTACATAAAGCAACATAAATACAAGCACAAATAAGCACATAACACCCCCAGTAAACACAAATCAATCAAGCGCTAGGAGGAACCCACAAAAAGAACCAGAAGCCCTGGTTGCAGTATAAGGGTCCCCAGCAGAGTCGCCAAGCTGTCGCTCCCGATAAGTGGGACCAGGCCCAGATAAAGGTACAGACGCGAACGGTCGGCGAGAGGGACAATGAGAACACACAGCCGTGAACTCACTGGAGATGAAAAGAGTCGCCAGCTAGGCATTTTTATCCCGGAGGAAAGGTAATGCTGTATAAACCTAAGAAAAGATGGATAAGACGGTTGCGAACCAGAGAGACTGAGAAAGGGGGTTGGTTACAACCTGGGAAGGTATTAGCACCCAGATTGTCCGTCGTACTCGACGGGATCCACGCTTGAAAGATTTGTGTTTTAAAGGGGTAGTGTCAGTGCAATTTGTGTGTAAAAGAGCTGGAAAAGATGTACAGGTGTCAGTGTAAAGTGTATAAGTGATATGAAGTATGAAGGTGTCAGTGTAGGAACAGAATGAAATGCTCATGATAATGAGGCTAAAGAATGAAGCTGGAAAGAGGGGGAATGAACAGAGACTTTTGTTCGATAACTGTTAAGTTATGCCTACGTATCCTCTCGTGCAATGAGGAAGTCAGAACACCGTAGTTCGACCCAAAGAGACTGAAAGATGAATTGACTTGTGAACTGCTTGCTTGTCTATGCTCAAGTGTATGACCTGTCTGGCTCAGGTGCAAACTGTCTTGCATTAGACGGAAGAAGCAAGTTCTCGGTTATGAGTGAATGAGATAAGAAAAGAATCCCGAAGGAGACGATTATTGTTTGTTTTTGTGTTTTCAGTCTTTTATTGCTTTTTGAAGTTTGTCATAAGTTAATGAGCTTAAGCCTAAACCAGTGGATTTAGTAAACTCATCACATCATCCCTCTGATTAGGGGTAATGAGAATACCTTAAGTGTGAAGTCAGATTCTCACACTTAATCACCTTTGGTGTAGGATTAAGATCATTAACCTACTTGTGATTATTTAGGTGTTTTTGTGGTTCTGTTTAGTGTTAAGTAATGAGGTTAAGCCATAATCAGGGATTAAACAGACTCATTACACCATCCTAATAGAAGGATAATAGATGAGAATGTTTAAGCTGAGGAAAGCTCCTCAACTTAATCCATGATTAGGGATTAAACTCATGACAAAACAAGCCTTTATTTAAGTGAATTTTATTTAATGGTATGATGATGAAGTGATTTTTATGATTTGTAAGACAACTTGAGGGGGACTTGTCCATTAACACTAGGGTTAGTCCTTCTTAACCAATTAAGGAAGAATTAGAACCCTAATGCAAGGCCCAAGTTACAAGTGTGATGTCTTGATAATTATTAAGTGAATTGATTAAAGGAGTTAAACACATTAAGGGTTTAACACTTAGGACTAAAGTTATACACTCCATCCTAAGAGAAGGATGCAGGCATAAGCTTAATCACAAAGCCTTAAAGCCTTTAGGGTTTAGTCCCTGATTATGAGGTGAGAAGAGAGGACTCAAAGAGAGACACAAAGGTAAAACTATAAGGGGAGACTAAACAAAACCCTAATTCATTGTCATGCTTGGTTGTTCCTAAGGTTAGTGAGGTTTGCAAGAACAATCTTCAAAGGAGCCACCAAGAAGCAGATGAACAAGATCAAGAGAAGCAAAGTGACTTGCTTCATTCAAGAAGTCAAGTCACTTGAAGAAAGAAAGTGGGAGAAACAAGAAAGAGCAAGCTCAATCTCAAACACATATAGAAATGCAGCAATGGATGCAAGAGAGATGGAAAGAAGAGTTATGAGAAATGAAGGCAAATTCACTTCTCAAGTTACTTACCACCTGAAATGTTAGAAAGAAATGCAATGCAATGTAAAATGGGATGAAATGGTATGATGCTAAACAAAACCAGAAGCATGTTGATGATGATAATGATGTTATGAGATGCTACAAACATGAGGCAAGGCATGGATATGCTCATACAAGTTCATGGGTGCAAATGGTGCAAGCTAAGGAGCATGAATGAACATGAAAAGTTATGAAGCATACAAGGTAAATGACATGGCAAATATGTGATGCAATGATCAAACATGCTTCCTACATGTCTTAAGATGTCAAATGAAACACAAGCATGCATAAAATGCAAAGACAAGTCATGTTATGCAAGAGAATGCAAGAAGGATGCAAAGGAAAGCCCAAATTAGGGTTTATGAATCAAACATTAAACAAAAACCAAAAACAGAAGCAAACCCTAAGATAAAAAATGGAAAATGCTAACCAAAGAAACCATAAACCTATACTAAACCAAGGTCCAAAGGGGAGGTCTCAACTCTTAACCAATCTCAAGTTATGAATTTTCTAAGCTATTAGGGTTTTTTAGGGTTCTTAACAAAAGAAATGCCAAACAATTGGAAAATGCAAGATCAAATCATGGCCATTTTATCCTAGAAACTACATGCTAAACATAAAACAAAGCAAGAAGAATCAATGTCCAACTCTTCTCCAATAGGCAGAAATGATTTTTTGAACTTATGATCAAAATAATGCACAAAATATGATTTAATTCAATGAAAAATTCTTAAAATGCATCAAGATCAAAAAAGAAATTTGGTTTGAAGGTTGGACAATGTTTCTAAATGTCTTAGAACATTTCATGAATTTTTTGGTGATTTTTAAATACCTAAAAGTATTTTTAATCAATTAATTTCCATTAATCAATTAAAGATAATCTTTTAAATATTTAAAAATACTTTTTTAATGATAAAAAATAAAATAAAAATATTTTTGGGTCTGAAAAATTAATAAAACTTTTAGGAAAAAGTTTCATAATTTTTAAGAATTTTTTACTATTTTAAAATAAATATGCAAATTTAATGCAATAAAATGAATTAAAAACAAATAAAAATGAAAGTAAACCAAATGGAAGGCTGAGATGCACTCTGGATTTGAATCTGTTGACCAGCGCGCAAATGAAGGGTATGGATTCACTCTGGCCAAATTAATTTAATTACGAATTAATTAAAACTAATTAAGTGGATTAGGGCAAACGAAATGATCTGAGCCATCCAAACTGGAGGGAAGTCAACAAGTCAAAGGCCATCTACGGCTCAAATTCAAACTAGAATTAATTACGTAATTAGGGCATAATCACTCTCAGGTGGCCGGAGAAGACTTCCGGTCGTCTTCTCCGGCCAGCATCCCCCCTGAAAAACTCCCAACTCCCTCAAATCGTAACAAAAATGAAACCTAAGCACACCAAAATGATTCCCATGATCCCCTGAACTAAAACCCTAAGTCAAAACAAATTTCTTCTTCCTCAAATCCATGAATCGAACAGAACAAATTCTAGGGCACGCAGGTTTCAGAAGCAAATTAAATACTCAAATCAAAGCCATTTTAAAAACCAAAAGCACCAGGATGCTCAGTGAAACATAAGGAAAAAGTTTGAAACAAAAGAAACGATTTCTGGAAAAATAAATTTCAAGCTACCTGAGATTTGGAGCTTTCAACCTGATGACTTTCTGGCCACTTCCTTCAGTGCAAACCACTCCACTTGATCCCCAGAAGGTGTTTGAATGCTCAAGAAGAGTTTATGTTGGCTGGATAATGAGTTTCGAAAGCTCCTGCTTCAACTCAGTCAGAAATGGCAATGGTGATTCTGGTAGTTTCTGGCCATTGTGAGGGGTTGTTTGTGATCCTGAGGGTGAATGGAGAAGGTCTGTGGTGTTTGTTGGTATGTTTGTGAGCTATGGTGAGAGTTTCGAAGGAAACTGCACAATGAGGTGAAGAATGGCAGTGGGATGTTCTTGCTTGTTTCAGGCCAGGCTCTTGGTGGTTTGAGGTCTATGAAGTGTGATGAGTTGAATGGTGAAAATGGTTTGAGTGTTTGAAGGTTGGGCAGAGAGATTCGAAGCAACTTGCAGCTTGGTGTGTTTTTGTGAATGTCATGTTGTGTATGGTTTCAGCCTTGCCTTGTACATGAAATGGCTTGCAAAATGATAATGTATTTTAATCCTATAGGTCAGATGATGTGACCTGGCCTATAGTGATTGGTAAGTTTGCTTTTGCACAAAGTCCACCTTTTGTGTAAGTGAGGTATGGCTCATGATCTAGGCAAGTACAAAGCATGGTTCTGGTGCAGCATGGTGTGGTGAGAGGCTAGCTTAGTGCAGTAACCAATGCAGCAAGTTGTAGGAAGAATGATCATGAGTTTTGCAACTTGTGGCTTTTTGGATCACATGTGATTCCTTTGTCCAACCAACCATAAAACCATGGGCATTCTTGGTTCATTCTGAATTTTATGACTTAGAGAATGCTTGCATACTGGTTTGGAGTGAATTAGAAGTCACATTGGGCTTTGGTTCATGATCTTGCAAAATTTCCATTTGAAGCATGCCTTGAAAATTAATGATTTTAGCCAACTTTGTCACACCATAACTTTTGATCCAAGAAGAGTTTGATCATGTTCTTGTACTTTTTGAAAAGGGAAAGATGAGATCTACAACTTTCATGACCAAAGTTTTTCCATTTGAAGCATTTTTGGATCAAGAATCAAGGCTTGAAAAATGACCTAAAATGATGCATTCTTGAAAAGTCAACTATGCCCAAAAAGTCAACATTTGCAAAACTTCCAAATTCTTGATTTTTATGAACTTCAACCTTCTTCCATGACCAAATAAAGATCATATACACTCAAAATGATGAAGATCATCCCTTGGTTGGGTCATTGGGGGCCTCAGATGCCCTGATTTTACACTGACTTGTCTGAAAAGTCAACCCTTGATCAGATGACTTCCCCATGGAATTTCTTCATGAAAATTGATATGCATACTCCCTACACCATATAGAGACCAATGGAAACAAGAATGACCAAAAAAATTGGAGTTATGGCCTCTGAAACCAAAACCCTAATTTTAGGTCAACTGTGCAGTCTATCCTGGCTCTGCATCCACTCAAACCCTAGTTCTTGTGATTCTTTTGAATTCTTGGCTTTGTGAGGATGTACTATGATGCTTGGACACATGTAGACCCTTTTAAGTGATTGGTTGCCTTTGGAATGGCTCAAGTAGCTCTTGGATTGCTCAGATCACAAACCCTAGGTGCAGATGACTTAGAAACTATGTAGTGAATCAAAATTGTGATATGAGATGATATGATTGTGTTTATGCATATGAGATGATCACAAGCCATGGTGTGAATGGGTGAGGGCAAATTTGGGGTGTTTACAACTAATGACCAATGAAGAATTAGAGCGACGTAGTTCCCCTCAATAGGGATGAAAATGAACAATGAAGAAAGGAAAACACATAGATGTCATCACTGAGAGTATTTGAATACTGCTGGCTTTATTTGCTTCATGAATACCCTGGCGTCCTGGGTGATTAACTTGAAGACTTCGGCTTAACGGGGACCATCTGGTAGAACAACCGTGGCACCGGTTCCATTGTGACTAGGCATCGGATTCTGGAGTACATTTGGGAGAGGCGCAAAATTGATCGCCTTGGAGTCAACTAGGTCCTGTACCTTGTTCTGAAAAGCCCAACATTACTCAATTCTGCGCCCTTGGGCACCTAATGGAATTCGCACTTGGAGTTTGAATCAAAATTTGGTGGTAGATTATCAGAAGAAGGAGCCCTCATGGTACGGAGCTCAACCAGGTTCAACTTCAGCAGCTCTGGAAGCAATACAGCATATGGATATGGGATAGGATCAAGTCTGCGGTTCTTAGCTCTTGTTCTTTCCTGAAATAGTTTTTGTGCCTGTTGTTGCAGACCCTGAGATTGTGATCGAACATTTAGTTGTTGACATTGCGTTGGGCGCCTGACATGTTCCTGTATTCTCTTACTCATACTTGTCCGAGGAGCGAATGAAGGTTGTTGGTGTAGCCCCTTTAAAAACTTGGCCTGAGCAATGATTCTGGAAGAAGAAAAGTTGACCACCTCTTTTGTATTCCTGCATGCTTTATCTTGCGACACTTCCGGCCCGGTCAGTCCAAAAGTGATTACGCCTTCATCAATTAAGTCTTGTACTTGATGTTTAAACCCCTTGCAATCATTAACATCATGTCTGGGAGCTCCAGAATGAAAAACACAGTAGGCGTAGGGATTCCAACTTTGGTGAAGTTTACCGGAAGGGGGAGTTAGCTCGTGACGCTCAATCAACCCCATTTTGAGCAGTTGTGGGCATAATTCAGCACAAGACATGGGTATCGGATCAATAACCCTTTCTTGCTCATGTTGATGACGGGTTGCTAACAATGGAGGAGTTATAGACGAAACCTGTTGAAGTTTTTCTCTTGGAAAACAAGGCGTAGCAGTTGAGGAGGATCCCTGATAAGGAAAGAAAGTGCTCACTTCTTTGGTGACGATTGGAGTAGGATCAGTTAGCTCACATGTGGAGTTGGTTCCTATCTGATGCTCTTCCTGACTGCCAAGTGGCGATTGCTGGTGAAGAGACTCAAACTGTAGAGGAAATCCACCTAACAAACCTTGATTTAGTGGACATCCCAAAGAGATGGGAGAAACATGACCTTCTGTTTGAAAAGAAGACGCACGACTATTTCCCTTTTTCGACATAGCATTCATGATTCCTGTAAGCAGCTTTATCTGAGTCCTCATCAAGTTGAATTCTTCCCTCAGCAATTTTTGATCCTGCGACAATGCTCTAATGTCCACTATAACATGCCCCAGTTGGGCCTTCATCTCAATCACCTCCGCTCGGAGTTGTTTCATGCCTATACCTTGACAATCATGATTCAAATTGGCCATTCTGGGGAGAAACCAAGTCAGGATAAGAAGTTGTCTCTGAACACCTGTCAAAAATGAAAGGATGTATGCAAATGCCATGTTCGGTTATTTCCAAGGAATATATCTGTTTTGATCCAAGTTTTAATGCAGGAAACATTCGACGATTTAATTCAGATATGTGATCCTTGGAAGCAACTGAACGTGTATGCTAAAATGCCACGATGTCATGTATGCAACTGGCATGTGATCAGCGGTCCGACGCTGGCGTGGATCAGATAACCAAGTGTTGGTGAAGAGTCATAATATCATTATCTCTGTGCAGAAATTCCAGAATTCTCAACCAAGTATCATATAGAACCGGATCATATCACGGAGTAACACTGGCAAAAACGGGTATGTTGGAAATTTTAGGGTTCCTGCAAATCTGTAAACCCCTCCAAAACTCACAGGTGTGCTACTACGGGTCAACATCACGGACTCTCAAAGCCGAGTAGCAATAATACGTTCACCATTTCCGAGAAATGGCTCATGACCAAATCAGGGTATCGGTTTGGCATTATGTACTACCCAGGGAGGCCTCAGCTGATTCCGGAAAAACAAGCATCCCTCATAAGTTCCCGGCTTCAAGCACTGAAGTCGAGAAACAATAGTACATTCATCCCAAAGGGTACAATACTACCGTCATACGACCAGTTGCTTTAACCAGGTTCCTACGAGAGAACAAGGTCAGCCTATGCGATTTCCTAGTGAGCCCTCGGGTGCGAATGGGTTTGCCACAAAATGTGGTCTGCCATTGTCACCACTGGAGAGGGTTGTTTCCACCAAGGTCCTCGATGATCGGTTCCCAGTGTTAGCAGCTCAGGTGAGAACATTCTATAGTCTGCCTAGGCAGTATAGAACATACCCCAAGAGAGCCTGATCTGGGTGTGGGACTCGTGAAAACTACACATGCTCAAAACCACGCAAGCCACACGACTGCCCACTCTAAATCCTATGTGTATACTCAAGCCGGGTATTTGGCTTATATCACAATAATCCCATCCCGCCAAGGAAAACCAGAACAGCCAGTACAATATATGCCAGTATATGCAACAATAAAGTAAAGTGCAGAAAGCGGTAAATAAAGTAGTAAAGTAAAGCGATAAACTGTAAACAAAACATTAGAGTTAAACTAAAGCACAACAGCGAATGAATAAACACCCAACGAAAACAGAAACAGACAAGCGCTAGGATTGACTCTCAAAGGGGAAACCATAGATTCCGACTTCCCCAGCAGAGTCGCCAGCTGTCGCTCCCGGGATTTTCATCCTAGTACAAACGCAAAAGTGGCGCGGAAAAGTTAGAGTCGCTAGCCAGACATTTTTATCCCGAAGGAATGGGAAAGGTAATGTTGCACAAACCAAAGGAAGAAGGAAAAGGACGAGGCCTTGCGAACCAAAGATCTGGGTCCGGAAGTCGGTTACGAATTGGGAAGGTATTACCACCCCAATCCGTCCGCCGTACCCGACGGGATCCACGCTTATTAATCTGTTTTCAAAGGGTGAGAAATAATATGCTGCTTGAATGAAAGAATGGTTATCTGGAATGGAATGGAAATGAGAAAAAAATGGAATTGGAAAAATGGGAACAAAGGGGGAAAATGTAGGGAAAAAGAATGATTGTGCTTGAATGGGCCCTACCCCACTGCCTACGTACCTCATCGGGATAAATGAGGATCAGAGACGCCGTAGTTCGTCTAACTAAGGAGGGAACTTGTTTTTGATTTTTAGGATGACGTTGCCATAGCTCTAGCTCAGGTGTTACCGGCTCTGACTCGAGGGTGTTTACCGTATCGCTGTTTGAACTGTCGAGACAAGTCATGTTCGTCCGCAAAGAGTATGAGATGAGAAGACGTGGTGTCTTGGTTTGTTGTTTTTTAGAAGAAGTGTTTTGAGATTGTGTTTATTGTATGTACAACACTAAAGACTATGACACAGGAGCGAATACTTTCCAAGATCGCCCCCAATGGACCGTTTGTAAAGCATCCTAAAAGAGTGAAGGAGACCTTCACTAATCATTTCCCGTATAGCTTAAGGCTCGTGGCGCATTGTACACATTTTCCTTTATTAAGTGTTTTTGATTTTCTTTTAGATGAGAAGTGAGACTCAAGTTGAGAAAGGAAAACTTCTAAGGGAAACTAGACTTACCCTAAGTTAGTTGAGTTTGAAGATAACCTACGGTTAGTGAGGTTTGAAAGATTGAATCTACCTAAGAGATATTAAACTAAAGATGCAAGTACAAAAAGTAATAGTGAACAATATGGTCCTCCTAAGTCATGGTGGGTGAAAACGTGTATGAAACATAAATGGGATGAAACGATGGATCGGGTGGGTCGATTGCGTGGTGCTAAGACGCACGACTTATGGTGTGCAACATACAAGGCTTGCTTTTGGTTGTAATGGAGTGGAACGATGGTAATCGAGGAATCCTAAAGTCACATGCAACTTTATTTATTTATTTGAAAATCTACTCGACGTTGGATCGAGTCTTTATTTATTTTTTGAGATTTTGGTTTTCTAGCGATTCATTTTATCTTTTCTATCCTAGTTATAGAAACTACATAAGTGTTACATCATAAAGTGAAATCCACAAACATATAATCGAGGTATAATAAAACACAATCCAAGTCCATAAGAAAATCCTCGAAAAATACCTTGCACAAAAAGGAAATTATTAGTAAATGAAATGAACATGAATATGCATAATATGATGGAAATGAATTAAAATGACAAAGATATCAAAAGTCATGGAAAAAATGTGAAATTAATTCCCTAGGGTCTCTAACCAGATTATAACATTGTGTTAAAAAATCTCCTAAAAATTCAAAGTCTAAATATGTCAAATGGTCCTTTAAATCTATCTAAGATTCAATCCTAAATTTACACAAATCACCACCAAAACAGTGGATAAAATGACCTAAAAAATACACAAAACATATTCCAGGTACTATTATTTGTCCTCTAATCATAGCAAAAAGAATGGATCAAAAATGTTATAGGAAGTGGTAGAAGTAAAATGTACAAATTTATGTGTCCATGTGAGAATTCAATACAAAATCAATTAAATGAAAAATTGAAATTAAATTGAAAAATGATTAAATTCAGAAAGTAAAAATTGGGAAAACTTCTAAATTGAATTAATATTCTATCCTAATTTTTGGGGAATTTTATTAAGTGTTTTAACATTTTTTGGGAATTAAAATGGAAAGGGCATGAAATAGAAAAAATAAAAAAAATGAAAATAGAGAGGGGGGTGAGGAAAGAAATTATTCTAGTTTAATAAACACACGGGCTCGAGATGGGGGTGTGGACAACAATTATTCTAGGCCCATGAGGCGCCTGGGCTGAGGGTGCGTTGTTGTTACGGTGAGACGGCGCGCGTGTGATTGTGAATGGTGGTCCAACCGGATGGTGACAAGTTTCACCGCCGGATTGGATCCCAAAATCCAAATCCTATCCTCTTCCAATCTGGGATGGTGGGGGATTAATCAGATTTTATGAGACATTTAATATTTCTTAATGGACAATTAACGTAATTTATAAGCTTGATTATCATTTAAACCAAAATTAACTCTACATAAATTATAGAATCTGCCTATGTTAATTCAAAACAAACCTGATAAAAATGAACCTCTCTCTCTCAACAATTCGTCCCCTTCGTAACCCTAGCACCGCCACCCTCTCACTCTCATCTCCATCTCCCTTTTCCTCCGCAGAATCACCATCTTCCTCTCATCTCCGTGGCCTCTCGTCTCTCTCACCACCATGAATCATCATCTTCATCGGAGCAACACAACGTCAACACTCCGTCGAAAGCCACACAAAATTCTTGTCGGCGCCGTGATTCCCTTGTCTTGAACCCTCGTATTCGTCGTCATCATCGCCTTTGTCGAAGCTTCATCCTCGGAAAGCAAGATAAGCCACCGCCGACACAGTTGAAGCCTCCTCTGTGTCGTTCTTCA